>JAEIFK010000682.1:10600000-11200000 GCA_018901825.1 Drosophila funebris
GATGTTTTCATATGCGAACTCAAATTCAGATGAACAGAAGAGTAGTTTAACAGATATTGCATTGGTTTTAAGCTTGGATAATTCGATGTACTTTGTGGTTGTTCATTTTGGGGATAACTTGTCTGCAAATTTGCAACGTTGGTGATCTGGTTAAGGCGGCTTGACAGAAATACCGAGAATATTTTATTTCGAAATATCTGGTCTGTATAGGCAAATATGATAAGAACACAAATACATATTAGTGCTAATGATACCGCCAGTTTTTTCTGCCATCGACATCGAAATGTCCACCGTTTAGGCGTTTGACGTATTGCACTTCTACGGTTTACAATTAAGGTTACGTTTTCGTGTTCTTCCAGTAATTGAGACTTGCACTCCATATTGATATTTGCCGGATAGGTTTTATATTTCCGACTGATATTGTAGAAAGCGTACTTTGTCATTTTAAGTTCAAAGAGTTCATCTGCAAATGACATAATTACAATTTAAATTAATAAACAAATATTATCATTATACACGCACATACATACATACACATATATAAGTCCCCATTCAGAAGTACACAAGTGCTCAAATAACTTAGCCACAAATCAAATAACATACATATTAATACATTGCACTAAAATACACTGAATGGAAATTTTAGAAATAAAATTACAAAATACATTTTTATTTAATTAAGAGTTCTTTTCAAGCTAGAACACCAACATTTTCTTTTGATCAATAAACCTGCAATCAGGGTTGCAAAACAATCGATGATCCAATCAATTGTAGCGATATTTTTATATCGTATTTGTTTCATAATCGATAGTTATTAAAACATCGATGAAATAGAGATTCGATTTGCAGCTGTAAATATCACGCGCAAGTATCGCAGGTTTAAAAAATCGAAGAGAAAGATAATTGTTCGTAAATATTGTAAAGTACAATGCGATTCATCAGTGTTTACCCAGAGTGCAAAGTCTGGGATAATCTATGCGTATATCAGACAGACTTCATTTATGCGACAGTATAATTTGGTTTAAAGAGATTTTCCTTTTGGTATTAGCTTGTGTTTTCAGTGATACATATGTTAGCCATTTGATAGCACTTGAAAATAAAAAGGTATCTCATTTATTATTTGTTTTCTAATTGATTAACCAAAATACAGAAAAAAGGCATATTAACAATTGTTTTTGCAGAATTTGATCTAAAACGTTGTAAGCAACTCCTCTTGAATGCTATTTGAGCGAAGTAGCTGAGAAGGTGTAGGCCCACCCTCAATCGAAATAAGAGGCTTCGATGATGTAGAGGCCTTAGTTTTATAGTCATGATATTCGTCATAGAAAGTCTGCGTGAAGGAATAAATAATTGTAAATAACAAAATGTATATGGTCGAACGAAATGTAAATGTTACCTTCAGACGACAACCCAGGAAAATGGCACGCTCACGCTTCCTAACCATATAATCTGAAGACATTAGCCATCTGTGTTCTAGGCAGTCATCTGTGTATGGTCTCTTCCTACAATTCCATATGTTAAATAGTAATGTTAGCAATTCTCTTGTGATACGGTATGAAAGGGTAACTTACGTTGGATGACGCTTGAATAATTGCATAATGAATCGAGTTGCTTCTGGAGTAACTTCCTTGAATAGATTCTCGAAACGGTATCGAACAAACGATATATTTTGTTGGGTTTCATATTCGTCATTGCCGCGGAATGGACTGCAGCCGGATAAAAGCAAGTAAGTCAGCACGCCCAGTGACCAAATGTCACTTTGTGGGAAGACTGGCTCATCGTTAAGCATCTCTGGGGGTTGGAAGTCCAACATACCACACGGTGTAATCTTGACTCCTAATTTATTCACTTTTTTCGCAGCGCCAAAGTCGACAAGCTTGACTTGAATGGAGCGAACCGATGCCATTACCACATTATCTGGCTGTATATTAAGGTGACAATATCCACGCCAATGCAAGTACTGCAAGGCATCCAAGAGTTGAGTGATCACACTTGCCACCATTTGCTCGGAGTACTCGTGTCGACTGCTAAAGTATGTAAGGACGTCAGCACCCTGCAGTTTCTCCATCACGAAGATGGCAATTGGTACGTTCATCGGTTTGTAAGCTCCAAAGAGTGCTGGGATACGTTCATGCCTCAGAGTTTTGAAGTTATCAAACTCGGCAACGATAGACTCTTCATTGTCATCAGTTACCTCAAATATTTTGGCCACCACAACAGTGTCAGTTGATTTTTGGATACCCTTGACGATCGTGCTGAACTCACCACGCGCAATCTCAGAAATGAAGCTATACTTATCATTGACAGAAGCATCTGTTACCCAAGTGGGTGGCTCTCGTTCGCAATGATAGTCTGTGTGGACGCGTTCTTCTTCAGGCACCACTTCCTGGCCTCTTTCAGTTAGCTGCTGCAAATGTTTCATGGCCTTGGTGATGTGAACTTTGGGGGAATCAGGGCCTGAAGTGGATGCACTAACAGGTATTCCCATTTCGCTCCAGCCAATGCGATTCTTTGATGCAAGACGAATTTGATATTTCGTATTGGGTGCAAGTTCATGTAAAAGATAGAATTCATGATCGATATTGTCGGCAACAGTTGTCCACGCATCACAATTATGCAATTTATATTGTAGACTGTAGCATAGCACTGCAGAATGTCCATCATCGCGTGGTTGCTTCCATCTGAGAAGTATTTCTGTTGCACTGGTCGCTGATATTTCCGGTGAATCTGGAGCATCGGGCAAAGTTGCCACGACTATACGACATCTAGCCATAGTTTGGCCGACCTTATTTCTAGCTACGGCCTTGTACACGCCAACATCGAAGTGCAACGCTGGCTCAAATCTCAATATGGATCTACCATCTTCATCGAAAGTGATCTTAATTCTCTTGCTCTCTGACAGGACCATATCATTCTTAAACCACTGTACGCATGGCTTGGGATCACCAACTGCAAAGCAATGGATATGCGCTGGCTTATTCTCTGTAATGGCAATAGTTTGTGGCTTCTCTCTGAAGAACGGTGGATAGCCTTCACGTTGGGTTTCTATCATGGCATCAGCTTCCGTGTATTCATCCAGACGTGGTCCAAGTTCTGTACGCAAACGTCTTATAGAATACGAATCGTTTGCAGAGTACATGCTAATTCGGCTACGCGTTCTCTCATCATCGATTTCCTCATCCATAATGTCAGTGAAACGACGACGTTCGCGAATTACTGGAAGCTGCAAAAAGATGATTTGTATCAAGAGATCAAAGAGTATATCCCTAGCTTTGTTATATGTACTTACCGACCAATCAACTGAATCGTTTAGAGCAAACGATGGTGATCGCCTGTGGGCAACCTTCATGTATTCACGCAATCTCACCGGGAAGCTTACATCTCTTAGTTGCAACAAATAGGTGTCAGGGCCATATTGGTAGCTGAAAGATTCCCATGATTAATGCATTACTTTCGATTACAGCTTTTCATAGAGACTCACTGGCTTTCAGATTGGATGAGACCCAGCTCGTAATCGGGATGCAAGAATTTGGAGACCACTTCCTCACGTTTAGCCCTCTTTCTGGGCTCCACCAAAGGCTCGGGCGTATGCTCCGGAGTGTAGGCATGTCCACTTGGATATACCATTTTGGATGGATGTTGGAAGCAGCCGCTGAGGCGGCGTCTTCGGAAGTAGTTCTTGCAAGCAGCGTTGGCATACCAATCCCTGAAGTGATCGTAGTAGTTCTTCAAACGGTCGACACCAATTTGATAATCATGATCGGATGCCTGGCGATCAAGCATGAAGAACCATGGATGCTTCAATGCGGTTTTAACATCCATGCGTTCCTCGGGACTGTAGAGCAATAGTCGGCTGATAAAATCACGACCATCTTCAGATATATGTGTCCATATTGTGTCCTTGAAATCCCAACGACCTTCGCGAATCTTGGTTAAAGTCTCCCTATCATCTGCTCCCAGGAAAGGATTTCTACCGCCAAGCAGTACATATGTAATCAAGCCAACTGACCACATGTCGTGTGAGAAGTTAACGCCTTCCTTGTTCACAACTTCCGGAGAGACAAATTCGGGCATTCCATAATCCAAGGTGGATAAATTGTGCTTGTTAATCTTCCTGGACAAGCCAAAGTCAGACACCTTAATGTGATCGCTGCCAACAACTGAAATCAGCAGGTCCTTGATCTGAAATGATTTGGACACATCGAAATTGGACTGTTTGTTGATTTTAACACTATCTTTACCGTTAGACCCATATGACCGACTCCCAGCTCATGCATATGCTCCAATCCCCAAAGCGTTTGCCGTATATAGTTGGCAATATCGCGCTCCGTGTAATAATTTCGACGTAGCAGGTTATCTTTGATAAGTTCCCCTCCAGCTGCCAGCTCCATGACGAGAGTGATTTGGCGATCCGTCTCATAGGCATCATAGGGACGTATGAGATTCTTATGATTGAACATATTCATAATGTCCAGTTCGTTCAACATAAATGGTCGCAGCTCTGGCTTTCCATACATGATCTTTGCTGCATAATTGTCACCTGTGGCACGCTCCACAGCATGATAGGTGATTCCCTGAGTTCCACGGCCAAGTTCATCGCCAATATCGTATTTATCTTCGTAGCGCAGTTGCTTGGATCGAACATATGGATGTCTGCCGTATGTCTTATAGATGTATTGATCTTCGTTCTCCTCAATATGCACAGTAACAGATGTGCTAATGGATCCAGCAATGTTTCGTGCACTGACTGAGTATAATCCTCCATCCTTGATTATAGAATCGTGGATGGAGAGCACATAGATGTCTGGATCATAGGAGTTGATCTAAATGAATCGAAAGTATTATATAGAATAGGTTTTAAATACGCTCAGAGTTACCTTAATGCGAGAAGACTCGGCCACAAGTTTCCAGTCCTTATACCAATGCACTTCAGGCAATGGAATACCTGTAATCCTTGCCTCAATGCGTCCATTCTTACGTGACATTATGAAGGTTTCATCAGGCCTCTTGATGAACCGTGGATACTCAGCAATTTCGAGTCTCACTCGCTGTCTGGCCTCACCATGTTCATTTGTAGCCACTGCCTCATACCATCCCACATCCCGATCCAACATGCTGCAAGAAGAGTTCGTTATTGTGGGAGAGTACTTACAATGAGTTTAACAACTGAGGTAACCTGTTAATGAAGAGTGTCGCCTGTCCATTGCGGGTGTAGCTTTGATCGAATCGACCGCCAGATTCAATTAGCTTGTCGTTAAAGTAGAAAGACATCTTAGGCTTAGGATATCCATAGACGAACCACATCAACTCGGTGTTGTGACCCTTGACACCATAGGAAATATCATTTTCACGCAGTAAGAATCTGCAAAGAAAACAAACCAAAGTTCTTATATGAACTTCCTTCAGGATTAACTAAACTTACTGTGGAGATTGAGCAAGCCCATCATGTGGCGGGCGTTCGATATCAAAGTCCTTGGGGAAATAGGGTGAAGTTTCAGGTCTAAAGTCGGTGCCAGGTGGCAAATAAGTGTATGTTTTCGCTGGCTCAGGTATGAGTTTTGATCTGGAAGAATAGAATAGTTAAGAATTGCCTAAATACCTTTACAAGATTTATAGTATTCACCTGTATGTCTGAGTGTATGGACTGGGATCGCTAACACCAAACTTGTTTTCCACGCGCACTCTAAATCTATAATCCCTCAAGGGATCCAAGTTCTTGATATCACACGCACAACTACGAACACCAGTTCTAATTGTACGCCAATCTCCCTCGGGTAAATCCATCATTTCGATCTGTAAGCATAAGAAAAAGATGATTCAGTAAATGCTATAAGCGCAGTAACGACAGAATACCTGGTAAGTGACAGGATAACGTGGCGACAATGGTACAGATGGATTCCAGGATAGACGCAAACGACGATCTGTCATTCGAGATATGATTGGGCCATCGGGCAGCGGAGGAGGAGCTCCAGATTTTTTGTATTGCTTGAAATCCGTGTATTGATCCCCCAAAGGACGTTGATGTGAGTCCAACACTGCTCAACATTAAAAGGCATTAACATATATAGAATATAAGAGTGAGGGAGTTGACCTCACCATCGTAAAATAGTTCAGCAGTGCAAGCATCATCGCCATAAGGATTGTAAATACGGCAAGTATAACGCCCGACATCGGCTTCTGTCACATTTTTCATTGTCAAGCGGAGCAGACCATTTGGTTCCTTGTCCAGCGTGATTCTATCGGATGGGAATAGCTTCTGATCATTCTTAAACCACTCGACATCTGGTTCTGGATAACCTGTTGCGCAGGCGGTAAACTTGGCTGTCATTCCATCAAAGACATCACAATCTCCGATCTTCTTCAGGAAAACTGGTGGCTCGGAGCGCATGTGCTTCTTACTTCAAGAGGAGTTAAGAGTTAAGATAAATTTAAGTTATTTCTTTGATCGAAATACTTACATTTCCGTCACCAACTCTAGGCGTCCTTGGGTAATGTCCTTGCCCTCCTTATTGGAGGCAATACATTTATATTCACCTTGATCTGCTTTTTGGCAATCGTTGACGATCAACATGTGATGATCTCCATCATTTTTGAATGCGTATTTGCTCGACAAATTGATGGGTTTATTCTCAAAGAACCAGGTGAGCTCTGGATAAGGCACACCGGAGACAGTTACCGGGATCGTGGCATTGTTTCCAAATATTTGCTGTTGATCGGATATCTTTTGGGTGAACACTGGCGCCTTATACACTTTCCTGACATTTGCATTGCATGAAGATGTATCCTCTCCCAAGGGATTAGCCAGCAGACAAGAGTAGGTGCCAGAGTCTGAGGCTTCAACGGGCTTAATGCTTAGACCCACGTGTTTGCCATCGCAAGTCATCAATAGTCGTTCACTGGGAGCTAAGAGTACTCCATCCTTCGACCACATGATCTCTGGCATTGGATTGGCAATGAAAGGAGCAGATAGCACCAGTTCTTGGCCCTCATCCGCATTCACATCTCTGAGACCAGACACAAACTGCGGTAACTCTTCAGTTGCTGTTTCATCCGTTTTCGGAGCAACATACAGTTTGGCCTTTGAAGCTGTCGATCCCTCCGAATTTTGAGCAATTACTTCATATAATCCGGAATCCGATGGAGCTGTCTTATCAACAATTAGACTGATCGTATCATCGGGGTTCTCCACAATGGCAAAGTGTTTGTTATCGGGCGATATTTCATGGCCATTGTGGAACCATTGAATCTTTGGCTTTGGATAGCCGACAACCTTAATGTCCATCTTAACGGGGAAACCTTCAACACTTGTAGCATCCTGAAGTTCGGCAATGAATGATGGCTTCGCTTCCCTGGCAATGACTTTCACTTCTGCGGCGCCCTCTTCTTCGCCTTCTTTGTTAATAATCTTACATTTATACAGACCAGCGTCTTGACCATCGACGGTATCAATGCTATAACGAAAGGAAATATATAAATTATGATCAACAAAAGATTTACAATTGGTTACCTCAAGCCAATCTGTCCATTGGGATTGTTAATGAAATTAATAGCTGAGCTGGGGCGAAGGAGCACGCCATCCTTGTACCACTTGATTTCTGGAGCAGGAAAACCAGTGACTTGAGCAGTCAGTTTCAGGGGTTCTCCAACGATGACGGATTGATTTTCCACAGGCTTCAGGAACCTTGGCTCCATTTCATTAGCTGTAACAGTTGAAAAGCAAGCAATTACATTCGCCACTCTCCATAATTCCTTCGATTTACTTACGTTTCACAGCCACAGCACAAAGGGCAACCTTTTCTCCGTGTGGATTTGAAATGATTAACTTATAGGCGCCAGAGTCATTTGGCTGGCAATTGTCAATCTCCAATTTAACCAGTCCTTCAGGGGATGTCGACAATTTCACGCTGAAAGAAAGATAATTGTAATATAAATATATAACCAATAACAAAACAAGTTTATTTAACCTTTGACTGGGTTTAACCTCCTCGCTATCCTTGAACCATTGAACTGTTGGCAATGGACTGCCATCCACGGCACATTCAAGAACAAGAGGTTCGCCCTGGACGACGTCGAGAGCATTGTTGAGTTTCTTGACAAAGCTTGGAGCCAGAGATTGCAAAGCCAATTGAAATGGTGCCTTCGTTTCGCCAACTTCGTTTTTAGCCACACAAGTGTACTAATTGAAATGCAATAAAAGACATGTATACAATCAATATAATATAATATAATAAAAAGAATAGTTATGCTTACAGCTCCCGCGTCATTCGCATTAAAGTGTGCGATTTCAAAGGTACTCTCCACCTGATCCGTAGCTAATTCTGTAGTTGATGTGCTGTAAGCCTTTTGCTGGATTAAACTATTAATGGCCTTAAGGTCAATGGGTTTGTCCCCCTTAAGCCATTCAACAGATGGTGTGGGCACTCCGTGCACTTTTACCTTCGTAGAAACGGGCTTAAAGTCATGGATCACCTGGTTCTCTGGTGGAACGATGAAGGTCGGCTTCTCAACTGAAAAGAAAGAAGACATTTCAACAATAGTTGATACTTGTTTAATATTTAAAAGCTTACCAAGCACATTCAAGTTAAATTCGCTGTCGGATCTGCCTTCTGAGTTGACAGCCGTAATCGTGTATTTGCCATCTTCAGATGGAGCCACAGATTGGAATACAATTCTATATTTATCCCCATCCACGTCTGCGATAACCTCACAGTTCTCATTGTTGCACAGGTTCTCGTTTCCACGGGTCCATGTCACCTTTGGCTTTGGATTGGCCCGCACCAAGGCTTCGAAACAGACTGTATCTCCTGGCATGCACTTCAGATCCACCAAACCGGATATTTCGGGCTTGGCTAGAACATCGATTGCTCCATTTGATGTGAATTCGCCATGCTTATTCTTTACCTTCAGCTCATAACGCCCGGAGTCCTTAATATCAGCTATAAAAAGAAACATGGAATATATTATAGAAAGGATAAGTAAACTGTGTCAACTGGAGGAGCTAACCTTTAGCTATATTCAGTTTGCATGTATACTGTTTCAATCCATGTTCCAAATCCTTAACTTCTGTATTTAAGATAAGCGCTTCGTTGGCTTGAAGGGGCTTACCGTCCTTAAACCAAAGGATTTCAGGTTTGGGATCAGCCGTAAATATGACAGTTTCATCGATGGTGTCACCCTTCTTCAATTTAAGATCCCGTAACCCGCTCTTGGAAATTAACAAAGGCTTGCGATACTCGGCTTCATCTATGAAAATCAATTATTTATAACGTTTTCGCAACTTCAATAGTCTAGAACATACTTGACAACGAGAGAAGGCCCTGATGACTCTTTTCACCAACTTTGTTCTTCATAACAACTTTGTATTCTCCGGCATCCGTAAGGTCCATTGACTTTACCTCCAGTTTGTAGTGATCCTAAAATATTTAACTTAATAATGTTCAAATGGAAATCATATATTGTGTGAGACTAACCCCGTCCACGGAAAGTGCGAAATGATCGTTAGACTTGATAGGTTTCCCATCCTGATACCATAACGCCTCCGGCTTTGGTATACCCGTCGCAATGACTTCATATTTAAGGGGTAAGCTCTCGAAGCTGTTGATTTGGAACACATCACAGTGAACAATCTCGGGAAGTGCTGAAAGACAAATAGAATGTTATCAATGAACTGCAATTTCATACACTCTATTCTATATGTTTAATCCATTCAATCCCAAGTTAAATTTTAGTTAATATTTGCATTTCATATTAGAGACATTCGTTCTATGTACATGTCTTACGATGTAACGTGCATCCTCTTATATTAAGGGCATTGGCACGAATATTCAAAGTTGCTGAAAAAGAATTTATTGGGATTAAAAAGATTTATTTTAAAATCTAGCTGAATCCTGAATGCTGGCGACGATTCTTCTTCGCATTACATCTTGACTTCAGATTGGATTCTTAGACGAAGTGATTCGAGTTGTTGTTGTACGAAAATTGCGGTACTTCATTTTGCACATGGCAACTGCCGCTGAGCATTGTTGCCGTAAGTTGCTCTCCTGTATATTGAAATGCTTATATATAAGTTAGTTACATATATACATTTTGTACATTTGGTTAATTATTTAGGGAGTTATTGTTTTTGTTATTACACAAGTTTGATATATTTTTTACAACAATGCAGAAATTTACAATAAGTTTTTTGGTAAGTTGCTCATCGTAGTTCAACAGAGGCACTTAGTTCTTAAGCTCAATTTTTGGCGAACGAGTTAGTCGTTCTCTTTGTTCAGCTCGTTCGTTTTGTGTCTCAATTTGGTGAAAAGAGAGAGTCGTTCTCTTAGTTGAGCTCTCTCGATTACTGCCTCAATTTTTGTTAGGAGAGTGAGTCGATCAGTTCATTCGATATTTGGTCTAAATCCAGTTCGTTTTAGTACAATATTGCTCGTTCATTTGAGTACATTTCGCACTATTTCCGAATGAATTCATGCAACGCATGCAAGAGCTTATTCTTATCAACAAGCAATCAGTGTCGAGTGTGGAAATAAAACTTTACAGTTGATAAATCAAAGTGTACTCAAGGCACGCTTTAATTGTTGATTAAATTGTCTAATAGACAAATGCTATCTTAAAATTATGTTTTGTTTAATTTTGATTATAGGCCGAGTGTATATATACAAAATTAATAAGAAGCAATAAGTAATGACTTTCTTAATATCCTATAATAACATTAGAAAGAGTATGCATGTATTTAAGGAAATGTATGTTTTACCCCCTTCTTCAGGTTGTTCTGTAGTAGCGAGCAATGTTTTTGTCACGGATTCTCCAACGGATATATTGTCTTGGGCTAAATTAAAGTTTCATTTGTAGGTAAGAATGTGTAATTTTGAGGATATAAGTTTGTATACAATAATTATAAAAAAATTATGCTTAATATCCGGAAAGGTGACAGTTTCTGGGAACTCTCCAACAAGTTGGTGTGTAAATTGTAAATGTGGGAAATTAAATATAAAACTCCAACACAAAGTATTTGTTTCATTGCTAATGATATTTACTAAGTTTTTGTACTTACTTAGAACCAGAACTTTGCAACTTGACGTTGTTTCTCCTATGAAATTGGCGGCCTTAACCTCATAAGTGCCAGAATCTTCACTTTTAGCCAGATTCAAAGTTAGATAATAATTTTCAATACGCTGTGAATCTCTTTTGATTTTGATGCGTGCATCTTCATGAATTTCATGTCCATTCTTAAACCTATAAATAAAAAGATTTATAATTGCATTAATACATTGTTTTCTTTGGTTTAATTTACCATTTAACAGTGGCATCGGGATTGCTATAAACTTCCACTTCCAAGGTTAAGGAATCGCCTTCTTTCACCTCAACGTCCTTAAGAACTCTTCTTATTTTTGGTTTACCTGAAAAAATGGGGAAATTAAATAATAATAATAATAAATAATAATATATATAATAAAAATATGTGCACTTTATACTTACAATTCACAGTCACTGTACATGTGTCCTCAATTTTTCCGTAATCGTTCATGATTTTACAGCAATAATTTCCCTGCATGTTGGTTGCAACTTCAGTCAGGATCAGCTTGAAGTCGTTTCCATCCTGAACTTGCCGGAAATCGTTGCGCTTCTCGCAGATTTCAATGCCGTCAATAAACCACTTGACATGTGGCTGAGGATAGGCATCGATCCCAACAACGAGCTCAACATTTGTATCACCCTCCTTTACGGTGATGTTCTGCAATTTGCGAGTAAATTCAGGAGTACATTTCATCAATAGTTGTGTTGAGCTCGTTGCCGAGCCGTGTTCGTTGACCGCTTTGACGGAGTATTCGCCGGAATCAACGCGAGTGGCACCCGTAATTTTTAGGGTATACGTATTTCCGTCACAATCGATCTTATATTTCTTATCGGTCAACTTGATTTCGTTATTATCATGATACCAGGTTAGCTTTGCCTCAGGGAATGCATCGATCCGTACGGACATTTGTACGTTCTCCTTTTCACCATGAATGTATTCACTTTCAAAGTGTTTCACAATAACTGGCTTCGATTTCACTGTGCAATTCCAATATTCGGCTGTTTGGCTAATCGTATTCGTTGCTTTAATCGAATAATTGCCAGATTGTGCCAGTTTTATGCTTGAAATCTCAATAACAACTTTCTCCGAACTCTTGCCAATTGAACTGGACGTAATCTTCACATTGCTTTCGCCGGAAACATCCTTTCCGTTGTTGGTCACGCTAATATCTGGCTTAGGGAATCCTTCAATTTCTACCTCCATTTTGACCGTCTCCCCAGCTGAGCATGTAATATCCGTAATCTTCTTTATTTTTGGAGGAGCTGAAATGAATTGAGATGATGATGAAATGCTCTCAATCTTAATATTTCTAAACTAATGTTACCTTGAACAACTAAGCTTATGGAGCTTTCATCCTGTCCGAGCTCGTTGACAGCTTCAATGGTGTATACTCCAGCGTCTTCGGTGTTTATATTCTTAATAATCAAGGACATGCTTTCCTCATCCTCATACATGAACTTGTGCCTGTCATCGACCTGAACTACTTCACCCTCATGCTTCCACAGCACGGCAGGCTTGGGAAAACCCTTGCATTGAAGTTCGAGTATCGCTGACCCACCGATACTTGTGTTGGCCTCGCGATGCTCGATCACCAGAGTGGGTTTCTCGGGCTCACGGTTGAGGGTTTGAATGGCACCCTGAACAGAAAGCTCAGCACTGCAGGATATATTTCCTGTTGTGGTCTGTGCCACGCATGTATAGATACCCGCATCTTCCGGTTTAACATGCTGAAAGACCAAAGCAAGAGAGTCTTCGTCTTCGCCAAAAAGAACTTTGAAACGTTCTTCTGGATCGAAGTCTTCGCCATTTCGCTTCCATGAGAATATGGCTTTCTCGCCTGGTGGCAAGATTTGACCACTCAGCGCACCGAAAGGATTTCTAAAATCTACTCACAAAAAGATGATAAAGTTTACTTGAATTCGTGATTTATAATTGTGATTTAAACTTGCCAATTGTTGTGGCTGTTGCCTCACAGGCAGCTTCTCCGTACTTATTAGTTGCCTTGCAGGAATAGACTCCGGCATCCTCCTTTTGAACGTCTTCGATGACTAACTCATAGAATCCTAAATAATCCTTATCTCTAATAATTTGAATTCTATCATTGATTTCCAGAATTTCCACTTCATCCTTGTAGCTAAAACGAGAACGAGATCGAGAAAAGGATAGAAAACAATTGTACAAATAATTTACAAGGAAGAAAGGTTAAATCTACTTACAATTTAACTCTGGGCTTTGGATCGCCTAAGATTTTGATCATAAAGCGAAACAGAGTATTTTCAATCATTTCCGCATCCTTTAAGCTAACAAGAAATGCTGGCGGTACATTAGTTTTAGTCTCGTCAAGGCCAGATGCTGTAAGAATTCAACAAATAACTTTATAAAACATCAACTAAAGGAATTGTTAATAGTAATGCTCACCTTGGCCAACTGCAAGCTGTGCAGTAACAGTCGTTGCTTCAGATCCTGTCTGGGCGCGGATCGTGTATGTTCCAGCGTCACTCTCTCTGCAAATTATATATTAGATTGACAGTTAATACCTGGTCCCACTTAGGAGTAAACTACAACCAGTTATAGAGATAGTAGTATCCAATAAGAATAACTTTAGTTATGGCTATTTTAAGCGCCAAAGTGTGTGCATTAACTATTACGCAGTACACTAACTAACCTGCAATTTTTGATATCCAAGCGATAAGAATTTATCGGAGCACTTGTTTGAACAATGCGATCAGCTAGACGGTCGTCCAAGGGCTTGTTGTCCTTTAACCAGGTGACTAATCCGGGCTGCTCCTTGAACTGGATTTCAAAATGCGCAGTCTCGCCGCCTTCAAGAAAGGTTTGAAGTAATGTAATTTTATATTGTTGTTTAGTTAAATATTAAATGTAAATAATGCATTATGTTATATGCACACATATGTAAATAAAGCTTATCGATATACTACATATATAAACGATTAATTGAATTGCATAATGCTGCGTTCACATTGGAGCACAGACAGACACGGAACATTGGCTCATCGTGCCACAGTGTGAACCCAGCTTAACACAAAGTAAAAATAATAATGTAACTACATGAATATTGCATTAAGCTATAATTTGCAGAGGAAACATAAGTGCCATTATAGTAAAGCAATGAAATAAGATGGAATAAAAATAGCAAACTTCACTCACTTTCCACTTGAACGCTTTTCAGCATTTTGACGACCACGGGCTTTTCAATGGAGCGAGGCGGAGCGTCATCCGCCAGATAAGAAGTGGCACGTTTGCCAGTACGCGATTCGGCACGCGAATAAGAGGCTCGGCTCTCGGCACGGCTTTCGGCTCGGCTCTCGGCTCTACTCTCGTTGCGGCTGGTGCCCAGAAGAGTTGATGAATGCGCCTCGATTCGATCCAAAGTACTTCTCTCACGTCGGGAACTTATGCCATACTGCTTCTCTACAGTGCTGTCATATGAGGTTCCTCTATCATAATCCCTGGACCTGCTAGTTTCTTTGTTGCGGAACGGGAAAATGAGGGCGAAGAAGTTATATAATGAATTATGGCGTAAGCTAAAATATGTTAACAATACTCATATTAGGGACAAGAGGAACTAATGAAGCAACATTATTTACTGGGTTTTAAGATCATTCGACAGTTAAAAGTGAAATTACAATTGAAATGGTGGAGTACACATATAGCATTCGATAGGAATGATAGATAAAATGTTTCCAAGCATCTAATTGATATTAACACGTCTCCTCTATTAAATGGGAAACAAATACTTAACACATACATATGTATAAACAGATCTCTTGGTCAGTTTCAACTCTTCAACCTTTGAGCGATGTTTACATAAATAAATAGTTTGTTTTCTTTGTTGTTGTTTGCTTTAATGGGATTAACTTACTTTCGAGACGCCGTCTGGAAGCCAGGGAGTACCCAGAATAGTTATCATCCATAACGCCAACGCTTTGGCCGCGTGTCTCGAAATCGGCACTTGACTCTCTGAAATCGTCAGCAATAGACTCAGTATAATCGCCTTCGAGTTCGCATATATTTACAGGCTCTTCGACGATCTCATAGATCGGTCGTTTCTTTTTAATAGGCGGTGTAAAGATATGTATAAAATCGCGAGCTTTGGCTTTCTTAACAGTATCTTGGGCATAGTTGGTTGAGTCAGCTGATTTTAATACTGTATTTTTAATATTGCGTATTTTTTGCTTGGCATTGCGCAGCGATGTATCTGCACTTGATATGTCGTAGATGCCCTCCAGAAAGTTCTGGGTCTTCTGCTCAAGGCTTTCAGTATATACATGGACGCGCTTGATGGTTGGCATTCGAGGAGGCGGTGATGGTGGGCGTGCTTTAATAATTAGTATCTCTATGGTGGTTTCATACGCAATAAGCGGAAGCGGTTGAAAGAAGCCAGGCATTCGAACAAAATGAGGTGGTATGGGTGGCGGGGGGAGGGCCTTGAGCTGAACGATCTCCATGACCGCCTTGACCGCTTCTAGATGCGATATTGGCCAGCTCATTATTCCATTGGGTTAATGAAGCTGAATCGGTAATATTAGTATAGTTAGAGAATCCCTGTCGACCTTGGGAGTTCTGGTTTATGCTATCGCTATCTTGGATTGGATTCGATTCATTATAGCCAACGATATGTTGCAGTTCGATTGGCTTATGTTTTTTGGGTTTAATGCAAATTTGAGATGCTTCTGTTGTTGGGTTGCTAATTCGAATTGTTGGAATTGACTCTGTCGCTTTGTTAGATTTGGGCTCTTTTGTATCCTTACCCTCTGTTATATTCTCTTTGTGTTCAACTCTTTCGACAGTTAACTGAGATTCCTCTGTTGCAACACTCTTTAGTTCTTCAGTTTTTTTGATACTATATTCTTTGATTTCAATAGATTCCTCGCTCTTACATTCTCTTGATGTGGCTAAGTCTACGCTGAATGATTGTTTTGAGGACTCAAGAAGTACTATTGGTGTTTCTACCTCCACAACATCTATTTTCGTTTCAATCTCCTTTTTATCTTGAGAGCTGGGTGCGCTTTCGCTTTCCAACTTATGATCAATCTTAATGGGAGTGGGATTATCAGGTACGGTATTCACTGGGACCTTTGATTGAGTAACGTTCTGTTGATTTTGTTGAAGTTTAAATAATTCAATAGATTCCTTTTCAAATTTAAGCAGTTCTTGCTGTTCAAACTGAAGTCTTTCTTTCGTTTCCTTACTCAAAAAGTAATTCTCGGCAACGTCAGAAGGACGCGTACCTACGTTGGGATCATGAGCTTCAATCTTTTGTGGAAGACGAAGGATTAATTCACATTCAGTATTAATATTTGTTGAATCTACTTTCAGATCATCTGCATTATGTTCTTGCAGTGCCACCTCGTGATTGATATATGAGCAAATTTCGTTATACCAAATCAAATGACTTTCCTCATTGTGAGGTTTAATTATAATGGGCAAATTTGAACTTTCATCTGCTGGCGTCTTTGACGAGAGGTGGATCTGCTTCTCATCTACTTTATTCTCAATATCACAAAGCGGAAGCTTAATGATGTTTTGCAAAATGAATACAGACTTCTTGTCAGATATTTTTCGAACTTTCGTTATCAAAATTCTTGATTTAAATAAAAAACAATAACGATCATGAGTCTTGCCTTCCTTATCTGTAAGCGTGCACCATTCGTGCAGTAATAACCTGCCCAACTTATAAATGTTACCTCGATATCCCTCAATGTTTGAAATAAATCTATTATCATATGCTCTACTAGGCACACTAAGCATAAGCTCTAACGCTCTCTCCAAGTCCCTAACATTTTCTTTCAAGCATTGCGATAATTTTATTAGGTCCTGTGAATTAAAACAACAGTTAAAACAATTGAAATTATAGCTTATGATCGAAATACAATTATGATTTTTGACGTATGATTGAGATGTGACACAGAAGTATAACGTTTGTAGAAAATATGTATAATTTTATGCTATAGATATAATTATATTCAAACCTTAAATAGAAGTTTATAGTCGTTAATTCTCTGAAGTGGTAGCTTCAGGTGCTCAGATAGCAACTTATCGTCCCCAAGATTTGATGACAGTTCCTGAAACGATAACAAAACCTCTATTATATTCCCGAACAATTAAACGATTCCATAAACTGAACATAAGAACTGGTCCTTTTAACGTTCACGTTTAACGTTCAGTCTTCCAATTCAAACTCAATTTCGTTAGAAAATGTCAGCTATATGCATATATAAATTTTCCTGTCATCTTTTCAAGCCAAAAAAACACCATATGATGAAGCAGCCGACAGCCGCACAAAGCCACCTGTGAATTTATGCATATATAAATGTACTACTCATGCAAGCCGTTCTGGCGCCACCTGTGAATTTTTTGCATATACTATACATACAAGCCGCACTGGCGCCATCTTGATTGTTTGTGTCGTGTATGTGTGCTGTGTCTGTTTGATGAATTTAGATGTGTGATGTGAATATGACAGCATTGATAAATTTAAGATCCGATTGCAGGGTAGTTCCTAGTGTGGCACTATGATGTGGTTATTAATTGCACTACATTACAAAGCATTAATTTTAATGATCTATATGCGTATATACAGTGGGTCACAGCGAAAACGAATCAAAGCAAATCTGACACTTTTTTTTCAGCTTTTATCAAGTATTAAATATAAACATCCATACACATATGTATATGCACGCAACTATTTATGAATTTGTACTCTGCGATGTTAAAACGGATATATATGCATGGGAGAGTCTATGAGAGTGTATATGTATGTGTACTTGAATATACAAATTTATTTTAGCACGAACTTGTCTATCCGCACATACACATACATATGCATGCATGGTACACGCACACGCACACGCACACGCACACACACACGCAAATGTATAAATATTCATATTAAAAAAAAAAAATTGTATTGCTTATTATAAATAATGTTGCATAACTAAAAAAAAATACTGTGACCATTAAACAGTAAATTGACAGATTTTGAATAATTCTTTTATATAGTAATATATATTGAACGTATGTGTTTGTGTGTGTGTGTGTGTGTGGAATACTAAATTATTAAATTGTTTAGGTACCAAAGGCAGATCCACGTGTGGAATGAATTAACACGACGAAACGACGGCAAACACTACTCGAAAGACACTGAAATGTGCAAAAGCTTTAATATTTAGAAACGTCTAGTTTTAAAAATAAACTGTTATATTCTACATACACACGATATTCGTAAAAGCATTGAACATATGGCCGGCCAGTGGAAATCAAACACATATTGCAAATATTGCACCCTAGTTTATACATACCCGTACTTATCTATGTACGTATGTACATATGACGAACATACGTACATACATACATATCTACATTCATTAAAATTTATGTATCTTATTTTTACGTTTACGACATTGGAAAACTTACTCCGTCAGATTGGCGAGCAAATTGTGACTTGTTACTCATTACTATTTATAATATTTTGTGGAGAAAAGTGCAAAGACGCATACATACAAAAAGTTATTTATCGAACTTTTGATTTAGTTAAAATTATCTTTAATATTTGTTTATATATCCCAAAAAGAAACTATGGGAATTGATGTGGTCATTTTATGCGAACATTATTTACTTCTTCGGTATATTAAGTGCTCTCATTGAACAAGAATGCTCAGCTAGCAGATACCCTGTTTCATGGTAAGCAAATATAGATTTGTACACAATGTTACACTGCGGTACGGTACGGTATGATACATGGTACAATTAAATGCTTTTCAAATCTAATTACAACCCCTTTACCCAAATTTAATTACAGGATGTTTCACCACATTTAGAAGCTTACCTGAAAGTAATTCTGGCATTCCACATTCGTCGAGAGAAACTCTTGGGCCAGTGGCTCGTTTTGACAGTACTTCACATGCTTATCAAAGTCACGTTCGAGGCGTAGAAATGTCTTGACCACCATATTAGGCTGATGGCTATAACATTTGAGGCCCTCCTTGAGGACGCTGAAAGAATTATTGGTATTACGGCAAAGATTCCATAGAAATATATATTTTAAAATCGTACGTGTTGTGAAATTCCGCAATTTGCAAGAAGTTACAAAAAATGACATCCTTGTTGTCCCTGGCGGATCTTGGGGCGGTTGGTTTATCGGTGGTCTTTATATACTTATCGACTACATATTGCAAATCTCTGGAGAATTCTTCTTCTGTTTCGATGAGCTCTCCAATGATAACACTAAAAACATAATTGGAAAAGTTGAGTTAGAAGATGGTCGACAATTAGAAATTCCGTACATAAATGCTGTCATGGAAGATTGCTAACCATTTTTTAAACTCCAAATCTTCGCTTTCCTTTCCATTCAAGGAAAGAGAGTTTGGGTTAATATCCAATATTTCCATTGGAATTAGATGCTCCATTTTTATCCGTCAAATAAAATTATAAATCATCTGAAATAAAACAAATCATGGGCTTAGGAACGATGTACTGGAAGTCGAATTAAAATAAGGCAAGAAATTAAACAGAGAAAGTTAAATGTTAGTAGTCAAGATTTGACGTCTATAAATCCTATATTCTACATCTCAATATTATTAATACATTAATAATTATATGTTTAATTAAATTTGATCATTATTAATGTCATATACTTTTAAAGAAAGAGATTTGAAGCAATGATGTTCAGGGGGAAACCCAACGACAGCAATATATCGATAGTACCATCGATAGTTCACTAGCTCCACCTGTCACATGCATGCATACAACAGCAAGTTGTTAGCCGCGCACCGCTAGGTGGCGGCAGTGCTGCTTCCTCTGCCCTGCACTTTGGTACACAACATTTGAAATAAACTTGATATGCGGCGTCTGGCATACCAAACTATTCTATCTCGAGCTCTTATTGTCTCTGGGATCGATAGCCTGATAACCTGATAGCCCACTAACCCAAATTAAGTATTTGCGCAGGGGAAATACTTGTGATATTTGTAAAGAACAAACTTTGGTTTGCCGATCTTAAAAATGACTGACACATAACAGTTATTGTTTATTGTTTTTATTTGTTATTTTTAGCTCGATATTCGTAAACCGAAATGAAACGATTCCACAAGGGCGATTTACTGATCATTTGTTTTATAATTTGATTTAAATAAGTTTATTTATTTATTCATTCCAGAGCATTTGAGCTCACTTGTAGCTTCACTTTATAATTGAATTTTGCGTAAACTCGTGTAATCAATTAACAATTCTAAATATAACCAACAAAAAAAATATATTTTAAGAAATTATTATAATTTAAGATAAACGCGCGAATTTTACTTGAAAATCAACTTTGAAATGTGCGAGGCAATTGCTGTCACGAAACCTGGTAAATTAAGTTAAGAATTGTCGTTTTGTCGCAAATTATTTTTAGAAATTGTTAACACACAAGTAGACATCTATGTATGTATTTCAATAAATCACTGAATAGGAATGTACTTATGTACCGTATGTACATACAAATTGCGTAACATTATGTACCGGTTATACTCGTAATACTCATAACTAGGCAATTGTCACATGCTGTAAGAATATTGGATTATCGAATATACTTAGAAAAATCTATGTTTATTCATATAAATAAATATATAAATATCTATATATACGAAATAGGTTTCCGTTCACTTTGCAATGGTTTTAACAAGTGCCACAAAACTGAAATGAATTTAACTGCATCTCAAGAACTATACGACTGAGCACAAAGCGTACTGATCGATATTTGCTGATCACAACAAAAGTTTTTCCTAAAAAAAAAAAAAAGAATAAAATAAAAACTAACAAAAAATGCACAATTTAAAAATAATGCACATGCATTGCGAATTTACATAAGTATACGTATGTGTACATACGAGAACATACAAAATGGGTGCCTACACGTACATACCATGCATATAAAACAAACCTATGTATGTAGTATCTATGTATGTAAGTACGTATATTTGAACATTTGCCATGCACAGAATTATACCTACATTTATATGCATACATATGTATGTACTGCAATATACTTAAATATATTTATATGCAAGCATGTATGTGCATGTAGATGTTATTATTATATATATATTATATATATACTTAATTAAATACATATGATTATAAGACCCAAAAGTGGCCGGCAATCAAGACATACGATTTGGCAAAGCTAATTAGTACTTATTTCGTTGACTTTAGGAGCAGATGGACCAACTTATTAGTTAGTAAATTAACTAATAAGTAGATTAACCACCAATCATGCATTTCTTATCAATTAAACAATTAACCATCTGACTTCAAAATACAAATGCAGCAGCTTGACGAACAGTGCTGCCACACTGTTTAATAATGTTGGACAAGAGATACACAGATTAGAAAGGACTCAATAATCGATATATTTAAATCCTCTCTAACAAACCCCTTAAATTTATCGTTTCTAAACGATATGCATACACATTTATGAAGCTTTCTTATCACTTCCGATTGATAAAGATATCCGTAATAAAAAACAAAAAAAGTAGGTGCAACTTGCAAAATATGTTTAATTAAAGTGGCAATGAAAAGTAAACATACATAGCAATATATATACCAAATATTAGATTGTTTTTAGTGAATATAAACGTTAACTGCTGTGTATGTATACATTTCTGCATGCATGGGCAAACATACATATTTATTTACATAAATGTAGTTAAATGCAATAGCACGAAATGCGTGCATAATCATTAGACTGCCACGTTTGCTTAGATTAACAAACCATCTTCGGGACGTGAATGTTAATATATTGATTTGCCCTGCAGTGTATACAATAACTTAGTACATGTGTATTCACATGCACAAGTTGGCAACCATTGTTAGTTATCTGCCAACTGATAAATATTGATGGATTTTTATTATTTTATATATACTCTACAGTCGTTCCTTCCATAAACCGCACCTTAAGAAACATGGCTGAAGCTGAATACATTGTACGGTAAGTGAATATGTATACTATATATATATATATATATTGCATTTAATATGTATAAAATCAATTAATTAATATTAAATACTTTATAATGATACATTACTTCTTTGTTTAAGAAATAAACTTCCAGCTGCGATGATGTCTCGCAAGAAAATCAGTGTTTGGTCTATACTTAAGAACTGCATTGGCAAAGATCTCAGCAAAATTACAATGCCAGTTGTGCTTAATGAACCCCTAAGCTTTCTGCAAAGATTATGCGAATATATGGAATACGCACACATCTTGAGTCATGCTGCACAAGAAGACGACGCTGCAGATCGCATGAAATATGTGGCAGGCAAGTAGTATAATAATAGTCCTTAAATTATAATTTTTATTATAATTAATAGATTATGTTCTCACCAAATGTAGTATTCTGTTAGATTAAGGTTTCATGCGATTAATTGTTTTTTTTTTCATTGTTTCCTGCCGTTATTTCATTTCTTTCTTTCTTTTAGCTGTTGTTTATTCGATTCTTATTCAATTTTACATTTTATTATTTAATCTTTCAATTATTTATTATTATTATTGTTATTATTATTGTTTTTAGCATTTATGATTGGACAGGACTTTAAGGTATACAAGGAGCACGTTCTTAGCAAGAATTATAAGAATAAGATTGCTGATGAGAGAACAACAAAACGAAGACTTTTAAGACAATAGGTACTTCACAGTAAACGTTAATTTCATTATCAATGGTGAAAGATGAAATTCATTCTGCTCTTTCCTTAACATCGGAGACAGTTGTTTGTTATCTTTTGCTCATGTTATCTTTATCGACAGTTGAAAATATAGTTTCCATCTAAAATCTCTGATAGATACAAATTATTTAGCAAAATATTTATAATTTTTCAGCATTTGCCGTTTCTGCTCTGGCCGCAAATTGGGATCGGCTAGGAAAACCATTTAATCCTCTTCTTGGGGAAACATACGAGCTTCAAAAGAACGATTATCGCATTGTTTGTGAGCAAGTCTCTCATCATCCCCCCCGTTTCTGCCTTTCATGCAGAATCAGCCGATTTTAAATTTCATGGTTCGATTAATCCAAGAATTAAGTTCTGCGGGAAAAATGTTGAAGTTCATCCAAATGGAATTGTTACAGTTGAATTTCCAAAGTACGTACTCCGAATCGTTTCAACTCATTGATTGATTGATTTATGATTGATCTTGATTGTTGCACTTTCGATATATTTAATTTACAGATGGAATGAAACTTACACATGGAGCAATGTCAATTGTTGTGTGCACAACATAATTGTTGGAAAATTGTGGATGGAACAACATGGCACAATGGAAATTACGAATCATTCAAGTGGACATGTGGCCAAGTTAATATTCAAATCCTCAGCGTCAACAGATAAGGACCTCCATAGAGTTGAAGGAATTGTGAAAGATGCTGAGTAATAAATCACATTTAATTGTTTTAAACTATGGAGATAATCTTAATTTAATTTCAGCGAAAAAAAGCTGTTCTTTCTTTATGGCAAATGGACCAAGTTCTTGAAGTCTTGCCCATATGAAAATTATGATGAAAATCGTAAGCAAGAATTGAAAATTAAAGAGCAAAAAGATTCTTCCGCTTCGCCTAATGCAACTCCGAAAAAAATGTTTTCCAAATTGAATAGTTTCAAACTAAATTCCTTTCGCAGTTTGTCTATTCAGGACGTAAGTAAAAATGCCAAGAAATATATAATATGTTTGAATTATTTCTTTACAAAATACAGAATGAGAGCTTCCCACCTGCTGAAGTAGATGGCGATATCCCAAGGAGTGAATCTTCCTTCTCCTTGGATATACCAGATTCCACATTACTGTGGAGTAGCAACTCCAGACCTGATAATAGTAGCGAGGTAATATTCAATAAAATAAACTTTTTAAACTATTCGGGATAGGATTAAACAAACCTATCGAACTTGAATGGAACTAGCACAAACTAATTGAACCTAAAAAGAACTAATTAAGCCTGCATAGAACTAAAAGGAACTAATAGTAAGCGAATGGAACTAAAACGAACAAAAGATAATGGATCTAAGATGAACTAAATGAATAAAATATACGGGAGTAATAATTAAAACTAAACTATCGATATTAATCGTGCAATTAAACTACGATAACATGCATTGAACAGTAAATATTAAATTGCCTTTCAGTATTACAACTTTACTAACTTCGCCATGCAATTAAATGTAATGGATAATAATATGAAACCACCAAATACCCTTTGCCCCACCGATGCTCGCTTGCGTCCTGATATATTATGCTTAGAAAATGGCGATTTGGATGGAGCGTCAAGAGAAAAGACAAGGCTTGAAGAAAAGCAGAGAGACTCTAGAAAAAACCAAAAGCCGTCAGATGGTGATTTTAGTCCCAGGTGATTTTACTATCTGCAAGATAGAAATTAACCGAGCTAAAAATAATATTTTTATGTTCTTTTAGATGGTTTAAAAAGGTGTACAGTCCTTACACAAAAAGTGAAGTTTGGCTTTATAGTGGATGCTATTGGGATCGCGATTACAAAAATACGAATACATTATTTTAGATCAAATATATATAACTTTTTAAGAATTTACACCAATTACAACCCACACACAAACGAATATAACGGTCAAATTTGTTAGCAATTGTAATTGTAGAACATATATTATATATACATATTACCGAGCAGTTTAAAATAAAGGCGCTTTTGTTTAGTTGAATCTCTGTTAACTGTTTAATTGAAGCTAAGTCATTTGTACGTAGTATGGTCGCGTCAACCAGCGGCTGACAGTTTAAATGAACCGATGCACATATATTTTTTTACTACAGTTTATTTGAAACATCCAGGGATAGTGGATAAGAACACAAGTTTACCATCTGAATGAGTAATCGATTCCTTAATACTGCCGATAATTTTTTTGATTTTTAATTATCGCAGAAGGATGAAAATATAAATAAACTTCGAGGATACTCATTCTTGCATTTCACGATATACACAAATATATTTTCATAAGTTCAAATAGTTTGAAGCAAAAATAAGTGGATTTCAGCTACACATATATGTATATTTGACTGTATATGTTGGTATAGGTATATACACAAATAAATAATTGGCAATGTTAACAGTAAACATAGTTTTACGTAATTTCATACATTATGACGTTCAACAATAAATAGGTACAATAAATTTACGGTAAAAATAACCCAGATAAATCAGTATACATTCGTTTCACTTTTTACAGTTAAATTTGATAGGTTCGAGATTTCAGGTTTCAGAATTACAAAGTACTAGCTTCGATATGTGGAATGTTATGTAGTCCGGTATCAGGATTGGCCCAATAATAGTTAGGAGCACCTTGGCTGAAACAATATTTCATGTCAAGGGGTTCTCCACCGTCTACGTAGTACATCAGGTAAAAATTGCACATTTCGTCTTCACTTGTTGGCCTATAATTAATACGAATTACACATTTTTTTTTAAATTCGTCAGCATATTAAATAGCAAACAAGTCTTACCCGATTCCTGTTGCACGATGGCGTGTACTTTTCATCGTACACCTCGCTGCGACATAATCACCGGTTACAATAGGAGACGTGTTCTCAACATTATAAAACATTTGTGGTGTAAGTGGATCTCTCTTTCCAAGAAGCGTCCATTCTTGCACTCCCTGAGCATTAGACCGAACTCTATATCCGGATACAACTTTTCCTAATGCATGAGTGTGAGTCCGATAAGCAAAGGGATGAATGGTTTTATTTTCGGTTATTTCACAAGCGGCTTCCATATTTTCCGTCCTCATTGGGGGAATGATTCCATCGGTACCCAAAAGCAAGGTACCAGCCAATTTTTTTAACCTTTAACCAAGCAAACGTTATCATAAGATAATATACACTTGTAAAGCTTGTTGTACTTACGGCTTTTCAGTATACTGCAAAAATATACCGGAATCATCTGTAGCTCCATCTAAAAAGACATATACAATTATTCATATTATGTTCAAAATATAATTAAGCTATGTAGTGAATGCTTACCCCTAAATTTATCAACATGAGCATAATGAACTTGTAAAACCAAATATTTGGTCTGTGAATCCTTTCCAACTTTGAATCCAACACCCTCAGGCAAATCCAGTCTTGGTGCGTCTCTTGCCCAAGCATATAAAATCTGAACAGAAAATATATTCGATATGTTTAAACTTGTTAAATGAACGAACATTAAAAAATAATTGGAATTACCTGCGAATGCGAATGGGGACCACAGGGACTTCCCGTTTCCTCATCTGTTGATTGCGACATTTCTCCACAGTTCCTTAGAATGAAATAAGAAATAAATATAATATTTCGAAATGTGACAAATAATCCACGATCTAGTGTATTCAATATATTTTCTTACCAAGTTACTTTTGTGGTTCCCGGTTCACCGCATCCATAAAGCAACATATGATGAGCGGTATTCATGGTTGCATTTGGTTTGTAGCCGACTTGTATATGAAATTTTATATTTAAAATTTTGTGTAATAGGTCAAGAAGTTTTATACATACCTATATAATAAGATGTCGTTGGATCGACTTTGATAGGAGTGCACAAGTATAAATCTGGCTAAAAATATGTGTTAATTACATTCTTTTCTTATAGGAAATTGATATTGATATATATATGTATATATATATATATATATGGCATTCCAGTTGGCACCATTTCATTGAGTATAACGACAATATCTTTAGGGAACAACAGCAAACAATTAAACAGTTTACAATCAAAACTCTCTAAACAATGGAAACTTAAATACCCAGGGCTGCAATACTCTTTCAATGTAACCGTTATTTGTAAATAAATGATCAGGGATCGTATGGAATTATTTCATAAGGAACTTTTAAATATAATATAAAATTATATAATATATATACTAGATATTCTGTAGTTACGTTTAGGTTCTGAGCCACTGTATACGACTTATTTATAAATACCAAACTATTAGTGGAGTTGCAGAAGAAATTAATTAACAAACAAGTTATAAATTCCACTGTAATACGCAATTAAAATTTATATGTGTGTATACTTTATAAAAATAAATGATTCTATACTTGTTTGTAGTTATTTTGTACTTTGTGGGGTAATTCCCCGTGAGTGCCCGGGAAATTATTATCAATTTACGATTTTGCAGCTTATTCTATGAATACACACATGTTTGCATACACATATACATACATATGTATTGACCCGTGTACACACTAAGTTGCATTAAAGAGGTAATAAAATCATATAAATCTTACTATTTTTGGTGATACGGAGGGCATTAAGAATGGAAATGAGCCAGTACGGTCATCAACGTCATCATTATTTTTATATATTTCATTTCTTTGGTAGGTGTTCAGTTTTGGGTCCACTAGACCATATGAAGTTATAGTATTCCAGAGTAGTATATATGAATAAAATATAAGCAGCAGAAGTGCCATTTCTTTGATTATTTAAATTTAATGATTTTTAATTGTATTCTTTAAAGCTTCAAATATATTTGGTTAGTAAATGTTTAGGCGTTTTGTTCAATATGTTGTATTTTTCTTAGAGGTGAGAGACTTTCAATTTTCCTATCGATAAAAATTAAAACCATTGATTCTCTAGTAATCGATGAATGTTTTAAGTCACGATTGCATTCTGTGTGTGATAACAACTGACGGTGATTACAGATCCAATACTTGTCTATGCAAATTTTTTATATTCCGCCGTTGTAACTTTTACAGTTTTTTTCGTTTTTAGCTACAACAGCACCAGCTGTCAAATAACCAGTCAAAAGTCGGTAGCAGCAACAATAGAATCATAAAACTTCAGCATCAGCTGTTGCATCAGCAACAGGTTCACACAATTTCCAGGGATGCGATATGACCGTATATGGTTCGGAAAAATACGATCAACGTAATTAAGGGTCTTTTAAACTTCCCGACTGGCTACGAAATATTTCTCTCCACACATAATGTCTAGAACGTGCTATGCAAAATATGTAAACTAGTAATGTTGTAGAAATACTTGTTAACATTATTGGCTTTACCTCTGCAATAAATGAAATAAGACAGTAAGAGACCGCGTGCTCATTCTAAACATACATATACATATTACTAATTATATTATAAATATAATAAAATAAAGATGTACTTAGTTAACATAGTCCAGTATGTAATTGTATGTTTGATAAATTTGAGTGCACTTGCCCATGCCTGCACAAGCACAAACTACCATTGCTACCAATTTTGATAACCCTAGCTCATATAGTATTTTAGATCTAGGTGTTCACACGGGCAGACAACCGGACCTAGCTACATTTATCGACTCGGCTGTTGATAATAATCACGAATATGTAGACTTTATAGGGCTGGAAGTGCGTTCCTCTGCCTGCTAAATATGTACATTTGAACAACTTATTAGCCGAACAACAGCAACAACAATAAAAGCCAGCCGAAATGCCGAAATAGCCGAAATAGGTTAAGCAATAAAGCAACAGGTAAAAGTTTTAAATTTAAGTGAATATTAAAATTTGTCGTAAGCTTTGTCCTACTCTGGTCGCCTTATATTAACGGGAACAACAATTTCATCTGCAAATACAACCAAAACACAATCTTAAATTGCAAAAAAAAAACTCAAATTCTAATAAGAAAAGTAACAGCAACAATAACTACACCAAAAATTAAAACAACAATAATGGTAACCATTAAGTAATAATTAATCAACTTAGTTAATAATATGTAGGGGTTTATCTCCTATTAAATAAATCAAATATAAATCCTAAACCCGCAGCTTCTTTCAACCAGTATGTTTTTTCCAAGTAAAATTAGGCAATTGACCTTTGCACAGAACTTGCAGGGATGTAAGTACGCCGTAAAATGTACATAATTTATAAGCTTACATTTATTGATGTGTGCAATGATAGTTTGTATCTAAGTATACACATATATATGTATGTATATTCGTAATTCTCCAATATAGTTACATACAAGATCCATACATCAGTCTATACATGTAATTCATATTTATAAATATATGTATGTACATATATTTATACATACGTACATAATGTATCTCCTATATATACAAATATATAAATCTGTATATACACATTAATGCATACGTATACGTAAAGACGAAAACGAAAACGCATACAGTTTAAAATTTACCCTGAAGTAAAAACCAGCAAGGAGAAACATAAGTACATATGTACATACATATACTTGTGCACACAACCATCCGAAGGCATGTCAGCTAACCATATGATTAATACATATTGAACAGCTGATTCATCCGCGTTATACACAAACAAACACACATACATGTGTGTATTTTTATACAAATGTATATACACGCACACAGACAATATGGACATATGGTTGTATACACATGCTCACAATCGTGCTCTGCTTGTTACTCACACAGCCACAACCAGCTGGAACAGCTACCCAAACTGTTGATATCAATAAAGGCATCAGGTCCGCAGTACGGGCAGAACTGCCTTTTAATACGAGTTTGTTTACATTCAATTCATAAAAGGTTTATTTGTTTTTAAATTTAAAATTATAAGTTATTTTCTCATTGCCAAATATTATAGTTGTACGTTCCTTTATAAATTGAACTAATTTATTATCGTCATAACAGTTTGGGCCACATTTTCACCGCGTTGCTTTACTGGTGAGGTTAGCTGAGAGACGTCGCATTTACTTACAAACACTCTCTCAGTCTGATTTTTCGCTCTCCATTTCAAATATGCAAGCGCAAGAAATGCATAAATGTGTATGTATATACATATGTATGTATGTATATATGTACATAAGTGAGATGTACTGCGGGGATTCAAGTCATAAACTTTGCAAAGCAGTTCACTTGAACAGCTGTAAGCGATCGGCGACGACTTCAACGGTTAATACAAAACAGAAACGAAAACGCTAAGAAATAATACACACATAAATCTGTATTTGTATGTTATTATATACTAACGTACAAACAAATAAAATAAAAACAATTGAACTTATATCAAATACAAATACATAACAGAGTGTGCGTACATTCATACGTTTGTATAAATGCGCATATATGTGTACATGCAAGCCTACTATCTTTTTTTGCGTAGTTTATTCGTACGTACGTACATGTTTATTTACGTATTTTTGGACCTATGCATGTAAATACATATATAAGTACATATAAACGTATGTAAGTGTGTTCGAGTGTATGCATGTACATACATACGTAGCTACTCGTCGCATTCACCTCGTATTCCAATTGCCTCGCGTTCGTCGTGTTCGTCGCTTTGCGATTTGTTTTCTGCTGGCTTCTGTTGGCGCTTAGATTGGATTGAACAAGAATGCTCCGTCTTTAGCGCGGAGCAGTCGGTCGCACTATGTGATTCCGCTTTATCGTAAATTCGTAAAACGTTGATAGTAAGAACGAGAAAACTAAATACAAAACCAAAATGTTATCAATCCAAACTAAAACAACTAAACACCAACTAAGACGAATAAAATAAAGCAAAATTAGCAACAAGTGTTAAACAATATTCATATGTACATAGCATGTATCTATGTACCTAAATACATGCACATATGAATGCACTTTAATGTGATTAAACTTTAAAAAATATTAAATCAAATATAACACGCATGTTGGTTATTGTACTTGTGAGTGTTAGTGCATACATACAAACTTACGTCTGTGCATATACATATGCATATAAATAAATATATATATATATACAGATATGTGTATATATATGTATGTATATGTATGTATATATATATGTATATATATATATACATATTAAAACGTAGACTCACATTAAACAATATAAATATACAATACGAATGCAATAATTATATACTTTTATTGATACATATATGAATGAATACACTGTGCATGTGAATCTTAAGAATTATTCCGAGAACGAAAATCGTCATTGTTCAAAAGGAAATACATCTACAAGAAACGCATTAAAACAAGCAAAGCAATCGTGTATGTGCATGTCATACACATACACATATTTCCGTGCATGTGTATATCTGTGTGTTTGTGTCTGCCTGCGTATGTGATATTATGAGTGTATGTAAGCGCCCAACCGTGCGCTCAAGAGTATCTGTATACGAAATGTTCCCATGTATGTGTGTATGTACATGTATAAATAAAATAAAATAAACTCATTACCACAGACGAAACTCGAACGTGAGTCTTTGAACATTGCAAACACAAAACAAGGAACCAGTTTCACCTTGAGTCAATATGCATACGTACAATATGTATATGTTTGTGTATTTACATATGTATAATATCTGCCAATGTATAAATACATAAATGTCCGGATGTAGATGCATACATATATACATACACACATACATGCATACATGAATTCATTGTAAGCACGATCAAATACTTCCATATATTGGTGCATTTACTTACATACACGAATGTGCATATGTTAAAACGATCAGATGCACGACATGCGTATGTATGTATATATTATGTATAGAAACAGACATATGTACATACATACATTTGTGCAAGTGCAGTTGCAATGTACGCATTACATCCATCATAGACTTTTGCTTTTTATTTCCGTACATATGTTTATCTATATATATGTACGTATATGCATATATATAAATGAATGTAAATGGATTTCTATACTAAAGTCTATTTATTTGTGCCTATATATGTCCATATGTATGAAAGGATACATACATATGTAAATGCACGCATTTGAATATTTATTAATAAATGAAAATTATGTGCATTTAAATGAAACAACAATGATTGTGCAGTCAACTCAGGAATAAACAGCTATTGATACTGCTCTTAAATATTAAAACATTATTAAATATCGAGCATAGACACGAGCCCACACATCCTGCCATACCTCAGCGGTAGTTAGAGCAAATGAAGTGCAACAACTAACGCCGTTACCAACAACAATTATTTACAACTAAAATAAAGTCGTGCAAAATACATACATATTTACTATATACAAATAACTGTCATAAGAAGTTCGGTGCCTGTTGCTGGATATAATACATATACAAATACATCAATCTACATCATCTCTACAATGGATATCGATGACAACAGCAGAAACAAAAGATCTCCAATGGAAAACGGGGACGATAATCCGATTTTCGGTTCAGCACGCGTCCCCGTTAACTCCAGTACACCGTATTCTGATGCAACTCAAGTAAGTAGAGTCCTAAACATACATATACCATATATACTATATACGTATACATATGTATATAAGAGATCGTACATTCATCGTCAATCGATAGAACAGGTCAACGAAACGTAGACTTGATAAGATATTCCCTGCAGATTAGATTTAAATTTTGTTTATGAACTTGCTACAACTACATACATGGATATGTACTTACTTTTTATATTTTGCGTCCATTCATGAGGTCATATACCTCAGTTACTGGTATATAGTAAATTTGTTCGTCAATCGAGTGGTGAAATAAACTTCTTCCTCCCTCGTTGAGTCTAGACTCCACTGTTGAGACTAAACATGAAATTAACTTATGAAACATGACTAACAGTCAACTATATTGAAGAATCATTTCGTCTAAGACCCCAAAATACTCATCTGGAGTTAAAATAATAGTATTGCATCTTAAAAATGTACTTAAAATATAATAAATAAGACGACTTCTGTAGCGGAAGTCTTACATACGTACATACATATATATATTATATTTATGTAATACATGTATTGTTCATACTTTCATCAATGAAATTCTGCTACTTTAATTAAATGTGGTAGGATAGATCTCATTAGACATCCACAATGTCAAGCGACATTGAAACATTGTGGAGCTACAAATTCAGCAAGGGCAAACCCAATGGCAATGACCGTTGTAGCATTCGTCTGGTCCCCACCTCATCATCACTCGACATCCCATCCGTTTCAGCTAACACATTGCTGATGTTGTTGCTGTTGTTGTTGCTGTCTTGCTCTCGCTCGGTCGTTGCTGCTGCAGGCTATATTGGTTGGTTGAACTCGAGGTTCACGAACTGCCACAAGGTCGAAGTTAACGCTATTAATAGTGTTTTTACTGTCTCTCTTTTGTGTAAATAAAGCGGTTATTCACATCAATACTTTTTGGCTACAGGACGACTCATAAGTATTTATGTACATGTCTATGCACATAAACTTATGCATATATGTATGTACATATAAATAAACATAAACATATGTATATCTACATACATATACAAAAATGTCTAGCTTACGTATACAGAAATATACACTTACAAATACATATACATATACATATGCATATACATATACATATACATATACATATACATATACATATACATATACATATATGTACATATGCATATACATGTACGCATGCATATATATGTACATATGCATATACATATACGCATGTACATATTTATACTAGATGAGTCATGAACAGGAACCAGTTCGTATAGTTCCTGGTTATCGTTCATATAATTCGTTCGTAGCCCAGTCTATTCATCAGTTCCGTTTATCGTTCATCTATTTGGTTCTTAGCTCAGCCTAGTTCTCTAGTTCCGAATTGCGTTCTCATTCTCATCTCCATTCGATAGTTCTGCAGTCACCACTATGATACAGTGGTCTGATTTTGATCAATTTTCGTTTAATAATGAGATTATCTTGTATCAATTATTGCCCATCCGGAAACCACGTTTATACACCCAGACAGATGAATGATTTACGCATAATTATCCGGTTACTGACCTTGCTCGTTAAATATACGTATATCCAATATAATTGTTTAAATTTTTATAGTATTGAGAAATTGATTGATACATTGTTAATTGATAATTGCTAATTTGGACTATTTAATCATTTTTTTGCAGACAAAAAAACACTCCCCTGGCCATATTAAAAGACCCATGAATGCATTCATGGTCTGGAGTCAAATGGAGCGACGAAAGATCTGCGAAAGAACCCCAGACTTGCATAATGCAGAAATATCAAAGGAATTGGGAAGACGATGGCAGCTTTTGGATAAGGATGACAAGCAGCCATACATAATGGAAGCGGAAAAGCTTCGAAAGCTTCATATGATAGAATATCCAAATTATAAATATAGGCCACAAAAAAAACAATCGCGATTATCTGTTGTATTAAAACAAAATCAAGATCTAGATAACAACGATATTAAGAATGACTCACACAATACATCGACCTCTGTCGCAATGAATGGAACATGCACTGCCGGTCGGAAAAACAAAAGATCTACCTCAACATGTCAATCTGGTACGATATCGAAAAGGTCGAGAAACGATTCAGGTGATACTATAAAACAAAAATACAATGTAAAGACACCCTCAGATACTGTCGATATTATACTCCCATTGGAAACTAATTATTTAAGTTACACAAACCAATCTGAATTTGTAGCTACGAATAACAGTAGTGAACTGAGCACAGATGAAAATGCAGTTAAAACGGAAAATATATCTGAGATTAATCCAATTAATACGCAAGAGAATTTATCCGAGGTGGTACTAAAATATTTTCCACTCTTTGATAACTCACCGAAAAACGAAGACTCATTGCTGGAGGTGAATTCACTGTCGCTGCCCAATAGCCGAGGTGTTAGCCATCATCTCTTGAATGTTTTAAAAAGTCAAACATTTGACGATTGCCAAACCATAAGTGAACCCGTATTTGATTCAGAGGAGAACATTGTGAATGATGCAAATCTGCATTCGGCCAGCCATCATATACCAACTCCCTATGTGTCAGATACACACGAATGCTATGCCGAAGATTGTGGTTCAGAAAGTACAACATCACATCAGCCGGCGTTCGCGGTACAACCGCAGACAGTTACAATGAACATTGAAATACACAATAGTGCGCTCTCCTATGGCGGGCATACATTCCAAAATGATGAATTCAACCCAATTCCATCGGCGACCGAAGACAGCGACTGCAGCATTCTAACCTCAACACATTCGCCGCATATTGGCTTCTGTAGCAGCAGTATAAGCAACAGTTTGGTTGAGCCAGATGGTATTGCGCACCCATGTTCATATTCCACCCAGGACTATAGCGGCAATATAATTGGAGCACATAATGATCTCAACTACACAGTACATGATAATGACGGAGCTCTTCTAGCTTACACATTTGAGGACTTACCACCTCAGCCAACTGGTAGTCATTTAGAATTTAATACTAACAGATATGAGTTTTCAAGTTTATACAAAATGTGAGAAATATTTAAGCTTTGTGTAATTTGTAATTAATGTTTTTACGTTTATAATTATACACCAAAATATATATACATATAGATATTTTATATATATACAAGTACATAAATATATACATAAATTCCATGTATAAACGAACAATAAAATGCTTTGCATATGACAAATTTCTTTCAATCAGGGATTAATCGAATGTAGACGAATTTCAAATTCTAAATGGAACAGCGCACCTAGACATGAATGGAACGATCAGCAATTCAAAATTAAAACTATTATCGATGGCTTTCAGCTGTTCTATCGATAATTGAATGGGTTCAGTACTAGAATCAGAAATCGAGATCTCCAATTGACATTTACATTCAGAAACTTGACCAATAATTTCTTGACGCACCTGCTTATGGGTACATTTACCTGAAAATACAATGGAATTGAACCGATCGGCCGGAGTTAATCAGTTATTATATTTTCATAGCCATAACAACTTAAAGCTGAGTACAGGGTCAGGTCCCAGACACGTTCAAACTTCGTTCGCTTGAATTGCGACCAAAGATAACTAAATAAATCTTCGGAAATTATGTTAATATTAAAAATATACATGTTGAAGGTGTCCGCGAAACACAAAAGGAAATAAGAAGAGCTTGATTATAGTAATTTGTGAATTAATTTTATTGTACTGTGTTTGTTACCAAACACACGCCTGATTTAACTAACTGTTATTCGGATGCCACTGGCTTTTGAAACTTAAACGTTAACTAATAATACGAAACTACCGAGTTTTTAAATGCGTTTGCTGATGTTTCTTCAAGTGATCGCTGCGAACGAATCGTCGGCAACATTGACTGCAAGCATAGGGCTTCTCGCCCGTGTGCGTTCGAATGTGTCGATTTAGATCATCTTGCCGCTTGAATCTCTTCTCGCATTGGCGGCAACGAAAGGGGCGATCTTGTACAAAATGAGGCATGCCATAAGTGCCGGGACCGTCCTGCGACGGCAATTGATTCAGTGTGCGTACAATTTCATCTGCAGGCTCATACTTAACCTCGGGATTCGCACTAAAACTAGACGACAGTTGGCTTTCAGGTATAGGCGCTGTAATCTGATATTTGTCGCTATGTTCCGGCCGTTCGATTTTAATTCGCAGAGGCGTGTGATCAAATGCAGCCATTTCTGCGGACTGCGACTGGTGATGATTCTGGTTCACATTCGAATTAGCGTTCGCATTTGAATTCGGATCACCTCCACTAAGAACGGCCATAAAATGAAAACCCGACTCGGCTTCTGATGCAATCTTTTTCGTTGACTTTAACCGGGCACTATTTGTATTGGGCAAGGAACGCTTCGGATTACTACTCTTTAATTGTCTATCGTGTGTGGCTAAGTGCTTTGTTAGGTGATCGCTTCTGGAGAACTTTTTACTGCACTGTACGCATTCAAACGGTTTCTCACCCGTATGAGTGCGTAAATGACGATTGAGTTCATCAGATCGAGTGAATCCCTTTCCACATTTGGGCTCGGTGCAAACAAAAGGTTTGATACCCGTATGCCACGTGAGATGGGAGCGTAGGTGGGAACTTTTTCCATAGCTTTTCGTGCAATTATCGTACGGACATACGAATTTACGCTTGGGATCAGCTGCATGTGGAGCAGCCAGCAGCTTTGTTGTTGGCATTATTCGAATCTTTGAATCGCCAATAAATTCTAAGGGGTCTCTACTTGATGTTAGATTGTTTTCAGTCTCTACTGTGTTATGTACATTTTCGAGATCCATTGGCGAATCATGCTTAAGTTCACCAAATATCGTTGAGGCTCTAAGTATGACGTCTGGAATTGCCGTCTGTTCGTTTGAGTGCATACCATCAGCTAATGTTGGAAAGGAGAGTGGTCGTTTCGTTGCTTCTATTGGCGTTAACGTTGATGTCGTCAGCATTTGAGGTGTGGGCGTGTTTGGAATTACTTGTGACATTACGTTTTTGATTTTCCGTTTACGCTTGCCTCTTTTCCGGATTTAAGAATATCTGCAAGCTAATAGAAATGTATGCTTTAAGTTTGCACAATGTTTGCTAACAAGTTACGCTGATATTTACCAGAATTGTAATTATTAAAAATTAAAATATTTACTGGGCGTGGGCGTCGGCCATATTTATAAAAAAAATTGCTCATCACTAGCACACAGAAAGTACAATTACTTTATACTTTGTTTACGATACACTCATTTCGGACACAATACAAAGTATTTAATATATAATAAATATAATTATTATTTCTCTCATTTATTTTATTTATGTCGTACAGAGAAGACAATATTAATTGCGATGAAAGTTATCGATTATTCGATAAATATCAAAGAGTACGATTTTATTAATGTCATGTTTCGACAACAGACAACGCAAAAGCATTTAAGAATAATCGAAGCAATATATTTTATAATAAATATTAGTAAAAACAAATAGTGTATTACTAAATACTAATTTGAAGCAAGAGATTACTAAGTTTAATATATTAATTTTAAAGCATCAGAAATATACATATATATTCATATGTAGGCTTTAATCTAAATGTTCAAAGAGAAAACTGTGCCTACTTGTTATTAATTATTGTGTATAAACATATTTCGATTAGTGCTTGGAAACAGTTTAAAGAAACGTCGTTCATAAATATTACAAAACTAGTCTGAACGGGGCTTAATGATATGCTTATGTGCTAACAGCAACAACTTTGTTTTCATTTTTCACTTTAATGTTGTGAATGTAATTGTCGGGTATTGGGCAACAATCTCAAGTATCTCATGTTTTATAAATAAATATGTAATGTAAATAAACAAATAAAATGCCGTATAGCTCAGCAGCTGTTGAAAAATCTGCATCTTCATCTTCAAAACGGAACAGCGGCCGTCAGCGCCGTAAGCCTACCATATGGACACGAGAAAAGATATATAAACTGATTGAGCTATATCGTGCGTCGGATTGTCTGTGGAATCATTACTCGGAGTTGTACAAAAATAAAGACTGTCGCACCAAGGCCATAGAACACATATGTGCGTCTCTCGGAATCACTAAGAATGACTATGGAAAGAAGGTCCACAACCTACGTAACCAGTTCAACTCGGAGTTAAAAAAGTATGAGCGCCGTTTAAAGGACACGGAAGGAATAAGATCTCTCTCCCCAAAAATTTGTCGCTGGGAGCATTTTGAAACGTTGATGTTCCTGAGACCTATAATTGAACCACGACCAGGTTACCAACCACAATGCAAGGTTGCTCGTTTGTTATTTCAATCCGAATTTGATATACTAACTTTTACGCTTTGATATTATAGAAAATACTTAAAACCGATGAATACACAAATACAGAACCCCACACAACAACTGAAAGAAGTCCGCTTGGAGGCGACATGGTCCAGCTGGAGCTGCTTAGCGTCGACGATGTTAGTAACTGCAGCGCAAAAGATCAAAGCACTTGTGAATTACAAGTAATTCCAAAATCGGAAGCCATGTTAAATATTTCAGCGGATCCTTCAAGCAAAGCTCGCAGAGATTCCCCAAATCTTAACCCAAATTATTCGCATTCACCTGGGGCAGTACAATCGAGCGTTATACGTGATCAATGGGATGCGTTTGGCGAATTGATCGCAAATGAGTTTCGTAATTTAAATTCAGCAATTTCACGGAAAAAATTGAAACGTAAAATTATGCAAATTTTGCTTGAAGTTGGTGAAGAAGATGATGAAAAATACACGAGCAGCAATTGACGTCATTAACTTTTGTTAATTCTTGTTTATTCATTAATCATTCTAAGGGAAAAACCAATTGATAAGCGAGACAATCGACTCGGCACTTGCTGGTTATCAAAGAGATACATTCTTTTTGTGGAACTGATTTGAGATACCATAGCTTTAGTACTCTTTTTATTTAGACTTTTAAAAGAGCAAGCTTCTCTGCCAATTTTAGCTCATCTTGTATTTGGAATTTTGATTTGTTGCTATATATATATTTATATATACATATATGTAAATGGCAAATCTGTCAATTCAGAAATGTGGCTTCTTGAGTAATATCCTATCATTTTGTTGGGGAAAAGAAGATCGATCTACTAGCATAATACCTTATTTAATTATTGTTTAGAGTTTTCCATATAATTTTCAATAAAATGCATGCAAAATTTCACAATTGTTTGTACTTTATAAAACATTTCTGTACATACTATAAGTTCATTGGTTTGTTTAAATTACGCAGTGCAATTTTTCACAAATTTATATATTAAAAAAAGAGGATTATAATCAATTGAAAACAAGTTTTGTAATCACAAGAAAAATAAATTTTGTTATGTACAAGAATTTATTATTTAAAAAGAACAATACGACTAATTTACATCTAAAAAGCGATCTTTGTAAACTTGATCTCTATGGTTGGAGTTCAGAATAATGTTTATCGTTGGTGCAACACGTTTAATTCTCTGCTGAAATCTATCCCGATCCCGAGCAATCTCCTGCCAACCTCCCTTTCGAGCCGCCCGATAAGCAAAGTCCCATGTGTGCATTACGTGAACTTCTGGTTTTAAATTGAAGCGCACCTATATTTCAAATAAAAGCAGAGCTCTAATTAACATTCAAGGCGAAATTTAATATTTATACTTACTCTTTTGCGAATTTCTTGGCTATCCATATTGCAATCATCTGTGTAGTCAGTGGAATTGAAGTCTACATGACCGAATGTAGTGCACTCAACAGAATTACTGTCTTCCTCAAAACAGATGAAACTGTCGTCGCTACATTCGGAAATACTTCGTTGTCGTTCCAGATTGCAAAAAGATGTCTTAACGGATGTGGGATCAGTACATAGGGTTTGTTTATCAGAAATATTCTTGAGGTCGGGATCAAGACACGATTCAAACTCGTATTGCGGTTGCATATCAATAAAGAAATAGCAAAACGATGGCTCACTATTTGAAGCAAACTCAATACCCGTCATAGATGCGTTTGTTGGCTTTTGAGATGTTGTGCATTGATGCAGAGCGGACTGCACTCTGTTGACGACATCCGCCACAAACTGTAGAGAGTACATTGCCGCAACCAATGGCTCTGGCTGCAAAGTGTCCAAGAGTCCGCCAGTTTTACCTTCCTCAGGAGATTTTTCCATCATTCGCGATTTATCAGATTCCTGGACTGATGAAGTCGTCTGGGAACGCCGCGATGAGGCGCATCGATAGTGATCGTGTATTGGTGAACTCATGACTCCAATCATTCGAAACAGATGCAGCAAATAGTCAGGCAGTAGAATAAAGAATATTGACAAGTAAATGTTTTGCAATTCCATTTAAAATACAAATTTTCGGGTGTGCTTCTGTGCGAAAATCCATTTTCTTGCGTTTTGTTGTTGTTGTTAGATGCATATTTCTACGCCCACAGGGTTTATTCATCACTCATGTTTGAATTCATCAATAAGCTGTTGTACATAATCCAATGTTAACTTTTTACACAAATTGTATTTACATACATACATCAATGTACATACTATGAAATAGATCAGAACAGTTGCGAAATGTCAAGGGTTGAAATTATACTTTTTTTTTAATCCAACCAAATATTATAAGTTCCTTTGTTTGAAAAATTGTAAGACTTTGTGTTTACAGATTGCCACAACAAATTATTCAATGTATAAAGAAATCTAAATTCACACGTTTTCCACAAAATTAATTCCATACTTTTCACCTTGGGCACAAAAATGGTCTATGATTGTATTAGTTGCCTTTCATGTATTAACAGAGTTGAATTATAAATTAATCGATAACAACGGCCAATATCACGTTCGCATTGAATGCGTATCAGTATTCTACGATGCATCTTTCAATACTTCACGCGTTGCCACAGGTTGTTGCATACCTAGAAATAAATGCAAACTGATGGTTAGATAGATAATTTTTAGTGTGGCTTGTTAAAAAGTCAGCTTGTACTCAATATTTGCAAATTACTACCTTCGAAATTGAATTACAAATTGTTTAACAAAATGAAAAGGCGCAATTTTTACAACGTACATTATTAAATTAAATTTCAAAGTGCCCTTTTTGCTTTTATGAGGTATAATTAATAAAAAGGAAATTAACATCGCGCATAATACATTTTCCAATCAGATATTTTAGACTCATCGATCTTATTTGATAAATATATTCTTAATATGAATTAGGGAATGCCTTCACCAACTTTTAAACATCGATATACCAATTCGATTTCATCATTTCTAGTTTGCCAACTTTCGTTTTTCTTGCATAAGTATAAGCTTGCATTCAAAGTTCATTAGATATCTTGAAGTTGAAGAGTTTGTTGTGAATCATGCAGTGTCCGTTCCTTAACCGATTTAGTGCGAATTATTTGCGGAGTTATGCAGAGATTTTGTACCAATCATATGGTACATTCTGCCCAGTAGTTGGCAAAACCATTAACAATGCTACTGAAAAAAAACTTTCTCTTGCAACCTCATTACAATTTTCGTCTATGGCCACAAGGTCATACTCTACGAAAAGCTATTCGGTTGACACCAATTCTCCGCTGTATGATGTAAGGGGTGACCATGGAAACGAAATTGTAGCTGCTGACCCAAACTCAACTTTTCATTACGAGAAATTCTTTAATGCGCAAATTTTAAAAAAGAAACGCGATCACTCGTATCGTGTTTTTAAGAGAGTTAATCGTTTAGCTGGTGATGGCTTGTTCCCTCATGCTCTCGAATACTCTGCTCAGAATGAGCGACCAATTACTGTATGGTGCTCCAATGATTACCTGGGTATGTCTGCTCATCCCAATGTGAAAAGAAAAGTCAAGGAGGCGTTGGAAATGCACGGATCTGGGGCTGGAGGCACTCGAAATATATCGGGCAACTCGTTACATCACGAACGGCTTGAAAGGAAGCTAGCAGAGCTCCATGAAAAGGAGGGTGCCCTCTTATTTACCTCTTGCTTCGTAGCAAATGATTCAACATTATTTACTCTGGCGAAATTATTACCCAACTGTCATATCTTTTCGGACGCTGGTAATCATGCTTCTATGATTCAAGGTATTCGAAACAGTGGCGTTCCAAAGCATATCTTCCGTCATAACGATGTCAATCATTTGCGACAACTTCTCCAGCAAGTAGACAAAGCGATTCCGAAAATTGTTGCATTTGAGACTGTGCATTCCATGACGGGTGCAATATGCCCTCTTGAAGAACTTCTCGATGTTGCTCACGAATTCGGTGCAATTACATTTATTGATGAGGTACACGCAGTTGGACTTTATGGCGATCACGGTGCTGGAGTTGGTGAACGGGACGGTGTGTTAGCTAAAATGGATATCATTTCTGGGACTTTAGGCAAGGCGTTTGGCAACATCGGTGGCTACATTGCTGGAACATCTACGCTAATTGATTTGATAAGATCCTATGCGGCGGGCTTCATTTTTACCACATCACTGCCACCAACTGTTCTTTGTGGTGCTCTTGAGGCAGTTACTATATTAGCATCGGAAGAAGGACGACAACTACGTAGTATGCATCAAAGGAATGTGTCCTACCTAAAGAATTTGCTTTTGAGAGAAGGTAATGAGTTATTTAGACATATATATTGATTTTATATTAATAATAGTCCTATTTCATTATTTGAATTTATGCTATGGATGTATTTATGTAAATTTCAGGTTTTCCGGTTGAAGATACGCCAAGCCACATTATTCCAATTAAAATTGGAGACCCCCAGATCTCAACTCAGATCTCGAACGTACTTATGGATCAATTTGGACATTACTTACAAGCCATCAATTACCCAACAGTTGCCCGCGGCCAGGAAAAGCTTCGTCTAGCTCCAACTCCCTTCCATACATTTGAAATGATGAATGTTCTTGTAACTGATTTAAAGAAAGTCTGGGATATGCTTGAACTCTCTAAAAATGTTCCACTTACTCCCAATGGATGCATGTTCTGTAACAGCGACAATTGCTGGCATAAAGATTATTCGCCAGATCTTGAATGCGGTATTCCTAACTGTCCCCGCTTGCAAATATCTGTGGCAGCTTAGATTGTCTTGTATCCCATTAAACTCACAAAAATTATACTTATATAAATTGCTGAATTGGTGTAATGTGCATTATGACAATTAAATAATTAAATATATTGGTATTGGTAATCTTATACTGGTTGAATGTTAATCGAATAAATAATAGTTGTGCAAATTGAAACTGAAGTTTTAATTTAGAAATACATTTTAGAAATATGTATCTTTATGCCAAGCACATATTAAGGCACATTATGCAATTTGCAGGTTAGTATACATACTACTTTACAGGTCAAGTATTGAATAAATCTACTCCCTGTCTATTTCTAATTTCTGGAATACTTAAATGTTTTCTAATATATTTTCAAGAAGTGGAAAATTCTTGCATAATCACGTGCCTTTCATTTGAATAACATTCATATGTGTGTACATTGTACTCGACGACGATGGAATTGATAACAATTAAACTGTCCTTTGGTGTTTCGTTTTCGATATATTGCAAGACTTGTCGTTCTTAGTAGATACATCAAATAATGATAATGTTAAACTATTTTCGACTGCATTTTTGATTTGAAAGCGTTTTATTTAATTTATATATCATCTAGTAGTACTTAAAGTTACCGGCTTCAACATAGCTTTATGCGGTCCTGCTGAAAAAACAAAAACAGCTGACATTACATAGAAACTGATGGCATTTATAAGATTACTTACACATCAAAATTTCAAATCCTTAATAGCCTGTGGTAGATCTGGCAGTTTTATATCTTTAATTTGTTGTGGAATGTTCATACTCTTTACCGCACTTACAGCACGGGCTGGTGCCGCCGAAATTCCTGCCTCTTGCTTTACCAACTTATTTTGTTCTTCAATCCTGGCCATTATATCGTTCATATTGGTTTGCAGCACCATTCCGCCCATCACTAGCTCTGAGAGAATGTGATGGACTGCATCGGCATGAAATATTAAATCCAACTCACACACGTTTTCGAAGCACTTGTCCAAAGTTTCGACAAATACTTGTATCAAATCAAGAATACCTAGCTCACTTTCTGAGGAATCAACGCAGAAGACAAAGTACAATGTGGCATAATGGCGATATATTAGCTTGTAATCCGAGCCGCCAATTAAGCTTGAGTAAAAAGAGCATTATTCTATAAAGATATAAATGAATTGATAATTATAACATTACCTGCCGCCTTCCAGAAAATTGCATACATTATCATCACGCTTTGAAACAAGTTGGAACGTCTCTTTAATGATTTGTTGTTGAAGGCTTTCATCCTAAGTTTGAAAAATTCATTAGGTGTGGTATACGTACGGATGCATATTCTATACAGATGAATGCATATATGTATATGGAAACATGTATTTGGCTACATACTGATACATATGAATACATGTTTAAAGATTTGCATTGTTATACAAAACTGCAAAACATATTCAAATGTATGCACATATGTATGCGCAATGCCAATTTATGTACATTTTGACATGTGTTTTTTTTCAACATACAAAATATTGATAGAATTTCGATAATCGAGGCTTCCCATGATTGTTAAATACAAGTATGGCTTTTATCATAGTAGAGATTCAATTTTCATAAGTAACAAACTAAAAATTAATATAAATATTGAACACTAGGAATGTACAAAGTTCGATTAATCTAACACTATCGATATTTTTGGTTTGCGATATAAGTCTCAATTCCGAAATACCTTTACAAGCGATTTTCGCATGCATAGCAAGCGATATATTCTGGATCATGATGACGAAGCAACTTGACTTAGCTATAGCAACTATGTCTGTTGGTTGCTACGCAAGCTAGTGTCTATGTACTTATCTATGATAATGAAAAGCTTTTATTTTCAATGAATAAAGCTGTATCGGAATAATATAATACATAGCTGCTATAACAATAACTTGCAATAATCTTAATCCATTAGTTCTAAGCTTGATAATCGTTCGGGGGCAATTATGGGTTAAAACTGCTGTGATAATAATATTCCAGCATTCAAATAAATAAAATGGGACAAGTTGGGTTGTTGGCGAAAATGAAATTGAGAACAAACAGCATTATCTTTGTGTGAGATTAAAGCTCAGTTTCAAGCAGCGACTGATAGAGATTTTAATTGGCATTCAACAACGATCGTCGGGTTCGTTCACATTCGACCAAGTTGAAGTGATTTAATAACCATAGTTTAGTACAATGAGTTTGTGCATAATTGGTGCTGGAACTGCGGGACTTTGCTGTGCTCGACGTGCCTTGGAGCATCAGCTACGTCCTACAGTTTTTGAGCTTTCCAACGAAATAGGGGGAACTTGGGTATATAACAAAGATGTTGGGATAGTTAATGGCATTGATATTCACAGCAGTATGTATAAAAATTTACGGTAAGTGTAAGTGTACATTATAGAATTTAAATGCTTCATATTTTTGTGAATAAACATTTTAGCAAAATTATTGTTTTTATGAGTGTGATCTCTTTATCACTTTTAATCAAAGACAATTATGTAGGCATCTGGTAACATGATTATTTAAATGCGTCACAAGAAATAATACACCCCGATGAGAGCTATTATCTGACCTTTACTATTTATTATGTTAATTATATAAGCACTAACTTGAGGGTACATATGTATTTTTAGCACAAATTTGCCTAAAGAGATAATGGGGTTTCCAGATTTTGACATTGACGAAAATAAAAACTCGTATATCACTTCACAAGAAATTTGTGCGTTTTTAAATCGCTATGCTGACCATTTCGAGTTGAGAAAGTTTATAGAATTCAATTCGTATGTTATACGTGTTTTAAAAAAACACAACAAGTGGCAAGTAAGCTAATACGAGTATATTGTCAAACATGATCATTTAAAACTTATATTTATAATAATTACAGGTGATTGTAAAGAGTTTACTGACAAATACAATTCAGTTACATTATTTCGATAACATTCTTATTGCAAACGGTCACTATCATACACCAAATTACGCTAATATTCCCAATGCACATATGTTTAGCGGTGAATATCTGCATAGCCATGATTACAGAACCAGCGACATATTTGAAGGTAAATAAACATGGTTTAGTTATTAAATATTAATATGTACCCCTTTCCAATTTTAATACTTACAGGTAAATCGGTTTTAGTTATTGGGGGAGGTCCAAGTGCTTTGGACTTATCGAATATCATATCGAAATCGGCCAAACGTGTCACGCTTAGCCATCACCTAGTTGGCATTTCAAATTCAATTTTTTTGAAGAACGTTACAACGAAACCTGATGTTAAACAATTTGATACAAATGGAGCATATTTTAATGATGGGTCTTACGAGAGTTTCGATACAATTTTTTACTGCACTGGTTACAAATACGCTTTTCCCTTTCTGAGTGTCCCCTGTGGGATCTACGTCGAAGACAACTATGTCCAAATGCTCTATAAACAATGCATCAATATACGCAATCCAACTATGGCCATAATAGGTCTACCATTTTACGTATGTGCAGCACAAATGATGGATTTACAGTCACGCTTCGTATTGAGCTACTTTTTTGGATCCAATCAATTGCCTTCCCTTAAAGAAATGCACGAAGATACAGTACAAAACATGGATAAACTTTGGAAATCGGGCTTCAGGAAGCGACAAGCTCACATGCTGGGAGAAAGTCAGGTAACTATTTAGAAATATGTCTTCTTTTGGTATTTAAAGTTATATGCATCTTTCAGATGAATTATTTCACGGAATTGGCAACGACAGCGGGAATTGAGAACATCAAGCCTGTAATGGCTAAATTGCATTTAGAAAGTAGCAATTGCTTTAACGAAAACTTACTTCATTTTCGTGAAGACATATTTAAGCTTGTAGACAGCGAAACATTTGTAAAAATAAATTAGTAAACATATTTGCATTTTTTACGTACGCAATAAATCTCTGAAGACAATCCAGCCACTTTTTTGTGTACTTCAATTGCTATATTTAATAATTTGCCTTTATTCAATATTAATTTTTACAGCCGCCTTTTCTTCATTTAGCGATTTGTACTCAGCTTTCGTATCGCCGCAGCTTTCAATATTTTGTGGAAACGAATCGTTACCCTGCTTAGATACATGATTGTACACTGCCATCGCTTGGGCTACAAACCCAGTAACATCACCTGGATTTGATGGTAATATCATTGTATTATTCGTCTTTGCCAATTTCTTGAAAGCTTCGATGTATTGTTCTGCCAATGTAAGAGATGCTGCATTTTTACCGTCCTAAGAATATTAAATATTATTAAAATTGTGGTCTTTTTAATTTGTATTAATCAACTTACCGTATGCGCCAAAGACTTCGCTATTGCATGCAAGCTACGAGCTCTAGCATCTGCAACTGCTATCATGGCAGCAGCCTCGCCGCTAGCCTTGTTTATGTGCTCTTGACGTTCGGCCTCTGTGAAATAAAAGTGGGCGATAAATGAACACATTTCACAAATATAATTACAATTACATAAGTGGAATAAAGTTCAACCCAAGCAAATCATCAGCATGTACATACCAGAAGCAAGAATCCTTGATTTTCGTTTGCCCTCAGCGATGTTGATTTCAGCTTCACGTACTCCCTCCGATTCTAAAATAGCAGCCCTCTTTCTTCTTTCGGCCTCAACTTGCATTTGCATTGCCTCATGAACTCTAGTTGGTAGCTAAATGTAAACAAATATACAAGAAAAAATATATATTAAAAACAATTACAAGAAAAAGCTAATTTAATTGACGTTACCCGAATATCTCTGATTTCGTAGCGCAGACAGGCAATTCCCCAAGCTTCACTGGCTTTATTTATTGAATCAACAATGCTAACATTCAAAGATTCTCTTTCTCGAAACACTTTATCCAAAGACATCTTTCCAAGCTCAGACCTCATCGTGGTCTGGGCCAGTTGAGTAATAGCGAATTCTGGGTCCTCGACGCCATAGGAAGCTGAGTTAAAATAATGTCTCCTTTAATAATTCAGTAATTTATTTGAATAGACGATTGATAATACCTCTATAGGGATCAATAATGCGCAAGTATAACACTCCATCAATGCTGAGGGTCACATTATCAGATGTAATGGCACTCTGTTTGGGGACATCTATCGCAATTTCCTTGAGACTTTGAACATATTTTATTTTATCGGCCACGGGAACCAAAATATTGAGGCCGGGGTCAAGAATTCTATGAAATCTTCCCATTCGCTCGACCACCCAGGCCTTTAGGACAATTGCACGTGAATATTAGGTTATTTAACATAAAAGAAAGAGTTTGCATATGTATGGGTATACCTCTTGTTGTGGAACAAACATTACAATTGTGTTCATAGGAGTTGAGGCCTTCCCTCTTGATTGCGTTGAAATGCATGAGCCGGCAAGCAAAAAGTCTTGCTGTAAACTTATAAAATTAGCAGATATACTCTTGCATGAAAGCTTTACTCACTTGGGGCATTAATCTTCGAGCTGAAAACAGTAACCTTGACATTTTTTTTAAATATTTAAGTTATTATGAACTTTAGACAAACTATATAATGTCGAAAACATCATATGTTTCTAGACACAGGGTGATTCAGTATAGAAGAAAAATTTAAGACATCAATAAATAATTAAGGTATTCCCTTTCTTTATTAATGTCAAGATCTCACAATATACTATATATATTTATTGTAAAGTATATAATGATTTGATTTTAATTAAAATTATTTAAATTAATGAAAATTTTGTTTATTTCTTCTTTCAATTGTCCTCAAACTTTGTTTCAATGCTCTGTATGAATATTAAATCGATATTTAATCGACAGCTTTTATACAAGCTGCGACCAGTGCTGGAAAACTGTTGAATACTGTCCTTTAAATACATTTATTTAGTAAGCTTTATTACATATATTTAGTTGACATTTATTGTTGAGATGTGTGCCATATACAAAACTAATTAATAAAATAAAACTTAAAAAATAATAGAATACAACAAATTCAAACTGTTTAATAAAAATATTTATTTTAATAATTTGTATTAAATTTATTGAAAATCTAAAAGATATTAACAAAAACACAAAAAAAACTGTTTATAAACCATGAGGTTAAGTAATATTATAATAGTTAAAGATCCGTTCGCAAATAAGTAAGTTTTTTATCGTTTTTAGAATTTGTGAATGAACAGCATTGATCAAAGGGCTTTATTTTTGTATTTTGCTGTGTAACAGAATGCTCTTTTTTGTAAGTTGTTTCAATTGAAGACTCCAAATCGGTTTGCGAAAATTCATTCTTTGATTTTGTCATTTGTCTAAAAAAATAATAGATCTATAGCGAATAAAAGAGCACAGATAAACGATAAACCGCCAAGAGAAAAGGCATAACCAGAAATACTATCTGATAGCTGTTCCACAGTACCAAATATTAGTAATCCTGAAAAAAATTGGATTTTTTATGAAACAATATTTCAGAAACAACGGATAGAAAATGACATACCTTGTATGGTAAAAAAGATAACTCCACAACTCAGTAAAATATTCTCACAAGTGTGATAGTTCGAGTTCTTTTCAATGATTCTGAAATAAAGTTTAAAGATTAGTTTTTTTTACCTTAATTGATTAATTTTAAGATAAAATGTAACTACCTGGTCAGCAATAAAACAGCCGAGATAAATGTGAAGCCCATTATAGTCAAAATGCTAAATTCGTCTGTTTCTTTTGACAACGAAATCGTATTCAAAAGCGTCCATTCCCTTAAAAACTTTTGATTGCTTCTTAGCATTCGGTCGGAATACGTATCAGCTAGCTTCTTTAAGATAAATTCAGTCACACAAGAAATCTATGAATAAAGCAAGATTTTAAAGAAAGTTAACCTATCAAAAGAATAACTAAAAACTTAAGTATTATTAAGCATAAACATTTATTTATAAAATCTGTAAGGTTTATTGTACACACATACAGTAACTCATAGTTATAATTAACCAAGGTATATGTGAAACTTTCAAAAGCTTTAGGTTAATTTTTTGCTGGGAAATTTCACAGAACCTCATCATCATTTTCCCACAATGAACAAACTGAAAATTGTTCTTATAGCTGATGTATGTAAGTACATGTGCATATACTTAAATAATGTGTGAATAATATAATTTAAAATTATATACTAACAAGTTGAAAAACTTTAATACATATACAAGCAAATAATTTCATTTTAATTTTTTGTTTAATAATATTTTACAGCACAACACACAACACAATACAACACAAGTCGAAAGACTTCTAAAGAATGAAAAGATTTGCACACAATTGGAGAGTATGTGCTAATATGTTGAATGCACCAAAGAAATATAAATGTTTGTGAGAATAAAGACCTTTGCTATAAAGTTGTCTTGTAAATATAAAATACTATGCCTGAAATGAATTGTTAATATTTGTTGTTCATTAATTCGCTTTCCTGAAAATATTATTGGATGACACACTGTGCTCATTTTTTTAATAAAAATCATTAATTTAATTTATCTTTTAAAAGTATGTTTATATATCATAATTATTTATACAAAAGTTGTTGTATTTTACAAATACATATATTCATTTCGGTATGTATTTTAGGAAACGAAGTTCATGCGAAACCCACACGGCAAAGCTTAGCAGGAGTAAAGATCCTGATTGATGGGCAGTAGCCAAAGGGACAGGTACATAATTTAGTAATGTGGTTACACCTAATGTCGCTTGTGTCCAGGCCATAACCATCGCAGCATTAATTGCCCAACGCGCACGTTTGGGCAACTGTTGACGTCTCGTTAGCAGCCACAATGCTGATATTAATGAAACTGTTGTAATTCCTAGCATCCGATGGTTAAATTGAACCATTGTTGGGTTTTCTGTTATATTCTTGTGTATAGGCTCAAATTGCAATATATCATTAGGTATCCAGTTGTCGCCCATTTTTGGGAATGAGTTATACACTAGTCCAGCATCTAGTCCTGCTACAAATGCTCCAGAAATGGCAGTCAGGAATACCATACCCTTTGTTAGATGACTCAGACCTTTAATATTAAGTGCCCGCTTTCCTATGGAAACGACTTTATCAGCTGGTATAAGTCTAGACATCGCATTGGATAAGAATAGACTATAAAGGACGAATGCGGCGGCCAAGTGCGAAGCCAATCTATATTGAGAAACGCGCGGAACATCATTTGGGTTGTCAAATCTGTTTTCCAAGCCAGACTTCACCATGTACCAACCCATTAGGCCTTGGAGACCAATTAATGTTCCTAAAACAAGAACAACCTTCTTTGTTCGTGCACAAAAATAGCCTTTTTTCCAAAAGTAGGCTGCCGGAATTAAGAAAAAGCCTCCAATGGCACGTCCCCACATTCTATGCATATATTCCATCATATATATAAATTTAAACTCTTCCAAAGTAATGTGAGCATTTTTCCTGCAAAACAAATCATTTCCAGATTCCAATTACAAAAATAATTATTATTACTATTTACAAAACTGCACAGAATAATAATTCGTATAGAGCTTAATGTATTTCTATCTGCATCTTGTGAAATATATAAATATTACTTATATATATACTTACATTTTAAATATAAATATATACTTACATTTTAAATTCTGGATACTGCTGGTATTCCTCAAACTCTTTTATCCATTCATCTTGATTCCGCGGCATATGCTCTCCCATTAGTTTCCATGTGACCATTGAAAGTCCTGACTCGGTTAATCTCGTTACGCCACCTAATCATAAATAACACACAATATTCCATTAGAATACGCTGCAATTGTATTTGTACAATTATATACTTTTGCTTACCAAGTCCAACGGCTACGAAAACCATGCCGCTGCATCCAAGAAACCACTTTCCAACTGTTCGATCTGTTTTGGCATTACTTATTTGTTTCAATGCTGGAGGCCGCGGCGGTATTTGCTAAATGTTTTAAAGTTGGGAAATAAACAGAATATGTAAATATATATATGCACTCCGACTTATGTTATGTGTGAAGACTTTATTTCAAGACTGTAACTTGTTATCAAATACCTACCTTAACTTGAGTGTCCACCACAGCCTGTTGTAGCCGGCGACTTGGAAATTTTGGTTTAAATAGATTGGCTCTTTGACACATTAAGCGCAGCATTGTTAACAGAATATACTTAGTCTTAACAGAACCAACAATTAGCTATAGTATAATTTTCTTTTATCTTAAATGCAATATTTCAATTTGCACAAAGTTATATATGAAATGCAGGAAACAACTATCGATACATTGACGACATTATAAGACGTTTTTCGATAAATAAAACATATCGACTGAAACTTAAAAATCGATAGGTATCGACTATTCACCATGTTATTGCATCTCTAATTGTTAGCAAAAGTGCAGAGCGAAGTATATTTGATTAAACGATATCAATATGGAAAATGTTTTGAATAAACAATTTGTGAAATTAAAAGAAGCTATGGATGAAATTTTGGAGCTGAAACACACTGTATGTATAGAACCACTTGCAATCTTCAATTTCAAAAATGTAATTGTTTAAAGGGTCACGTATTTGAAGTAAAGCAGTCTTCGGCTGCTCTAATGTTTGTTGCACTGAAGCACTCAAACCGGGAAGTAAAACGCAACATTAAATCAGGAAGAGATGAACTGCATTTGGAGAAGTCAAAAGTTGACCTTAGCAGACTGCACTTGCAAAATCTATTGTATGAAGTTAGCCATTTAAAGAAGGAGATCGTTCGATGTCAGAAATTCAAAAGCCGCGATGCCTACTTGGAATTGTTGTCTGATAAAGAGTATTCTAACAAATTAGCTACCGATTCTGAAGAAACATCTAATATGACCAATCACAAAACACATCTATATCGTTTAGAGTGCGAGCTAAGATTGCGCAAAGAACTCGATAATCAGTACAGCACCTTGCTTACATCAAAGCAGGAGTTACTGCAAGAAAACCTTAATCAGACACAAAGATACCTTTCATTTGCTCCAGCCTTACGTACATTGCTAGAGTCAACAAAGCCATTGCATGATGCTTTGCAACTTTCCCTGGACGTAGAATGGAAACTGAGTTCAATTGTTAAATATTTACCAAGAGCATTGTATATTCTGTTTATAAACCTGGAGTCCTTGCAACGTGCAAATAACGGGTTTTCGTTTAAGCCTGAAGTAGTTGGTTATGAGAGTGATGAACAAATGCAAGAATTGCTTCAAGAAACAGAAAATTCATTAAAAGAACGTCGGCATTTCCAAGAAATTGATAATCCATCGGAAACTACGGTCAATAATGTATTGGAGCGTGCGCTCAAGTCGCATCCTCTTCATATACGCCTGGTTGTAAGTTAATAATTAAAATTCATTAAAATTATATTTGGTGCTTACACATAGTTCATTCTAGATGGAGACCCCAGACAAGTCCTATGAATTGGTATTATTCGTACGGTATTGGGCTTTACTTAAATGTTGCACGGTTAGAGCCCAATTAAATACCTCTAGCACTACAAATGTTCAAGGGTTTGTACCATTTAAATCAATATATTTATAACAATTGGTTTTTTAACAAATTACATTTTTTAGAGATACAAATTTGCTTCAAAATCTTCTGGGTCATTTATTTCCCAACGACTTGGGCAATGATATTCCTGTGCCAGGTATTGAGTTTGAGGTAAGAGAAAGAGTCACTTCGGTGTTACGTAAATTATTGATTTAATTCATTTTCTGTTTCAGTTACAAAACTTGAACTTGAACGCGGAAGAATGCTTGGAATATCTTGTGAAAAATGGATACGGAAAACCATACTGTTGGCTACAAAGCATGTGCTCAATTGCAACAGTCAATAAAAATAAGTTATTCAATCATGAACTAAACTTACATAAGTGGACTCGTGAGGTATTCGCAAGAATCTCGAAGCGTTGGCACTCCTGGATGAGATTAACCCAGCAAGTTCGAGGTTTGACTTATAAAGATGTCGATTTGTACGCTTTGAAGGAGAATGTCTACCCGGAAGGCTTGTCATGCAGTCTTGTGCAATGGACTGTGATATCTACGGAAGAATTCAATTTACAGAATTCCGATTTGCTTACCAATTTGTCGTCTGACAATGGAATCACATATACATCATACAGAGCTGTGATCGTACGTGGATCCGCTAAAATGGAATGCTTTATTAGAATACCAAGCAATTATCCAATGCAAATCCCACTTTGGATTTTAAGTGTCCACTGGAATGGCCGACACACAGCAATGAACAATTCAGCTATCAAGGTGAGAGATCGTGTGTTCATTAGACTTCTGAGTATGCATATTTAATGTTTGTATAACTCGTACATTTGCAGATGATGGAATTCTGGACAAACTCGTTACAGCCTAAGCATTTGGAAAAGAATCATCGACTGCTTTATGCACAGCTATTTCGCACCATTTACAGTTTTGATATATTCCTTGAGACAGAAGGATCTATGCAGACCACAAAGGAATATAACAAGGAGAAACCATACATTAGTGCATTCGCCAAGCGTATTCGCTTACGGCCATACAGATATATAACGAAGGGATCTATACACACATTTAAACAATAAATGAACAAATTTATGTATGTTAGTAATTTCAAATATTACTTAAAGCATAAACTAACATGTTTTTAATTTATTGGTTTAAGCAATTAGATACATTGACTGACTGATGGCCAAAAAGTGTCCAAATAAATACATTTGTATATATTTATGGAGTTACTGAAAACTAATTTTCTGTGACGCCGTTGCCGCTAAGGAACCAGTGGGTAGCGCTGAAGCGGTATTGCTTTCGTCTATCTCACGACTCTCATCCGGCATTACTTTGTCAACGACGTGCTTGCTAATTAAGCCATCCTCGCCTAAAAAGCAAACAGAATATCCGTCGTACCATGCCTCTTGGTCTTTAAGCACTTCCTTTAGCTGCCACACTTTGTATTTCCAGAACTGGAACATTACCTTCAGGCCAGATATACCTCTTACACGCCATCTAATACGAACTGTATTATCTTCAGGATGCTTTGTTATTTTAAGTATCTCAAACTTAACGTATGCATACTTTAGGTGGCCGACTGTGCGTAGGATTGCAATTTGTTTAACATAGTGATACAGACCTACGGTATGTTTGCCGGTAATGTTGTTTTGAAAGATGAGGTTAGGACTGTAGATGGAGTAGTCAAGTGGTTCAACGAACAGTTTGGGAAGTGTACTTTTAAGAACACTGTATGCTCGTTCCAAACCTTCCTGTCCTTTTTTGTGTTCATTGTTTTGAATCGAGCTTGGGTTGCTTCTCAGCTTGTTTTCATGACTATTTTCGTAAGCAGTTCGCGATATATCACATTTCTGAATTAAGGGTAATACTAATTTATTAGTTTCCACTTCATTCACGTATAACCTCCTCATAACAGATATCCATGGTCGTTCATTGTGATACCATTTACTCAGCCATACAATTTTTGGTCCGCGCATCATTTTGATTGAATTGTAGGTGTTGTGATTGTATAGAAAGAATTACATATGTTTCAGAATACAATATAATTTTTTTCTTTTAACGATTTGACTCTCTGACTTGTTGAAGAACAGTAATAAATCTCAATAAAGACATGGATGTCTTATGTGCAAGAGTATATTTTTATTTTATTAGAACTTTTTCATATTTAATATTTTCGTTTAGGTTATCAAATCAAATTGCTCGAACAAATCAGCTGTTAAAGGTGAAATTCAATCGATTACACTATCGATAACTGGTCAATTTTATCGGCATGTTTTTAACTTTAGCTGGGTACGGAAATCATTAAGAAATATGTAAATCATAAATTTTTATTAGACTTCGCAGAATTAGCTAATATATTGTGAAACTCTATATATGAATGAACACTAGTTTTCTGTATTTCTGTTCTTCTAAATTATTAGTATAATAATATACATTTAGCCGTATTTTAAAAAGTATGAGCATTACATTCTTAAATTTAAAACTAGGATCAAATGTCGCTTTCGAACACTGAAACATAATGCGCAGAAGTTAAGGTTGCGCAGAACAAATTAAATAATAATGTATATCCGTGTGTGATTGTATAGCATCGTAGCTGGTTCTAACAGTTGCTTTAATATTGTTTACAGCTATACATTCATAGATGTATACAAAAATCAAGGTGGTTTAAAAAAGCAATCAGTTTGTCTTATTAGATTTATTAAAGTTCAAGGCGAAATGAAGAAATTTAACTGAATTCAAAAGTGCCAAATACTCAAGGTTAAATTTACACGCCTTTTAAATGTTTTCGTGTTTTTTTTTTTTGGAAAATCAATAAATTAATAGAAAGTAAACATTAATGTGCGAAAACCAATATTTCTAGGTCATATTAAGTATTTAATAGAGGTCGAGTTATCAAAATGTATGGACTATCTCCTTCAGCGCTTGATGTTAATGTAAGTTTAAAACCGGCGCTACTGAATAATGTCTATACCTTGCATATATTTGATATTAGACTAAATTAACGTTGTACATAAAGACATTAGTGTTTTTCCGCAAGACGATAGAATAAGGATAAAAACAAATAATTATTACTAATTTTTAAAACGATTTTTGCAACGTTAATGGTTAATTTGGCATACATCGCTGGGACTTAGATGAGATTTTGTTTAAAATTTAGTAAATAAGGTATCTTAAAACACTGAAAGAATATTTATAGTAGAACAATAAAGTGTGTGTGCTTACCAGATAATACTTTATTTCTGTGTTTTATAGAATCAACGCTTTCGTATTCGTGATATTGATAACGAACAAATCATGTCTACATTTGGAAATATCGGGCATTCTCTAAGTACTGCTGTGGAAAGATTTATTACAATTGGAGAAATAATAGCAGAGGAAAATTCTGATATCAAAGCCGATATGTATGAAGCTGCTAAGGAGGCGAGAGATGCAGGTAAAAATATTGTCATTCAAGTGTGATTTTATTTATTCACAACTTTTTAATCGAACTATCAGTTTGGAACTGACAAGCGATCTAAATTGTTGAAGATCTATTGGTTCGTTCACTCTCTGAACATAGTTTATTGTCACTGTACAACACTGTAACTTACAGTTGACAACGGTAAATCTGTGACGAACTTTAATAGCGCTGCAATTAAATTATTTTTAGCTGCAAGTTGATTAAATATTTATTTAAATACTACTGTCTAAGCTATAGACTGCAGCTAGGCCGCTTAAATTAAGAAATAATTGCAAATATGAACTTTAAAAGTGTATTTTACCATTTTCAGGAAAGTCCATTGAACATTTATGCGACCTGTCGCCATTAAGTGGAATGGAGCTTCGTCATCATATCGAACCCTTGAAAGATTATGGTGCAATCGTATTGGCAGCACGATCCCTTCTATCATCTATAACAAGAATTCTTTTGCTTGTGGACATTATTGTGGTTAAGAAACTATTAACTGCTAAGAAACGCGCATCGGAAAGCTTGGAAAAGTTGGAGTCTGTTATGAATTTCACAGAGTTTGTGCGTGCGTTTTCCATATTTGGAACAGAAATGATTGAGCTGGCTTATCTGACGGGACATCATCGAAACTCATTCAAGGAGGAGCGTCGACGAGCTCAAATGTTTTCGGCTCGCCAGATTTTGGAGAAGTCCATATCAATTCTATTGACATCATCGAAAAGCAGCTTGATCCACAGCGATTGCGTTATAGTAAAGGAGAATCGGGACACAGTTTTCTGCCAAATCAGACGTGCAATGGATCTAATACACTTCGTAATAAAGGACAGCATCTTCGATTCAGCCAAGCATATGGCATTTCGGAATGCGCGATGCAATTCAAATTATGAAAACGAAAGTATATACACGACAATAAAGCGTATTATCAACCTTATCAAGAGATACAAACTGCAAACCAGCCAATACGATTGCAATAGCAATAATGAGGGCAACAACGATCCAGATGCCTTCTACTCCTTGTTTAATGACGAACATTGGAAAAGTGATATTTACCACAAAGATAAGAATTTAGCTCCACTTGCCGGTGGCCACATGATTAAGAATATGAATTTAAAAAAGAACTTGACCTATGAAAGCTTGGATCTAAGGGATGAACTATCTATGGCGTTCGACAAGCTGTTTGAGAAGGCACACGACTTCACAGATTCCCCCTATATTAGTCATGATCATCGTAAGAATATTCTCACGTATTGTGAGAACTGCAAACTTGAGTTTGACATGTATCTGAATCATCTGATCAAGGATCAGCATGATAATATGGGCGCAAGGGTGCAAGTACAAGGCAGGGATCCTGAAATGAGTATGCTGGCCAGCCTGGAGGAGCTGTGCAAGCAACTGGTCATATCGGTGTCCAGTCAAATAGCTGACTTCAATGAATCGCTTAAGCTATGTACTAAGATTGTGAAATCCTTTCATGTCCTGGCAGTGACACATGATCTGGAGAATCTCAATCAATGTTCTACCAAGTTCCACGACTGCTGTGATCACATTTTTGATATTTGCAAACTGTTGCAGCATATTGCACCCACGGAAAGACTTCAGGTTCACGCCAAGTGTCTGGCAATCAATCTAAGAATCTATGGCCCTCAAGTATTCATTGCGGCCAAGATCTTATGGAAATATACGAACAGCAGCGCAGCTAATGAGAATTTTGAATCGTTTTTGGACATGTGGAAGTGGTTGATAACTGAGATCTCGATGATTGCCAAGAAGATTCTCGTTACGGTTGACACATCCAAAGCAGATCTAGATACTCAACTCGAGGTAAGCACATACAGTTAGCTATACTCTCTTATCGATTCTAATGTCCATAATGTTGACAGAAATGCGAAACTACAATTAAATCAGCTAAACCATATGTACCTGCCACAGACGATGGTGAGATGGTGGAATACTCAGGTATAGACAGTAAAAATAATGGAGATCCAGGTGTATTTCAATCGAAATGGTCGGAGGACGGTTCCGATGACAATGACATATTGAAAAGAGCCAAAAATATGTCTGCGATGGCTTTCCTCATGTATCAATTTACAAAGGGAAGCGGTTCTTTAAGAACAACCCAAGATTTGTTTACTCAGGCCGAATATTTTGCTGAAGAAGCCAATCGACTCTATAAAGTGCTACGTCATTTTTCATACCAGGTAAATCGTAATCTTAATGGTTTATTATGTGCTATACCTCATCATATATTACAGGTGCCAGCAAGTGATAACAAAAAGGATCTTCTAGGTATTTTAGATAGAGTGCCGACTTTTGTCCAAGCTCTACAATTTACAGTGAAAGATCATACAGTCGGAAAGGCGGCAACGTTTGTTAAGGTTGATCATGTCATAAGGGAGACAAAGAATCTAATGAATGTTATTAACAAAGTAGTATCGAAATGTTTTGAGTGCGCAAACAAGGTAACTTAAATGATAACACAATATAATAAATATACTAATAATAATAATACTAATATGATTTTATGTAAATAATGTATTGATTTAATCTATTGTTTAACAATAATTTTATATTATATGAACATGCTTTGATTTTACAAACACTTCAAAATATATACTTGTGTATATTTTTGTCATTAAACTATTAAGGTATTAAGGTATCTTCTTCATGGTGTTCGAGCAAAGCGAAATATCTTCTTATTCTATACCCACTTCTTCACCTGGAAGACTTTAAAAGTCAATCCTGAGTGTTTTTTTTTTTCGCTATAACTTCAAGATGCTCTGCCTTCTCTAGCTTATTTTGATATTCCCTATCAAGTTTTCGCTAATTCAGGAAATTTTAGTTTTGTCTACTCGTATGCTATTCTTAATCAGTTCTGTAGAAAGAAGATTTAAAGCTACACACAATCACAACCTGTATTTTAATTTCTTATTTCCATTTCACACGAATAAACTTATGCGATTGCTTAATGAATATTCCATTAAATGTTATCTATTTCAACAGTACAAATTAAATTTAACTGGGATAACAGGAGGACTTACTTCCGGCTCTGTGCGGGGAGATGATAATGTTGCTGGCGGCATGGGCGACTCCAAAGGAACAACGAGCAGCAGCGAGGGGAGTATGTGACATTATGGAATGGCTCGAAGAGCCAAAGGGGATGCAAGAAGGACTCGAGTATCATTCTTATTATTCTGAGCATATCAGATTGGTTCATCATGTTTTGTATATTCGATATTCTATATTCTATGTTTATCCATTAATATTGTATTACTAATTCTGCCTGTTGTGTCAAAAATCAAAAGTTCTCAAAAAGATTGTATAAACTTGTGACAAACATACATGCATACACACACACACAAACACACATATACATGTTCAGGTCAATCATCTTTATTAAATAGTATTCACAATCACATAAGCTACGTGTCTTTAGGTCATCGATTATAATAAATGGTCGTTTGTGCTATTATTGTTCTAGTAAAAATAATAAAATGTAGACAATGGCATTGTCTTGCCAACAGTCAAAAAATTAACAATTAATAAATGATATAATTAAATAAAATGCATATCGTATCAACTATTTATTGAACTGTTTCTGTATTCTCTCTTTTATGAAGGACGTTACTTCAAAGTAGATAATCCTCTTTTAGCCGCGTAGGGAATCCTTCTTAACAAAAGATTAGGTTTCATTTGACTGAGGATTGAGCAAGTGAATGGAATACTTGTATTTGCATAATTATTAAACCCACTTTGAATATTAATGGCTAGAGGATATAATAAAATAACAGCAACAACAAATTGACCCTAAACGAAGTGAGCATATGCTTCAAACTATGATGTGTTTTAAGTACTTTGCTGCTGTTTAATCGTGAATAGACCTCAAATACTAAGACACACACTCTTAGCAACAGATTAGAGGGTAGATGACTTGAGCTATATTCTAAATAAATGATTTCCTCAGTTGTATTTAGTTCTATTTACTCCAGTTACATATAAATAGTAACTTGTTACAGACATCTTTATTATATCCTTGAGATTTAATCTTAAAGCAAATTAAAATCGCAGCTAGAATAATTGAACGATAACTAACCAGGTTCTATGACATAGCCCATAATAAAATTGAACATATGTTTAAAAGTCAACCTCATACATTCGTCTACGTATGTTTGCCTAGTTCTTTGCGCTGTTTGCTGAACCATTTACCACAAATTATTTGAAATATGGTGACGTATAAAAGGCATTAGAAATAAGTAGGATAACATATTTTGGACTATGCTTGACTAGGCAATACCCTATAATAATCCGGACAAATGTGCTATTTAATGCGTATATTTGCATTCTCTCAAAATATTCATATGAAGTTTTAAACATTAAATAATTTTTAAATTGGCATAATAATAAAATGGAATAACAACTCATACTACTCTATTTGTGCAGGGTATGCAATGCAACTGAAGTAGCAATTTATAATGGGTAAACTATTAAGTTGTTTGTTCTTAACTGCATACAGCTTCTCTTTATTGCCAGCGACACCCTGTTTAACCGTGCTTAGCTGAAAATAGTATAAAATGCTGAGGGGTCACACTGAAACACACAGTCTCTTTCAACATTTGACAGTGGACAGTTTCATAGCCTCCACTTGCACTGCTTGTAATTCATATTTAATGTGCAGTCTTCAGTTTTAAGCATTTAATGTTGTAGCTGCTTTAGTGACGATTTAAATTGTGTTTAACTGACATTATTATGTATATTGTGTATAAAATATAAAATATATATACTGTGTGTGTGAAGTGTATTAATGGCAGCAGCTCGATCATTATTTGATTTGCACTGCTTTATAATAATTATGAAAAAGCAGTGCTACAGCTAAATATGTCATATCTTAAATATATTATTACCAAAAGTATTATTTAAAGTTACTTTATGTATTAATATTTATGTATGTATTCATTAGTCGAATTAAGTTTATTTAGTGTAATTCAACGGATTACTGGAATCTGGCAACTAAGAGCCGTTTCTAATTTAAAAAATATGTTAATTTATTGTAAATCATTTTATATAAAGAAAATTAAAACGTTTTTCACCAATTCATATTTAATTTTAACGGCCTATTAAATGTAGTTAATTTTAGCTGTAAAATATAGCTATTTTTTACTTATAATTTTATTTATTATTATTTGAAATTAACATTTCCTTATTTGTATTTTATTCTTATTTTTGGGCAGATATAACAACTGCATCGCAGCTAATTGATGGGTTCTACAACCATCTTCAACCAACAGTTATTTTAAACGAAAGATTGTATTCTTCAGCCTCAATATTAAATGATTTCATCGCTTCATTTTCAAAAAATGTTCAGTTTACATTGCCGCGAAGAAGTGTAAATCAGGAACTACAAAAATCTATTCATAAGTTTCCGAAACGTAATCTAGACAGCATTGGTGGCGGGCATCTTATTAAGAGAACTGAAAGTAATGAATTCCAAGCAATATAAATGTTGCCCCAATTCATCGTAATATACCATTTTCCATTCTGTACTTATGCAATATATCAATACAATACACATAAATGTCTTCAAATGTCCAAATCTTAAACAAATATATTTATATATGTAAATAAACATATGAATCTTATGTAAATTATTATAAACTTGCTTCTCTAAATTGTTCAGTTCGCTTTTATTTGTATATAATCATAACAATATGTAAATGTTCTTGAATTACGAATAAAATATTCGAAGGGAACATCATCAATTTTTGATTTATTTATATATATTTTCAATTAACTTGATATTTGTTCACAGGAAAAATCGATACATTACGCCATAGCATGCCTATCGATACACAAAGATGATTAGTGATTGTGTCACTAAAAGAAGTGCACTACGCGTATAATACATGCCCAAAATTAGGTATATGATCTCATCGCTTAAAGAACCAATTTTAAAATCGGATGACAATCCATCGATTGCAGAGGTATTTTAATGTTCAGCGTGAACTGTAATCGATTCAAACGATGGCAAAGTTATCGACGCAAAGCAGAGCAAGGACTGCCGAAAAACTGTTCCAGGAAATCGTCATGATCATCTCATCCTGCTTTCATTTTGCAATTATTTGGCTAAGTTTTCAATTACAGAAATTGTTAATATTATACCTCTTCGGCAATGGTGTAAAATTGTAGGTTCTTCAATAGCTGAATATCATTAGTTTTAATTTACAATTTCTACTAACTTAAATAATGGAAATAATTAATAAACGTACTTTTTTTAAAAGCCGGCTGGGAAAAAATAGATGGACAACCAATGCTGAGGTAAGTTTAAATAAAGTTTATTGATTATCTATATTTAATTCTTTCTTAAACATCGTTTTTGCAGAATGGTCTTCCTTTCCAAAGAACAGGCACTGAAATGTATTCTATGTAGGCGATCAGATGACAAGCTGCAAAACAACATGAAGGATGAATTCCTTAGCTCAACACCGGGAAGATCGAGCGACCGCAACGGCATACTGCCATTAATGATCGGGAAGGATTATATTTATAACAAGAATGCCTGGAGGAGCAAAATGAAAAGAAACTTTGATGAAATTGACAAGGCTTCGGTCAGTTTCGGAATACTCAATCCACTTGTATAGTTCTAAATACTCGTTTACTACAAGGCCGCTTTGTGTCAAGGGAATAATTGCATAATAAAACCCTAATAATACAAACCAGATAGATAATTATATAGTACTATATTAATAATATGATAGATCGGTCAATAAAAACAATTATGATTGTTATTAACATGTTTATTTATTCTTCTTTAATGTTGAGTTTTGTGAAAGGTCATACCAGATCTAAATGCAGCGCTTTTTTTTTTCAAGGGACTATTTAAATACAAATTACATTTGATAATTATATTTAAAACAGTAATTCATTAATATATTCTTTACTTTATTTATTTGAATTACGGCGATAGGGATAGCCTATAACAATTCATATTGACGAAGGTGCATCCTCTGAATTATATCCCTACAATCATTAAAAACTCGTTTTATGTTTTCTGTGTCAACGGCGCATGTGAAATGTGGGTAACAGTAGTGTTTACCATCTCCACTTGCAGTTGATATACGCTGTTGGAAATAAATGCAATGAATGTAATAACAATTAAATTATTCTCATTCAAATGTTTAACTTACCAGAAACTCGTCCCGTATGAAATATTTTGCTCTTATTACTTCTGGGTCATCATTGGATTCCATTATTGCGTCACCTAAATTTTATATAAATATATATTTTAATTATACGCAATTACAATTACAGAAATATTAATAAAGAATTTTATATCCCAGTTGGAGCTAAGCAGTATAACTGTTACTGTAGGAGACACCCTGTGTTCAGTTTTTTTTATTATACAAAAGTGCACTGCTTGCAACAGTTTTGCCCTGCTTTTCCTGACCCTGACTTTGAACTAAATCGATTAAGCGAACTAGATGAACGATCAGCTACTACTACTACTACTACTACATCCTACTAGCTGCTTCGTTCAGTTTAAGCGAATCGTTCAATTGAACTTCTTCTGATCGGTTGAAACGATTAACGTTACGCTCGATTCCTTTCTTGACAAATTTAAAACATGTTGAGTAATTGCTATACTTACTTGGCGTTTGATATTTGTTAAACTCGGAGAAATATTCCGACAATTTACTTTTTCCAGCCTTTATTTTCTCTGCTAACAAATCTTGCTTATTTAGAAAAAGTATAATGGAAATTGTGCGCAGCCATCTAAAGAATTATTGAAGGAAAGAATTAATATAAATAATGCTATATTATGATTATATATTAATTAATTCTACAATTACCTGTTATTCCAAATACTCTTAAATAAGTCCAAGGATTCTCGAAGTCGATTTTGAGTGGGGTCCTCACGCAAAACCATATTATAACTTGAGCATGCTGTTACAAATATTATAGCAGTTACATCATTGAAACATTGAATCCATTTCCTGCGCTCGTCGCGCTGTCCTCCCACATCAAACATACTATAGATTGGGAAAAATATGTATATTGAGCATTCGCATAAGATATTCAATTACATATGGTATTACTCACTGAAAATTAACTTTGTCCACCTGAAATCTTGTTTCAAATATTCCAGAAGTCAAAACACGGCACCGAAGAATATCTTGCTCATTTGGTGTATAATTTGGATTCTTAATTGTGCTTACTCGATCCAGAAAGCTTAAATACAAAATTATGTCATATGTTTCAATTTATAATTCGTTTCAATATATAATTATTGTTACATAGAATACTATTGCTACCGACTGTCTCCCTCTTTTTGAAGCCCCAAAAGCCTAAAATTACCATCAAAAATAATATAAGCAAGAGCTATTGTCTTTGGGAGGTCGCAGATTATAGATAATAGACTCCCGACCTCAATCACATGTCTAATCTGGCATTCAACTCGTACATCTAGCTTGCTATTTACACTATTTATGTATATAGTAAGTAGAGTGGACAACCAATTTACCCCTTAGTGACAATCCACCAATTATCCATAGGCCTAAATATAGAAATGATGTTAAGTAAAGTAATATTGAAATTATAACGTATAATAGGGCAACAAGGCTCTAGCTTTCTTACTAAACAAATTCATAGAAATCATAGAAAGATATTACATATATAACTCTACCTCAACATAGCTAGTGACAATAAACAATTACTTACTATTTTGCACAGTCAATTAATTGATATTCATTTGACCTTTCATAGGTTTGTAGGACCCCTTTGTCTTTCCATAACTCTTCGGTGTGTTCATAAAATTCAGGAGGATAGTTAAAGTCGGGACCTGGAAGACACAAGTAATTAAGAAATTGTGAATAATGTTTAAGATGCCAAAATAAACTATTTCTACATATTATTTCGAAGCATTCCAATAATAATTACAAACAAAAATCGGCAAGAGGAAGTTATCAAAAATAATAAATGAACTCAATCCATATTTGGAGGTATGGCATACCAAGTTTGGGTTCAATGGCTTTATTATGCGTCCATAACAGACGAAACTTTCCACATTGAACATGTTACTGAGGTAGAGAGTTATAATAAAGCAACAGTTCAAAAAGTAAACTTGGATAATAATAAGAAATAGTTGTTTTTATTAGGAAAAACTAAACTACCAATTTCCATAATGAAAAATCAGCAATAATTCAACACTTATATACTTATCATATAACTAAAGATATTTGCTTTACTTACTAGAGGCATAATCCTGAATGTATTCCACCCTAGGCTCGTTCTCTTTCTTTTCTAAAGCTACAGGTGGATTAAGTGTGCTCATGGCTCCAGTAATAGTCTGTAACCAAATAAGAAAATAATAGAATAAGCCAGGCTTCAATAACATTTAATCAAATCAATTTAAATTAATAAATTAAAATGTATTTTAATTATTGGATTGTCTGAATGCATGAAATACTTACCAATATAGCGTCCCGAATATTCTTTTTAATATCATCAATTTTCTGCTTCTTTTCTTGCTCAGAAAATCCATCGACATGCAATATCCGCATTTGTTTGACTATAGTTGATTTACCAGACTCACCCGCACCCAATAGGAGGAGCCTGTGTGTAGCCCTATAGAGCTGTTTATCCTTCTGCAACTGCCTTGATATGGCATCGCTGCGACGCTTTTGACTTTTCGAATCCTCCGAGCTGACATCGGACTGCTTTGAGGTTGGCGAACCAAAACAACCCATAGCAGTCCACGGAGTCCACCAACACGTCGTTCGATTCTCTTGGTTGGCGTCGGGGGACTCTGCACCCCTAGTACTTTCTCCGTTCTGCTCCAGTATAGCTGAGTTTTCAATTGTGTGTACAATTTTATACGTTATTCGATCTGTACAAGCCTAGTATAAGTTATATATACAAATTCCTCCGATGATTAATGTTTAATCTAAAAATATAATAAAATAAAAGAACAATTAATAAAGGCAAGTCTAGGAAGAACATTTTTTATATATTTGGGAATTAATATGATTATTAAATTATTTATTACACGAATATCGACAGCAAATATACACACTTTTTAATTTCTTTTCTTTTTAACTAAAAAACAGAACCGGAGGAATAACGTCATACTATCTCTGAAACCTTTTAAGGTAGGCGTATATAATTTAGTACAGTTTTAAATGGATATCTTATATATCTAATAATATTTATGACATTTACATTTAAATAGTTGTGATATGTAATAATTAACCTGTTTTGAACGGTCAAAATATGAGTCAGCTGATCGAAATGTAAGCTAAAACAATAAAAAAAAAATAATAATAGTAATAAAAATACAACAAATTCGTTGCATTTTTAATTGTCAGTCTCCTTATTGAAGAGCAGAGAACTCAAAAGTTTATACTTGATATTGCGCGCAATTCTGTGATAAATATAAATATGATGTACCGGAATATTAACGGAGTGTTCATTTAAAATAATTAACAGAATTAGTTATAATTTATTAATTATTGTATACCAATAAACAAACAAACATATTCATTTGTAAATGGAAATATCCTTTCCCACTTACATACGTTCACACACACACACACTTACAGGCCTACGCATGTATGTATGCGTGTGTGTTATAAAGTGAACCGTTCTAAACACAGGCACACTTCGAAAACTACAGTGTAACAGGTGAAGGAGTGGGCTGGACGTTTTGCGCATACACAGACAATACTTATATACATACATGTATATTCACGTTAGAGATATACATACATACGTACGTATATACATATATATATATATATATATATATATATATATATATATATATATATATATATGTATATATACAATAGATACCAATACTATTTTTGCTTAATGATAGTATATATATTAACTAATAAATATATAATATATATATATATATATAGGACATGCGAATATGTAAAATTGTGTGCAATGTCATTTTATATGTACACACTTGTAAATAAATCATAACGTTACACATATAAAACACATACATAGACTTCCACGATGAAATAATTCTAATTTTTTTATCCAATAAATAAATTGCCGTATACCCGAAATATTTCTACTGAGTGTCATGCAAAAATATACATAGATACCTGTGTATTTGTATGCATGAATACATAAATACATTTCATAAATATATATGTAAGTATATATATATACACATCTGTGTGTCGCGTATACACATGTATGTACATTTATAACGATGTATTTATATACAAAAGCACATATGTATATTATTCATTTGTACATACAAATACAAGTACATCATGCAACGTTTTATTTAAATGTATTTTATGTGATATTGTTTCACGGTTTTTAATTTTCTCAGGATTGAAAGGTCAGACTCGTATCACATATCTTTTTACGCGAGCTGAACAACAATATACATCTGTATATGTGTATCTATGTGTGCACATTAACTATTCAATTTGCTTTGACAAACTGATCCTTTTGTTGTTTGTATTCTTAATATTATTAGAGATATTTTTTGGCAAAATGAACTCTCTATTCATCTATGAAAGCAATATCTGCGAAAAATCTACACATACATAAAATTACAAATGCACTTGATATTATTCATATTTTATTCATGTAACTGCTATTCAATATAGAAAATTGTCATTTGCCTTAAGGTTCACATTTAAGTATTATGTGGATTTTAAACTTATTTTCATTAACTAAAAAACTCACTTTTATGTATTTTTATTTTATGTATCAACCTAGAGATGCCCCGTGATCGATAGTTTTCATCGTTATTATGTGGATATATCGTTTTCTCCAGTAATAATGGAAAACACATTTATTAAAAGAAGTTTGTTTAAATCAATTGTCAGTAAAAGAAGCTACATAAATGTTTATGTATAAAGTATCTTCGGAATACAGTAATTAAAGTATCGTACTTGGAAAGTATATCGATTGTAAAATCACGTATCGATATATGCAGTCTGCTGGAATAATTAATGACTAATGATATTCCCCCTTTTAATATCGACATATTATATGAAAACTTATAGTCAAATAGGGTGTGACCTGATACAAAGTTTGGACACTACTATTTGGTAAACAGCTGTTTGAGCTGCGAGATTCCAAACGAAGAAAAAACATTTTGTAGTCACAATAAAACTTGGATATTGGTGTTGTCTACCACTTTTGTTTTGTGCATGTAGTTTTCAATTTGATTAAAACACAAAATTTAAACTGTATTTAAGTCTGCCGTAACGCAATTTTAGCTTTAAAATATGTATCATTAATTGAGTTTCTTGAATAAAACTTAATTAGACTATAATTTTAATTTAAAACTGTATTTTTTTTGGGTATTTTTAAAACAAAGGCAATGCAGAAGCATGAATTGTCATTAAATATGGTACAAAAAGAAGTAAAAGCACACCTAAAAAAACAGTTAAATATATGTATTTAATCAATTTGAATCTACTCGAGCTTTTAGTTGATCGATAAATATCGCGAATGTCATTATAAATTATCTGTTGGGTTGCATCCGAGTTATATCGATTAATAATTAATAACAGCCACCAGCTGTTGTCCACGCTTTTGGCACAATTTTTAACATATCCAAGTTTGTTTGCAATTATTAGTAAAGATGAGAGGAAAGCATAAGAACAGAAGTTCACGGACTAATAGGACTACGGCCTCCGTACGGAAAACCGACAAATTTTCTAAAAACAATAAATTTATTCAGCGTAGCAGACAAATGGAAAAATCCTACAAGTCAGAGAGCCAATTTCACAGCACACTGACGAATAATGAATTAAATTTGTCTGCAAATCTGTTACCATCATTAAAAGAAGATACAAATATGTGTTATGAACAACTTGTGACTCAATACAGTTCTGCCAACACAGGTGAGTGTTTAGGCCAAATCATCTTATTGAAGATGTTTCAATTTAACATACAATTATTCTCAATCACAGCCCCTGCAGTTCTTGAAGATAAAAAATTGACTTCACCGGAAATTATGGACATCTCCGATAAGGAACAGGAAGAATTATATACCAATAATTTGAAACCACATAATACATTAACAAAGCGATTTGAATTTGAACTTTCTACAGATGACATCACCGATTTAATTTCAGACGAAAGAAAAACATATAAATTTAAATGGTCAGCAATTGGTAATTTCAAAATTGAAATACCGATTCTAAAATCATTAATTAGTTCAGACGCCAACTACAGTCGAGCACCAGATGCCTTAAAGCCGGCAGACCTTCAGGTATTGGAGGTAAAAATTCCATTATGTACGAATGCTGTTTATCCATTGTCAGCCCTTCAAATGGAAATCTTTCATTGTGCAAATAATTACCTAGACTTATATTTTCCTCGGCGAACACATGATAATGCCGAGGAAATTCGCTATGCATACTGTCTTCATGCCGTTAATCATATGTTAAAGAGTAGAGCTCAAATTTTACGTAATAATGAAAAGATTACTGGATTAGTAAAAGAGCCAAATGTACTGCCAAGCGAAATATCAATACCAGATAGCTTTAGGGATCAAGGTCTTACGCGAATGAAGGTTCTGATCCTATTGCCCTTTCGAGAATCTGCTTTAAAAGCTGTACAAATTATGGGAAACCTGTTATTTGCTAACCATAAGGGTAAGTACCTCATTGAGAACATATGTTCATAAATCGTTATTATAATTGTGTTTTTATTCATAGATAAAAAAACCGGCTTACCGATAGCGAGATATGATCGATTTCTAAAGGATTTCTCCGGAAATACAATCTATTTTCCAAAAACAAATCCCAAACCTATTGATTATGAGCAAACGTTTTCAGGAAATACTGATGATAACTTTAAAATTGGGATTCGCTTTACAAAGAAAACGATGGCGTTATACTCGGACATTAGTTCATCGGACATTTTAATTGCTTCCCCATTGGCGCTGCGCATGATTATTAATGATAAAGAGCAAGACTTTGATTTTCTTAATTCAATTGAGCTGCTCATCATTGACCAAGCCGAACTTTTTATGGCTCAAAACTGGGAGAATCTGCTCTATGTACTAGATCATCTTCACTTGCAACCTCAAAAACTACCAGAGACCAATTGCCAACGCGTCCGATCATACTGCCTTAATGGAACGTCCCGCTTCTATCGTCAAACTCTATTCTTTTCATCCCATGAGCTGCCCGAATTTCGTGGATTAATGAACAATAAATGCCACAATTATCAAGGAAGAGTGCGCATTACAAATCAAATTGAATATGGTGATATATCCAACGTACTTACACCAGTTGAACAGGTTTTCCAACGCATCGATTGCTCAAGCGTAGAATCGGCATTTGAAGATCGTTTCCACTACTTTGTAAGAAATATTTTGCCACAATTCAGCAAATCTGGACAATCGCATTGTCTGCTCTATGTGCCTAGCTATTTCGACTATGTGCGATTGCGTAATCATTTTAAAACTGAAATGGTTAATTATGTTCAAATAAGTGAATATACAAAAAAAGAGAAAATTTCTCGGGCTAGAGATATATTTTTTCACAGTGGAGCACAGTTTTTGCTGTACTCAGAAAGAGCACACTTCTTCCGGCGTACGCGCATCAAGGGAGTCCGACATTTGATAATATATCAACCCCCAAATTTCCCCAACTTTTATTCCGAGTTAATAAATTTAATGCTTGAAACAAACCAAAACCCTCGGGATGGCATGAAGGATGCAATGAGTGTGAAAGTTCTTTACACTAAATATGACACACTCAGTTTAAGCAACATCGTTGGAAATGAAAACGCTATCAAACTTACCGCAGGCGCCAGCGATACATATTCGTTCTCGACCAATGGCTAAATTAATAATATGCCTTGAGTTATTAAGAAAAAATGTAAGAAATCTATATTAATCGATTTTGTTTAAAAATCATTATTTCATAAAATCAATTGACATTTCTTATTTCTTTACCGTTCTCGGATGCTCCAAATTCTGATCGCCTGCTTTAAAATGTCAGGACATAGTCCAAAGATATTCACACATAATGAGAGACAGAGAATTAGCCAAACATTGGCAAAATATAGGAAGACAAAGAAAAGAAGAGATAGAAAGGATAGGTATGAGAGATGTGAGAGAGAATCAGTGAAGTAAGGTGGTGAAAAGAGTGTGGGAAGATGGTGAAGAGTGAGAGAAGAGGGTGGTGTAGGAAATAAGGTGTGAAGAGGGATGGCTGATAAAGGGAAAAGGGAGGCAGAACCAGGGGAACAGAATCAGCAGGAAGCAACTTAAGTGGAAAAATTTCAGAATTGAGCGAGCATAAGAATGTAATGACGTCGTACTCCAAGTTCTGATCGCCTGGTAGCACATACTACTACAACCACAATTAAAACAATAATATTAACACAGCAAATAGTGTAAAATTACATAAATAATAAAATGAAAATTCAAAATTATACATTTATCTGCACAGATAGCTGAAACTTTTAATTTTTGGGGAATTTAACGGTTGCACTGCAGCGTGTTCTCCCTGGAACGCTTAGCCGCTCACACAAACGTACACATGCATAGATGCTAAATGTAGAGTGCTTGCCCTTCAGGTCTCACATACACACAAACAGAAATACCAATATGTATGTATGTTCAATTCAGCAGGCTCGCTCGCACTCCTAGCAAAGGCTCGTCGAAGGCAATAGAATACAAAAACATAGCGGCATTTCTCTGCAGAGCTTTCTTTCCCTCGCTCTTTCACATTTAATTTCGGCTTTGCTATTAAAATGTTCTCAGACACTATTAGAGCTAAAGTTTCCCAATTTTGTAGCTATGTGCATGTGTTTGGGAGAGCAAGTATGTACGAGTGCAGTCAAATTTATCAAACTAAGCATCGAATTTTGGAGCTTACCTTTGCTTACGTATTATTATTATTATTGTATTCTTAGTTATCATAATTAGTATTATATGGATGTTTATATATGAGTATCGTGTCTCTTACTGTCGCAATTTAGAATGTCACATTACCTTTTCCAATTGGTCATGTTGTTTTGTATTCCATGCTCGTTGATCTGACTCGTTGCATAATATTTATCTACGCAGGCCAGAGCTTTCACAGAGAATGGATAGAGAGCTTTTGCTCAGCAGATTGTCTATATAAATTGATTTATTTCGCCTGTTTGATGAATATGAATGTTTGTTAAATTGATCCAAACTATTACCATTAAAACAACACATTCAATATTTATTTATTTAAAGCTGTAAAAAAAATAGTGTAAGCTTTGATTGAAAAACAACGAAATGTAATAGTTTTGTAATGTTTATTTAGATAATCCATTCTTACTAACCCGTGAGTTTAGATAGTTTTCCATTACTTTCTAATTCAAATAAATAATTATAATTTTATTCATGTTGGATTACAATTTGCAATTTCAGGTAACAGGGCTGTCTGAGCAATTAATACAAGATTTATAAAGGTATACAAATCTGACATCCTTAAGGATCTCCTTCACGTTTGTATCGGTTTGAATAATGGCCAAGACCGTTACCATTTACCATTTATTGACGACGACATCAGGAACTACATGTACACATACAGATAATATTTGTCGATAATTACCATTAATCGATTTAAATCAGCTCAAATCATAGCATTAGCAATTGAATGCGTTTGCAAACTGAAAAATTGGAAAGAAAGGAAGGGCAGGACATCGGCAACAACTGAGGGAAGCGGTCACTATTGCGCTGCTTGTAGATGGTGGGGTTTTGTGTGTGTGTTTTATTTAAGAAGTAGTAGACCAGTTCGGGTTTCAGTATTTATATTTCGTTATCATGTTTCAGATATCTTACATGCTGAATTTGAAATATGAATTCATTCGTTTTTTTTTTACGTTCTTTTTTTTTTTCATTACGAGTGTGAGAATATATTTTGACTGTTTTTTTTTTTTGTAGACCATAATGTACAGCAATAGATCTCTCGCATTCACATAGAGTTTGTTTTTGCCACACTAGTATATCAAAATTGAACAACTTCACATACTTTTCTATAGCAGGGATGGACTTAATTTATATTAAATTAATAAGGTGTCATCCAATTAATGAAATCGGGGATTTACTGTATAAAATAAAACAATAAATTATTTATAAAACAATGGTATATCGGTATATTGGGACGATTCGATGACGATTCATTCAATCGATTCGTCAACGGCGTGGGCAAGTGCAATGGCGAGCGGGCGGCGGGGCGGGGCTGGGCGTGCATTCAATCAAAACAAAAGCTACTTATAATGGAATCAGCAGGCGCCTCCACTGCACAATTCAATGGGTTTGTAGGCGTTCAGTTTAGTTTTGCACATATTTTCTAGTAGTAATGATTATGTTGTTTGTAATTTTTTTTTGTTTATTTCACAGCGTCTATAATTTTTATAACAATGTATATAATGTAAATTTAAGTGAAATCTCTAAAAATTGTTTGGTTAGATGCTTAATTACTTTTTCTTTTGTGTTTGTTCATTTTTTTTTTTTTTTTTACACAGAAAGACATATATTATATGGTATCCTTCTTTCTTTTCTTTTTTTTTTTTCTTATGTTTTTTTGTCTAACCTCGACACAAATTGAAACAAAATAGAAACCTATCGACTGAATCTGAATCTATAAATCAATGAAATAAATACCATTGACACTATCTATGAACCCCATTTACTTTCATCTACATACACACCATGTCTTGTTAACATTATTCGGATTTAGTCTTCCCATTTTCTCAATGTTTTTGATCTGTCAGTCAAATGTTAACCATCACTTTAACATCCAAAAAGACTTGTCTTTCTCTTTTCATCTTCGCTTTCTTCTTCACATTCTTTGCAATCTTTTGATTTCAAGTTTCATTTGAAAATGTCAATTATCAAAATCTGCTGACTTTTGTTAAGGATCAGTCTTGGATAAATGAACATAGGTTTAACATATCGACTTTCTGGATAAACATTATCGGTTGACAGGAAGGTGTTTAGATCCAATATAAGCCCTTGAGAAGAAACCGGATCTTAAGTCGGGATCTGGACATTGAGCCTTAGTCTTGATAGGAGGGAAATATATTGGTGATTGTTTAAACTAAATGATGAAGATTTTCCAATTGAATAAACACGCACTCCCATTTCACCTATTGTTTGTTTGTTTGTTGGTTGGCGGAAGAAAACTCAAATTATTTCAAATCATGGTTGATTCTTATGTACTATGGAATGGATGAACCAATTGTTTGTTTAAATTTATAAGCGAACTCTGCCTGTAATAAGTCTACTTAACGCATAAGTAAAGTGAATACAAAATATATATCCGCAATTCCATCCACGTAAATTGTCAGCTTGACGATTTGACGCATAATTAAAATAATACACATATATAAATATATATAAATAAATATTGTTATATATGTATATATGTGTTATGTATATATATATATATATATATATATATATATATATATATATATATATATATATATAAATAGGAATTCAGGATTTATCTAATGTATCGAAAATTTATTAGTTTTATTAAGTATGACCCCTAATTGAAGAAATATTTACATAGATTTACGTATTCATCGTTCGTAGAGAATGCAATTTTGAAGTATTGTACAATAAATACAAATAATTATTTACTTATTTTTTTTATTTTTTTTTTTTTTTTTTGTTCACTTTGTTTAAATATACTACAAAATCTACGCTTGAATCTGAAGACACTGATTAAAGGAATCCGTAAAGGAAATAACTAAAAATGTTATAAATAATAATCACATTTCCAGCAATCTATCTTTTTGATTCGTTTGTTGTCCAACAAAAAAAGTGGTTAAACATTCTCTGAAACCTACTCCGCGTATAGTTAATATAAAAATTGAACATTTCTGAGCTACAAAAGTGTATATACACAAAAGAAGGCGGGGCAGGGCAGGGCTGTTCGGTTGGGCAAAGAAAAACAGAGATATTCAAAATAAAACAGAAATTGTATGTATACGTATTAAATTAATCGTTAGCTCATAATCTATTGACCAGTTCAAGGCGTTGTTTTAAATTACGGGGTAACTTGATCGCTTATCAAAATATTTTGTTTTAGTAATATTCGGAAACAAATCTATGTTGTTCTTGTTGTTGTTGATGTTGTTTGATTGGTTGTGGTTGCGTTTGTGGTTAAAGTCGTTACTTTAGGTATTTCTTTTTTGTTTATATTTAGTAACACTTTATGCTAGTAATTAGAATAATGATGTTGGGCTTAATGATTATAATTATATTCTTAAAGCATCATAGCGTACAGCAGGCCAAAGAAGACAGCCCACATTAACACAATCCCATGCATCTTATATATAATGCTCTCACCATCTGCGATTTTTCTAGCAACAAATTTCAATGTTTCATCTAATAAAACTACAGGAATTGAGAATTTCATCACAGTTATCCATTCCTCAGCAGACAACGGTGTCACTTGGAAGACGTTCTGTAAAGAGAGCACAATACGATTGGATTCGATTCGAATTCGGATTCCGACTAGAATAATTAATTATGAATACTTACAGAAAGTACATCCACATAAAGAATAACAAAGTGAAGAGTGAAGGAAAGGGCCATTGAACCAATCAACCACATATTGCACCATGGAGGCATTGAAATCAAAGATTGATTCTCGGATAAGCTGAACAAAGGAAACAATGATTGTACAGTTTAGTAACTAATGCTAATAAACGACATGAGACCAACCTGTTCATGGCATTCAACATTTCAATTGTGACAAGCACAGACAAGGCCATGGTCATTGCATGTGGATCGCTGAAGATCTTGCAATCGACACCTTTGAATTCCTCTCCACCGCCAAGGCAGGACAGATGATGAGTGAGTTGCCAGTAGGATAGGCCTGGGCCCTCAGAGGAGAAGATGAACCACCAAGTGGCGGCACCAACAGTTGCTGCACCGACGTAGAAACCAATGGCCATGTAACTAAAGAAGATATACAACTTAATTACAGAATTGTTTAGAACAAATGCTAGCTCATCAGCTCTAACCGGAAGAACAACCATCCTGAGATTAGACCTTCGTCGGCTTTCCTGGGTGGTTTCTCCATGATATCCAAATCAGGTGGATTGAAGCCGAGAGCAGTAGCTGGGAGACCATCAGTAACCTAGATTTATGTTATAAAAAAATTCGATTTGATAATGAATAAATGTACAAATGATTTGATTTCTTAAACATACCAAGTTAACCCACAAGAGCTGAACTGGAATCAAAGCTTCAGGCAAACCAAGAGCAGCCGTCAGGAAGATGGAAACCACTTCACCAATGTTGGATGAAATGAGATAACGGATGAACTGCTTCATGTTGTTATAAATAGCGCGACCTTCTTCAACGGCGGATACAATAGATGAGAAGTTGTCATCGGCCAAAACCATTTCGGCGGCAGATTTGGCGACAGCGGTACCGGAGCCCATAGCAATACCAATTTCAGCCTTCTTAAGAGCGGGGGCGTCATTGACACCATCACCTGTCATCGCAGAGATCTCATTCATGCCCTGCAGGAACTCGACAATCTTGGATTTGTGCTGTGGCTCCACGCGGGAGAATAGGCGGGCCCGTGCAACGGCAGACTTCTGTTCGGCAGGCGACAGATCGTCAAACTCACGTCCAGAGTATGACTTGCCATTGGTATCTTCATCCTCGGTGAACACACCAATGCGGCGGCAGATAGCTTCAGCTGTGGCCTTGTTATCACCAGTGATAACAATGACGCGAATACCAGCGGCACGGCAACGAACAATCGAATCAAAAACTTCCTTACGTGGGGGATCCAACATGCCGACGACACCGACAAAGGTCAGATTCACTTCATATTGATAGAACTTGTTAGAGTCACCCAAATCCATTTCATCGGGACGCATTGGACTGTCGGCAACAGCAAGGGCCAAGCAACGTAGAGTATCACGTCCAGTACCATATTGACCAGTGAGAGCAAGAATCTTGCTCTTGAGCGCAGAAGTAAGGGGAACTTTGGATGTTCCGACGCGGGCGTGTGTGCAACGATCCAATACACCTTCGGGAGCGCCTTTGACGAACAGTTTGGGTCCAGTGCCGAGACGAGAGGCCTTCAGGGGTGTGCAGTATGAGGACATGGATTTACGATCGCGAGAGAACTCAAGAGTGAATTCCTTCTTCCATTTGGTCTCGATCTCACCACGGCAAGCAATGGCAGCAGATCTACGGTCCAATCCGGATTTGTTAACATTGAAAGCGTTCAATTTCTCGGACAACACAATCAATGCGGTCTCAGTTGCCTCGCCGACCTTCTCGAAAGCCTGTTTGAATTCGTTGTAATCTATGGCAGAGTCGTTGCACATGATGCAAATGGTGGCCAATTCCTGCAAAGTATCATAATCGCTGGCCTTAGCTCTCTGGCCGCCAAGGAACAGTTCGCCAATTGGTTCATAGGTTGAGCCAGTCAATTCAAATTCAAGGAAGCTGCTGTCGCTTCCTTCGACCTTGTCGAAGATGAACATACGGGAAACAGACATTTGGTTTGTGGTGAGTGTGCCAGTTTTGTCAGAGCAGATAACGGAGGTGCAACCCAGAGTCTCAACAGATGGAAGAGAGCGCACAATGGCATTCTTCTTGGCCATGCGACGAGTGCCCAAAGCCAAGCAAGTGGTAATGACAGCTGGCAGACCCTCGGGAATAGCAGCGACAGCCAAGGCAACGGCAATTTTGAAGTAATAGATAGCTCCCTTGATCCATGATCCACCGTGGGCGGGATCGTTGAAGTGTCCAATGTTGATGGCCCAGACAGCGACGCAAATTATCGAGATAACCTTAGACAGCTGCTCACCGAATTCATCCAGTTTCTGTTGCAATGGTGTCTTGATTTCCTCAGTCTCGGACATTTCAGTACGAATTTTACCGATGGCAGTCATGAGACCAGTACCAATGACAACGCCACGAGCTTTGCCGGCAGCAACATTTGTGCCAGAGAACAGAATGTTCTTCTTGTCCTGGTTGACGGCACGTGGATCTGGGATGGCGTCTGTGTGCTTAATAACCGATATAGACTCACCGGTAAGGATTGACTGATCAATTCTCAATGTTGTCGAATAGATGTGAGTAATACGAATATCGGCAGGGATCTTGTCACCGACAGAGACCTCAACCAAATCGCCAGGAACAATTTCTTTCGCTCTGACTTTCTGAATACCAGACTTATCTTGACGAACTACTTTACCCATTTCGGGCTCGTATTCTTTGAGTGCTTCAATAGCTGATTCGGCATTTCTCTCCTGCCAAACACCAACGACAGCATTTGCAATTAGAATAAGTAAAATGACTAAAGGTTCTACAAATGCAGTGAACGTCTCTTCATGTTCTTCGAATAGCGCTAATACCTATAAAAAAAAAAAAATCACATAAATATATAATAAATTAAGCATATTTCGCAGAAAGAGAAACAAAGAAAGAGGAGAGTCGAGACTTACAAATGAAATGATGGCTGCCAATAGCAAAATCTTCACCAGAAGATCGTCGAACTGCTCTAAAACTAGTTGCCAAATACTCTTTCCTGTCAATTAAAAGAATACAAATTAGAATTCATAAGCTTATGTGAGTAGAAGATGCGGCTGATCAGATGCGATGTCTGAACAGAGATCTACGCACCTTCCTCAGTTGGCAATTCTGTAAGTAAATAGAAAAGAAATCATGTTAATATTATTATCTTATCGCATTCAAAAAGTAAACAAATGCTTACCGTTAGGTCCATATTTTTTCTGGTTGGTCTTGATCTGATCAAGGGATAGACCGCGTTCTCCGTCTGTTCCAAAGAAGTTCAGAGTTTGTTCGACGGTTTTTGCGTGACCGTCTTCCATTTTGAATTGTTATCCTCCGCGTTCAGTACCCTGAACATCAAAGAAAAAGTTTATAATTGACAATTAATTTGATGGCAATAACAAATCACATTAAATCTGATTTTAAGGCCCAATAAAAAAGTATTTCCACGAAAAGAAAATCAAATTGGTAAGACATCCATAAGTTGGACGTGGTGTCATTTATAAATTATAATACTAGCTGATTTAAGCCAACTGTGTCCGTGTTGCCAATAACGGTAAGGCACTCTTTTATTTACGAGAAGCAATATGTGGAAAAAGCGTAACGATAAGTGATTTGATCTAAGGAAAATAATTTATAGAAAATTATGAGAAATTTACAAAGAGTTCTTTCCATTTGCGAATGATGTAGGACTTGGAGTTTAGTCAGCTAGCTTTGTGCGTCTATCAATTTGCATTGATTTCACAATAAACTGATAAAGTTGATTTGATATTTTAAAACTTTCTCTCTCTCTCTCTTTTTGAATTTAATTTGAAAGATCATCCAAAGCATCTTATGAAGTAAATAGAATTCTATCTTAAAATTGTGAAGTTCGGTCGGCAAAATTTGCACTTTTATTCTCAGAGATCATTCGTTCATTGATCCTGCTGAAGCTTCTATATACTCTACTATGCTATACGACTCCTGCTACCTGTTACATCCATTTGCACATCTCTTTTTGTGCAATTTGGTAATTATAGGTCATAAAATTATCTACTTTGTTACCTCGTATCTCACAAGGGCTTGAGCAGCACAAAAATATGTATACATACATGCATGCATGCATGTACGTATGTATGTATATACGCATATAGCAATATATATGTGGGTCTATATATATAGACACATATATAAATTCTATTGCGTTTGAATATCGTAATGAGTATCAGAAGTTTAAGCAATATTATCAAATTATAGCAATAAAGACGAAATTGAAAACTAAGCAACACGTATGAGCGCTACTACGTAAATACTATTATATATGCTTAAATGTACATCTATTTACGTGTTTGTGATAGAAACTACTACATTATGTACATACGTAAATATGTATGCATCTAAGAACACAGAGACCTGATGATACACGTGTGTTTGTGCTTACGTACGTACATGTTCGTACGACTGTTGAATCGCAATTAATATTAAGAAATTATACATACACATCTATGTACACAATATTAAATTATTTATTTCTTTCATTACCAATGAGTTTGATCAATTTTCGCAAACGTTGACTTATGAGATTCACACACGTGTCACTTTTGTTCAACTAAATATTTGCGAAGAACACTCGGACGCAATGAGTTCAACTTTTAACAAACATTCAAAAGTGAAGAACTATTTTTATTAAGTACTTAATTTTTACTGCGAACAATATTTATATATTATACGTCCATGGCGCTATTTTTTGTTCTAAATACATATGTGTACTCTGATAAAAAAAAACAGTTTAAAGCCGTTCATTAGTAAGTTTCTCCGGCGTATTTTCGACTATGACATGACAATATCGGCTGTAGAGCTGATTTGCAATCTTATCAATTATCAAAATATCGATAACCATGTAAGTTTAGTTTTGCAATTTGCCATCGACATAAAAAATTGACTTTTGTAAAAAAGAATATGTATTAAAATAAATCTATATTAGATATAAGTATAAAATCATATATAACGAAAGCATTACATTTTTTGCTATCGATATATCCCAAAATTAAGTGAACACCCTTAATGCCTTGTTGAGACTAAAACATATCGAAACTGTGATTGATTTTAACTGATTTTTAACAAATGCATAGTGTTGCAACCTTGAGCATATTGTTTCAATCAAAATGAAAATTTCCTACAGAAAATTTGATGATGACACAAGGGAAAAAGGGTCAAAATTCGAATATTTTAATTTGCGATCTTTGAAAAGTTATTATTTTATTTTATGTGAGTACGCGAAATGCAGAAGTATAAATAAATGTCTGTTTGTAGATATCTTGTATATTTTTTGTAAGATACAGCTGCGCATGACGGATGGGCAGACAGACAAATAGACATATGGTCATGGCTAGGGCCCTCATATTTGTAACTATAAATAAAAATGTTTAAATTTCGCACACGACTAGTTTATCTATATAATACCTGAGAAAATTTCTCAAATTGTATTATCTCTAATATTTATGCAAATTACGTAAATTATGACAAGAGACAAATTTTGAGTCTGAACAATCTTAATACAATTTCCCTACACTTCGAACACATTCTTAGGGAAATTTCAATTTTGGTTTTAATTTTTGAATGACCACTGTATATATTTATATATGTCTGTACATATGTATGAAGACAGGGGACCTGGCCAACTGCGCTATGCTGAAATTTGTGGTTTGCTAGTATTGTCATCTATTTTTGCCCACCGATCGAGCTACCAGTTATCTGGCAGCACAAAGAGATTTCATAAAATTTGGTATTTTTTTAACGATCGTTCCTATGACAGATATATATTTATATATAATTATGCGATTCGGACAGTTTGAACATATATACATACATATATTATTGCCTGCTGCCAATCATATGTACATACATACATATGGGGTCAGAAATACATATCTATGTACATATGTAGCTCCATTAATGGGTTACACATTTGAGATAAATTTGAAATGCCAATTGTAAGGGTATTCAAATAGTACGTACATTTACATAATAACTATATAAATATATATTTATATATGTATGTAGCTAGGAATTTGTGTTGATGTTCATGAAATATTCTGAGTATGTGTATAAATATAGTGATAATACATACATATATATGTATATAAGTATATGATATATGTATGTGTGCAGGTAGTAACTAACAAATATGTATGCACATACGAGAATATATACATACATACATACATACATACATATGTATTTTTGGGGAAAATCATTTTGAGTCTACAAGATAATAGCTAAAAATAGAACTTTAGCTGCTAGAAGTCTGCATATATAAATTCACATACATAGGCACTTACACATACAGCGACGTATGTGTTCGCTCACACATATATATTTTCACAATATGGTTGTACATAATAATATGTGTGCACATAAGTAAGTATACATACATATTTATATGTATTAAGGTATGTATGGAAGTGCTTCAAAATCACACCTGCCATAGAATGTTTTTTAAATTTTTTTTGCCATGATTTAGATTACATAATCAATTTGCTCACTCACATCAAACATTCCTACATACATACATATGTATGTGCATACATTGTACATTGTCATTGTACATTTATACATACGTACGTATGTATGTACATACGCATATGAAGATAGAACTAAAGTATGAAGTGGCGAGATAAACAGAGATTTAATTGAAGTACATACATACATTTAACACATGCAAGTATATATGTACATATGTAAGTATATATATGTAAGGGCATTCGAAGATTTATTTACAGAAGGCGTGGAAAATTATTTAATATTTCCATAAGTCGGGAAGGCTTTTCTTTTCATGTACTATGTATGTATGAATGAAGATTTGCATATGTACATGCTTTAGTATTATGAGGTGTGAAACATTGAATTGTATTGAACTTTCAATATACTTTTTGTTCAATAACTTTTGAAATTATTATTATTTTAAATACACTTTCAAACACCAACTTTATGTACAAATATGTTTGTACGTAAGAACAAATCTGTATATTTGTGTGTGAATTTGCTTCAGATGTATGTACAATTCCTTATAACCGCGATTTTTTTTTGCTGTTTGCTATTTAAAAAGTTTTTTTTTTTTTTAAATATTTTCAATAACTGTATGCACAAATGTATGGATATGTAATTGGTATAGTTGCAGATATTTTGTACACTAATTATGATCATAGTTTATTGGAATTGTTGCAATAAATCAACAAAACTTACAATTTTAATTCTTAACAAAAATTCCGTTATATAATAATTTTGTTTAGTCAAGCGACCAAGAGCTAACACAAAGATCGCGCTATTATAACGATCAACGGCAACTGAACGCAAGGAGAACGCTGCTTGATGAGAGTGTCTATTTGAATTACAAAATTCATATATTTTGGCAAAATTCCCAAAACTAGATACACTCTCTATTTTGGCCCGGGAAAATACTTTTAGCACGCACAAACTTTTAAGCACTTACCACCTATCCGATTTTTTGCGGTTGTGTTAGTGTATACACACATACGTATGCATATGTGTGTATATGTACAAGCACACAGCTTTGATTTTTATTTTATGTATATACATGCATACATAGCTGTGTGCACATGCCATGTGTATGTTTGTCTATACATAAATTATCACACATCCAAAATTCATATGCATGCGTACATAGACTTTTATATAGTTGTCTCGATCTAGGATGAATCCAGGTTCAACATGAACATTTAGATCACCAAAATTTAGATCGCAAAAAGAACTAGATGTGGAAACTAAATTTGGAACTGCGTACAGATGCTTACATATAAATAAACCTATGAATATATATTATTTATGCATTAGTGTTAATATTAATAAAAGGGTACATTAAAGTCGTGCATTTGAAAGTAAGAAAGGAAGGTGACATCTCTAACCTCACATAATTAAATATATATGCACAAATGTATATTTCTGTATGTATGTACATATGTACATAAATACTTATATAGTGAGTCAATCAGATCGGTCTGTCATCCGAATGCTTGTCAGTCTGTATGACTGCTTCGATCTTTCGCAAGAATACTTGGATATTATTTTTCCTTGTCCAACTAATGGAATTGAAAATATTAATTCCGCACAAAGACAATTAGCATTGAAAATTGTGTTTCCTTGGTGAGAATATCCTTTAATAGATAATTCTACACTGGCGCACTAACATTGTGTATACCCTTATAAAACGCAATAAAACGACATAGAATTGAAGGACGAATCAGCCAATTAGAAGTCCACAAGTACTATATTTATATGTATATGAACAACGTCTCATAAATTCAAAAGTATGCACAGCACAGTGCAATTGAATAAGTATACGATGAGATTATAATTGAAAGTTGTATATATCTATCATTTCTGATAATACTGCTTTAAAGAGGTATAGAGGATTAAATGCTGATCGTTTTTAAATATTAAATTAAATAGCAAACATCAAAACTAGTACGCTGTATTTCACTCAATGCAAGAGTTTTGTTCTTATTAAAATGTTCGGTAGTGTATGACAAATATATATGTACATACAAATATATATATATACATATACGTATCTAAGTTTTACACCACGTATTTAAAACAAACGGGGTTAATAAAATTATGCAAATAATAAAAAATAAGTCATTTAACGTAGTGCTTCTAAAAATAGAACCGACAAATTAAACAATTTCGAATTCATTATTTAAAATACATAAATCATATTTGAAATACGTTAAAAAATTACAACGAACAGCATACTTTAATCAGAATTTGTTGTCCTGCCTCAGTCGCACAAATGGATGTATGTAAGCTTATCATCATCGATGAAAATCCATGTGTATTCGTTATTTCCAGTACAGATAAAAGCTTAATTTCATCAATATACTTGATTCCATTGCACATTTGAATGCATATAGAACTTTATTATACCCTACACTTTCTGTATTTTGGTTAAAGGGTATAACATCGATGCATTCGTGCAGTTTATTTTTTAAAAATAGTCATGTAATATAGCACAAATATATATACATATATGTTATATATATATATAACTAGCTGATCCGGTTTTGCCCGTGTCATTGTTGTCATACAAATTAATTAGGAACTATTGTGATGAAACACAACATTTGGCATAATATCGACCTCGATCCCAATTTTCCACCAGTTGTATAGTATTTTACAATAACTCAACAAATTTTTGCGCATTTCCACATAAGGGAGTGCGTTATTTAATTTTGTAAGAGATTCGACTAATTTAAGGCGTAGATTTTAGAAAGTGAAGTTTATTCACATTATAGGTGCGAAATTACCCAAACATCCGTTCTTGTACTTACACTCTTATGCCCGAAAGGAAACTATAATGAGAATTGAAATGAGCTTCCTAGGTCTTATGGTTTGGTCTGTGCATTGACAATCAAACAGATACATGTATATAAACATATGTATGTACACTCATGAATGAACATACACACTTAGATTTGTAATTACAAACAGCAATACATCGATGATATTCTTACAAATGTAAATGTATGATCAATGAAATTATGTATGTACACATGTTCTTGAAGAGGCTTTTATATACCTACTTTTGTACAATTGCAGTCTCTCAAAAATTTGGCAAGGGGCTGGGGCTCTTCGCTCATTTTTCTCAATGATAGACACGTTTCACATGTGCATATGTATGTACTATAACTTGTATATGTATAGGTGATTCAAAATACTCTCTGCCGTAACACATCTGCTTATATACATTAATAAATATATATAAACAATGTGCAGATATTCCTATATGCAATAGCCTGTTATTATTAAGCTTTAATTTTTTAGACTGACATGCTAACTGTTCTGTTTCCATTTTCAAAGAAAACTATCGATTAAGAACATGAAAGTATATCAAAAAGATCCTTGAACTGCAAGAACAAGGAGCAAATTCCGTTCATTTATTGAACGTGTTCCTGAACTTTAGAATGCACATCAATCTTTTGTTATACATGTTGTTTATGTTTTTGATACAAAAATTATTTTATTTAAGTAAATGCATACTGTTTACTTAGTCAATTTATACATTACACCAATTTTAACAAAAAAATAACCAAGTAAAAAGTTTCCAAGAAAATTAGGCAAAGTGCTTCTTGATTACATTTTCCAGTTTAACTGTATCCACAGCGAATTTCCTAATGCCTTCAGATAGTTTATCAGTTGCCATGGCATCTTCATTCAGTCCCCATCTAAATTTGCTCTCGTCTACGGAGATCTTCTCAATTTCCTGTAGTTTTGCATTGTTAACTGACAGATGTGGTTTTATAAGGCTCTCATCATTTTCCAACTCCTTTAGTAAGGATGGGCTGATAGTTAGCAAGTCGCATCCGGCTAATGCTTTTATTTCACCAATATTTCTAAACGATGCACCCATAACTAATGTTTTATAACCGAATTTTTTATAGTAGTTATAGATGTTCGTAACTGATATTACACCGGGGTCCAGCAAAGGCTCAAACTTTTTGGAATCCGTGTTCGCCACATACCAATCCAATATACGGCCAACAAATGGGGAGATCAACGTGACGCCAGCTTCAGCGCAGGCAACTGCCTGGGTAAAGGAGAACAGAAGCGTCAGATTGCAGTGCACACCATGTTCCTTCTCCAAAATTTCAGCAGCTTTTATGCCCTCCCATGTTGAAGCGAGTTTTATCAAAATGCGCTCCTTTTCAATGCCAAAGGTTTTGTACATGGCAATCAATTTCAATGCCTTATTCACACTTTTCTCAGTGTCAAACGAGATACGAGCATCGATTTCAGTCGAAACTCTTCCTGGCACAATTTTTAAAATTTCACAGCCAAACAAGACACATAGATAATCCATAGCTTCAGCTACTTGATTCTCCAAAGATCTGAAGCAAAATATATAGAAAGTAATGAGTTAGACATAACGACTATATATGTATAAGCGAAAGTATATTTGATCAAAAGGAAGGAATATAAGCAATATGAAGTTTATTCTTCCTTAGTAAAGTCGAAGAAAGATTAACACGATAAAACAACATCGTTTTGGAAGCTGTGGCATAAGTTGATGAGACATTGAAATAGTTGGAATTGTGAGAGAATAAGTTCTATCTAAGCACATCTCTAAGAAACTATTATAAGGGTGGACATTACAATCGAAATACAATTCTGATTCAGTTATTTAATTAACAATACATTACCCTGCTTTGGATTTTCCATAATCAACTGCATTGCGTACTAGGTATTGATAGCGTTCCATAGTTGACGCGGATAAAATAAGCGATGGGTTAGTCGTTGCATCCGTAGGTTTATAGATATTCATGGCTAAAAAAATACAAGCGATGGGTTAGATGTTAGCGTAGAGAAGCTAAGTTGTTTAACAAAACATAAGCATAAGGAGAGGTCAGTTCAATTACTCGATCAGGCATATTTGTTATATGTTATGACCAACATATGCTGCGCTTGCAGCTTGGGCCAAACGGAACAGGCATTGTAAATCAGCTGAAACTGCAAATTTTTGGATACTTAGGCATTCATTCATACATGCAAAACATTTAGACTTTAAGAACCTTATCAGAATCTTATATTACTTTCATTGGTATACACATATACTCTCGCGCACACGTACACAATTTTCATGTATAAGGTCAAACAAAAGTCGGACTCACCTTCGACTTTAACTTTTATTTGAACTTCAAAAATATATTAATATATGTGTATGTGCAAATGTACATCGTGGTATTACGATCAGAACTATGAAGACAAATTAATTATTCCAATTGGAACTTATTTTATCTAATAAGCTGAGATTTTTATAACACACTTTCACATGTATGGCGGCACATGCCTATGACATATGCAAATAAATTAGAAGACATACGGTTGTCCGATATTAAGGAAGTTAATAAATGTAATTTACCTTCAAAGTCACCGGTATCGGCCACAATTGTAGTTATTTTTTTAAGCTGTTCTAAAGCCGACATTTTCTGCTTCTTTACCACGCGATCACCTTCCATTTCCCAGTTTAAATGATTTTGTAATAGAGATGAGAATATTGCAGTTGTCCATATCGATGATTATCCGTGAATATCGATATCGTCAATGCTTAACAATTTTATTTCGATAGAATTTTTGTTAATAGTTAAATAAATGATTCTCCTTGAGATGAAGTAGGGATACATTAACTTAAATTGTTATATTTAACAATAACAATAGTAGTTCACAAAAATAGTTCAATTAAAATACTGTAAAAAAATATCGCAGTAGCAGACACCAAATCAGCAAATATTTATTGCCAAAAGTATATAAGCACTTCTCCTATAAGATTTACATATATCTTAATTAAATAATTAATACCGTTCATTTTTAACTATTTCCTTTTTTACAATTAATGCTCATATAGCATAATTTTTTTTAATACTGAATAACTGAGGTAGTCCCGAATCACCCTGTGCTGTTTGGCGTTTCGATTAAATGTTAGCATCTTCTTTTTATGTGTGAAATTTGTTCAAAACACCAGTTAAGTTTTATTTTTAATTTCTTTTCATGGCACAAGAATAAACTACATTAAAAACGTTGTCGTTCAAGTCTTACTATTTAGTAAATTTGGTTTTATAATTATATTTATTATTATTATTATAAGGCCTTTACCTTTACTTTTTACCTTTAAAATCTGAAATTTCAGGATACATTTTTGAAGATAGAAGGATATGTAAAATAGAAACAATATTGTTGACTATATTTTCGATATTTTTTGAATAAGAAAAGTGTAAAATTTTACAACACTTTGTCTAACTTTCCTTTTAATGATTCCCCTAATGAGTTTTAACAAACAACGAAATTGTATTGGATATTACAATAGACTGCGTAGCCCACAATTTGTGGTATTTTGCATATAGGAATTTATTATTTTTTAGACAGTTTCTTTTTATATTATTTTAATGAATACTGACGAGAGAGATACAAATTTAAGAGAGGTGAGTTTAATGTTTTAAGCGCAATTTGGTTTTCTTATAAGATAAGTTTATAAAAGATACAACTGATCAGTTGACATGTGAATTTATGAGTGTGGCATATAAATTTAACTTATGTTTATACTTTATTAATTAATTGTAAATTCTTCGTATATGAGTTAAATAAAGTGGCATATAATTTCATTAAAACTTCACAGACTTTATTATTTTTTTTTACGATATCCATTACACGCTATGCCCATTTTTGTGATGTGGTCTAACCAAATTTAGATACACAATGTTTAGAAAGATATTTCATGGTGTTTGTGTGTTTAGTACTTTATACTAACCTATTTAATTTATTCAACTTATTTCAGAGTGATGACCGTTCACATTTTGTAGCTGTTACTACTATTTCCGATTCGCAAGCGATTCGGAGTGTGGATTTTCATCCCGATGGAAAGCTTTACGCAGTGGGTTCGAACTCCAAAACATTCCGAATTTGTCAGTATCCGCAACTGTCTAAGCTGAGGTGATACGAGCTTTAATTACTTTAATTATGTAGCATATTAATATTTATTTCTTAATACATTATTAGACAAGATCAACACATTTATCCGCCATCCGTTTTATGCAAACGGACGAAACACCATAGAGGATCAATATATTGTACATGTTGGTCTGCAGATGGAGAACTCGTTGCCACCGGATCCAATGACAAGACTATCAAGTATATGAGATTCAACAAAGACACTAACCAGCTGGTGGGCCATGAAGTGGAACTCAATATGCATGATGGAACTGTCAGGGATATGTGTTTCCTGGACAACTCATCGACGAAATCACGATTGCTTGTCAGCGGAGGAGCTGGGGATTGTAAGATCTATGTCACAGACTGTGTGACAGGTATGCCTTTTCAGGTATTTAGCGGTCATACAGGACATATTTCATCCCTGTTCAGCTGGAATAATGCAATGTTCGTATCGGGATCACAGGTAATTACTAACAATTTATTTTTTTGTGTACGATTTACAAAAGTTGTAATGTTAAGGATCAAACGATACGATTTTGGGATCTTCGAGTGAATGTTGCAGTTAACTCCTTTGATAATGAGTACAAGGGTGGAGCTCTGCAGAATTCTCCAGTAACTGCAGTGTGTGTGGATCCGACAGGACGACTGCTTGTCTCAGGACACGCAGATAGCGCCTGTGTGCTCTATGACATCCGTGGGAATAGGATTATACAACGATTCTATCCGCATGATGCCGAAATCAGGTACATTCCCAACCGATCGCCTGATCATACACATATAATATTCAATGATCACATATTTTGTATTCTTTCAAGATGCGTACGATTCTCTCCTTCTGCCTACTATATGCTCACATGTAGCTACGATAACACCATCAAGCTTACCGATCTGCAGGGCGATCTAGCAAACGATCTGGCGTCCGTGGTTGTGGCAAGGCATAAAGACAAGGCTATAACAATCAGATGGCATCCAACCGAATTTTCCTTTATTTCAACGTCTGCGGATAAGACGGCCACATTATGGGCTCTACCTCCTTCTTAATTTATGTAAACTCCTTTATTTCGAAATTTCAGTATATGTGTTAGTTGCTTTACGGATTGAAAGTTAAAATGTTGGGATTCATAGAAATTTGATTTAAAAGACATGTAATAGTTATTAATATTTATTCTAGTAATTTATATTGGGTAAAGAGAACAAAGACCTATAAGATTTATACTCATTTGCATTTTGTGCGTATTTGCATTAAAATTTATAATAAAGCAAAAACGAAATACACAATGACAAAGTAGTTAATTTTATACATCTTGACGCGTCTACATCAGCATTATCCCGCTGGCTAACGCACCATTTTGAGCACATGCTTCGCCGTTATCGATACCTATTTGAACGTTTCCGCAAAATATCGTTGCTTGATAAAGATCCTTTCGCCTGCTAAAATTTTACTACTTTCGACTTCCAAGTTTTTCGATTACAAAATTATAACTATTCCAGCCGTTGCAGATTTATCATAAAGTAATCTGCCAAAAATAATGGATTATTAACTCCAATTAAATGTTGTTCAACCTATACCTTATACCTCATTACAGGCTATTCCCAGTCGAGCATTATTCAGATGTGAACCAGACTGGTTCATTCCCTAAAATTCAATAAATATACTTTATGGATTTTAACTTCTTGATGCAGCTCAAGATAACTGAATAACAAGTTGCTGATATAGGAACTTGTCAAGAATGGGTACATATTTAATAGAAAATGACCTCATATGCATTCAGGATTATTATTTGCTATAATTGAATATTTATAATTGATAACTTTTGAAGAAAACAAGGATTAGTACATAATAAATAGCTCATATTACAGATCGATTATCGGAACTTATATTACATCAAATACAAGGTGCAATGTTGTTCACTTATCGTTTCTGAGATCTTACATTCAACATACAAGCATAAATATACATAAAAACAAAAGTTCATGAGTTCATTTATTTATGAACGCAAAGTCCCATCTCTATCTGCTACATAAATGTGTTAACTTTATAATGCCCGCTTTGCACATTTGATTAGCAGAGCGTGTCTACAAACATATATATATTCATATGCCTATGTAAACACTTATGTATTTATATAAATATTTATATGGATGTATATATTAAGGAAAATATGCTGCTGTCAAAGGCTTTCATACATACATACAAATGTATGCGTTTTCATTGATAACTTAAGCAAACAATGTATGTATGAATGTCTAATAAGATATGTATGTACATATGTACATACCTAGGTCTATGTGATTATTTTCTTTTTCTAAAGTACAATCGGTATCCATGTGTCCTAAATGCTCTACATTTGTTTTTCAGTTACTTTTTCATTAATACAACAGTATTTCCCCCAACTCACGACTCCAAATTATATACAGTAGAAAATTATTTTCTGTTACTCATGCGCCTTCAATATGATAGTTTAATTTTATTCGTACAATTGAAAAGTTCACATAATATTAAGAAAATAAATTTAGCTAAGCTGGAAATTGACTATAGCAAATAAGGAAGTTCCGAACATTATCCGGTTATTGTTCACCTTCAGAAAAGACGCTTATTCAAGTAAATATCATTTAAATGCATACATTTACATTCATGTAAATGTGGGTATGTAAGTAGATGAATGCAGATATACAAACAAAGATATAACTGCATACATACATACATTGCACCTTTGCATACATTGTATACTTTTGATTAATTTATTTTACAGTGTTGATATTTACTTACGTACATATTAGTTTGAATTTGCAGAGAAGTCTGCATTTACATGTATGTGTGTACATAGGCATAAATACTTGTACGGGTGTGTGTAGATAAGTGCATGTTGAAGTAACATTCAATTTAACTCGTAACATAATGTTAAATTGAATATTTACTGGAATGTATATATGTATGTACATTTTTTTAATTGTATCTCATACACACATGCACACTTACATGTACATATGTAATACTTAAATACACTTGCGTGTATTGTCATTAATAAAACGAGCAGCAACAAATCAATTTATGTATGTTTATATGAATGGAGTTGTATATAAAAACATGTGTTAGCTATGTATAAACATACATACATATGCAGGAATTCTAATGTAAATATGTACGTATGTATACAAAATAAGATTAAGATATTGCACGTGATCAGCTGCTGAACAAATCCGTGCAAACACACATACATACATTCTTAAGGGTGTACGTGCGTATGTACATATGTAGATCATCACTGTGCGTCACGAAGAGCTCTGGTCAAATATTCTTAGTGTTTGGTGTACAAAAAGAAAAGTGAAAGAGAAGCATAAGAGAAGATTCTGGCCAAATAATGATCGTCGCGTTGCCAATCAATATACATACCGACATGGTTCAACACAGGCTTGCACCTTCTCTCTCTTTTCTAACTGCAGCGACTTCGGCATGCCTACGGCTCGTGCCTGTGTCGGCTGATCGTTTATGTTCGGCTGCTGGATTGTGCATGGCAAACGATGATGTAAAAAGAAGCAAATGTACATCGCTGTATATAACTACTTAGATTTACTGACTGACTGAGTTATGCAATTCAGTTTAATAATAATCTACGAAATACTATTATAAATATTTAAGGTTACTCGTTTATGTTACAGAGTGCTCCATAGATACAACTATGCCGGATAGATTTCAAGTTACAAAAACAGACGAAGAGACTGTATTGGATTATCTTCAAGATGAATCAGCTAGTGGCAAGCTTCTAGGAGATACTCAGGATGATTTACAAGGTAATTAATTAGTTATTCATATTTTTATTAACATAAAAGGAAGCACTGCTTGCGTATATCAGTGCAAGCAGTGCACTCATTCCTACATTTATCTTGCTGTGGCAGTCTTGCTTGTATCCGCATACATATCAAAAAGAGCTATGATAAATACTGCTATCATTAATGCTTTAGTATGTTAATAGGTTAAGATTTGTATCTGCAAAAACTACTACCACATATCCAAAGCATGTACATTTACATATGTATGGGTAAATATATGAGAGTATGTAGTATAAGTCCCAGATGTCCCGCTGACACATTTACCGCAACCTGCAGATTAAAGCTCACTACAAAGAGCTTTGAGAGCAGCTCAGCAGAGTGTGTGCGTCTGTGCGTGTGAATGTGTGTGTGTGTACTTTTTCTTCTCATTACAAACTGATGCTGTGTGCAGGCGATGAGAGGACTTTCTATACATTTACAGATGCATATGTATGTATCTGCAATTGGCTCTCTCTCTCGCCCGTCGCGGGGCTCAGCACACGGGGTGAAATTGTGTGTAGACAGAAGCTTTCATTTTCATCTCAATTTCAATGCTCAGAGTCCTGGGCAACATAATTTTTATTCGGTAGCATACAAGCAGTTTTCTTAAGTTTTTCTATTAAATCAATTCAATAAAATACCACAATTTTAAGCGTCTTCGCTGGATTAAAAAATCTTAATAAATATATTTAAATTAAATGACAAAAACAATGTGCACAGTTACATAAAACTCAGGTTCATATAAAACACTAAGAATCCTTTGAACAATTGCAAAAGATTCAATAGTTCTTAAGTAAATAAATACGAAATAGTGCCTCCAATAACAAAACCAGTGGAAAATGCAAATCGATTTTAAATTCATAATTCTTTGACTTTGTCCGAAAACAATTCGTTGCCTTTTTATTCATATGCTTCATAATCTTGACGGGCTTAAAATTCTTGACCTAGATTTCCCAGCTACACATTTCCGAGATAGCTGGCCCAATTCTCTTTTCGATTATTAAAGAGAAACAGGGATTTGCTGAATACAACAAAAAAAAATTGGCTTTAACCAAGTCCCATAATTAATTTTAAAGTCTTTTCTTCTTAAACTTTAAGAAATTATTATACAAAAGCCCCTCCCTCTTTTCATTACAAAAAAAGAAAAATAAATAAAACAGTAAAATGGAATGTAGAAAATAAGAAATCGTATTTTATGACTGGCCGCCTATTGTATGTGCTTTGTATTACATAATAATACTTTTATAATAGTCAAATCTTTATTTAAATGTTATCCGTATAACGCCCCAAAGTGTTAGCTAATTTTAAGTGATTCCCGTGATTTGAGAGAAGTGTACATTTTAAACGAATCGGTAACATGCAATGTAATAGTGAAAAAGATGATTCCAACGAAATGAATATAATGCCATCTGAACACAATGGAACATCATCCGAGACTAAACATGCAGGTATGAAAAGAAAACTCATTAACGGATCAAAGCTGACTGAAGTTTTAAGTTTATAATAATTTATAATAATAAGAACATGAAAAAATGCTTGAGGATACAGGTGGACAGTGTATATACCCCATATTTAAAACACATTTTTCTATACCTACAAATATAAGAGTTTCTTTTATAACTTCAAATGCCGACATGCCTTTTAATAATATTATTATACCATGTAAAGAGTCTTTAACTGTGAAAATGAGTGGAAAGTGAGATTACTTTCAGCTTCATTGGTATTTTGCTGAATAGTAAACACAGAAGTTGTGCAGGAATGTATTTAGAGTTGTAAAGGTCAGAGCAAGCAGTAGATACATTAAGTGCACTGCTTGCTGAACGTATGGCACTCAGTGCAAGCAGCGCGTGCGTGCGTAGATGTACGAACTTATACGATCACATATTCTACTCATATAAGTGAGCTTTTACTTACTTATATATTTACTTACACGATTGTCCCTTATTATAATTATTTATTTGCATTTTTTATGTGCAGATTCACGCGATGTCCATAGTGCAGAGGAGAATCAGAAATCAACTATCGACCCAAATTTGTACCTATACGACGATGATCTGGAGACTCGGCCACACATTTCAACATTCATTTCATCAATTGCCAATTATGAAAATACGATACCAGCTGCCACCGATCCTGATGCCAAGCCATCGCCACCATCAGCTCGAATGGGTGAGAGAAGATACACTATAAAAGTATCTATCTATCTATCTAGATATCTAAATTGATTGATTGAGACAGTATACATTATAGAAGTAACTATCTATCTATATTTATCTAAGTTGAAACTGTAGAGCTCTTTCAAGAGTTCATCACGAATCTCTATGAGAAGTGGAGACACAGCTGAAAGATCTGAGATCTTAGAAGAATCTTGCTTAATGGAAAATTTATCTTTGCAGGCACCTTAATTGGAGTCTTCTTGCCATGCATTCAGAATATATTCGGTGTAATCTTGTTCATTCGATTAACATGGGTTGTTGGTACAGCTGGAGCTATTTGTGGATTTTTGATTGTTCTGACCTGCTGTTGTGTGGTAAGAATACCCTGTAATCTCCTGCTGCTGCTCCTCCAATCAAAGTATATATTCTCTGTGATCCAATCTTAGACGATGCTTACGGCGATATCGATGTCTGCGATTGCAACGAATGGCGTTGTGCCGGCGGGAGGAAGTTACTTTATGATATCACGGTACAGTTACAGATCATATATTATATACTTCCCCTATATCTGATGTTGCAAATTGTTTAGATCCCTGGGTCCTGAGTTTGGCGGAGCTGTGGGGATGTTGTTTTATACGGGGACAACGTTGGCAGCGGCAATGTACATTGTCGGTGCTGTTGAAATCGTATTGGTAAGAATCATTCAAGTATATGGAATTATTCAGTTAGTATATAGTAAGATCTCTGCAGACATATATGGCACCATGGGCATCCATATTTGGTGATTTCACCAAGGATGCGGAGGCCATGTACAACAACTTCCGAGTCTACGGCACAGTTCTGCTTTGTTTCATGGGTAAGTCGATGCATCTGCCTAATATCCCGATATCGTATCATATTATATACATATCTATATATATTCTCCTATCGTTTAGGTCTAATTGTATTCCTGGGTGTCAAGTTTGTCAACAAGTTCGCAACGGTTGCTTTGGCCTGTGTAATATTTTCCATAATCGCTGTCTATGTTGGAATATTCGACAATATACACGGCAATGAGAAGCTATAGTAAGTGATTGCGATTGTGATAGACGTTGTAGGGTTATACTTATCCTTATATGCTAAATTGCAGCTTATGCGTGCTGGGAAAGCGTGTGCTGAAGGACATTCCCATCGAGAACTGTACAAAGGAGGATCCTCTGCTATTCGATTTGTATTGTCCAGATCATAAATGCGACGAGTATTTCCAAAGTAATTTCAAGTCATTTGGCATCATTTGTTGATTTCTTCATTTGTCCATTTGTCCATTTGCTAATGTAAATTACTCTTAACACAGGCAACAACGTGTCGAGGGTCAAGGGCATCAAGGGACTAGCAAGTGGCGTCTTCTATGACAACATATGGCCCTCGTTTTTGGAGAAAGGACAATTTATATCGTATGGCCAGAATTCGGTTGATATTGAGAATATTGGAAGTCAATCGTACAATCAAATTATGGCCGATATAACGACCTCATTCACGCTGCTTATTGGCATATTCTTCCCCTCAGTCACAGGTAGCTGAGCTATAGTCTCTTACCTGCATTTAGTTGATCCTCCACATCGATTATTAACCTTCTAGGCATCATGGCTGGCTCAAATCGTTCGGGAGATCTCGCTGATGCCCAAAAGAGTATTCCAATTGGCACAATCTGTGCGATTTTAACAACAAGTACTGTCTATCTAACGAGTGTTCTATTCTTTGCGGGAACTGTTGATAATCTTCTGCTGCGAGACAAGTAAGCTATCGATTCATGCGCAATCGATAACCTGCAATAACCTGCTTCCTTTGTAGATTCGGTCAATCGATTGGCGGCAAATTGGTTGTGGCCAACATTGCGTGGCCCAATCAATGGGTGATCTTGATAGGTTCATTCTTATCCACGTTGGGAGCTGGACTACAGAGCTTGACGGGCGCACCACGTTTACTACAAGCAATCGCTAAGGATGAGATTATTCCATTTTTGGCTCCATTCGCCAAGTCTTCTAAGCGCGGAGAACCTGTCAGAGCTTTGCTTTTAACCATTGTTATCTGCCAGTGTGGCATTTTATTAGGTAAACTGATTGAACTAAATATCAGTGTGATGTGATATAACATAACTATTGTTATTGTATAGGAAACGTTGATCTTTTGGCGCCTTTGCTCTCAATGTTTTTCCTCATGTGCTACGGCTTTGTTAACTTGGCCTGTGCGGTGCAAACTTTGCTAAGAACGCCCAATTGGAGGCCACGCTTTAAATTCTATCACTGGAGTTTGTCCTTGTTGGGACTTACACTGTGCATATCAGTTATGATCATGACATCGTGGTACTTTGCACTCATTGCCATAAGCATGGCAATTGTTATATACAAATACATCGAATACCGCGGGTAAGTGTGCAGTTTGTGATTGATTGATTGAATGAGTGATTGATTGATTGACTGACTGATCTATTGCAGTGCCGAAAAGGAATGGGGCGATGGTATTCGCGGCATGGCGCTAACTGCGGCTAGATACTCACTACAACGCCTAGAAGAAGGCCCACCGCATACGAAAAATTGGCGTCCACAGATTTTGGTGCTATCGAAACTCAATGATAACCTCATTCCCAAGTATAGGAAAATCTTCTCCTTTGCCACACAACTGAAGGCTGGCAAGGGTCTGACAATTTGTGTGTCTGTGATAAAAGGTGATCACACAAAAATCTCCAATAAGGCAGTCGATGCAAAGACAACACTTCGCAAATACATGACGGATGAGAAGGTTAAAGGATTTTGTGATGTTCTAGTTGCCCAGGAAATTGGCGAGGGTCTCAGCTCGGTGTATGTATTCTCTACTTATGTATACTTTTGAAGAGTTTTGAAAGGACATTGATATCGATTTCTTTATTATCTCAGCATTCAGACAATTGGCCTGGGAGGCATGAAGCCAAACACCGTGATTATCGGATGGCCATACAGCTGGCGGCAGGAAGGTCGCTATAGCTGGAAGACTTTCATACAAACGGTGCGAACTGTGGCCGCCTGTCATATGGCATTGATTGTGCCCAAGGGAATCAACTTCTATCCCGAGTCAAATCACAAAGTAATGGAAGGAAATGTCTGGAGGAGATTTGGGAATTGTTTTATTTAAGTTATGTCTTTACAGATTGGTGGAAACATTGATATCTGGTGGATTGTCCATGACGGAGGTCTGCTAATGTTACTGCCTTTCCTGCTGAAGCAGCACAGGACATGGCGCAATTGCAAACTTCGCATTTTCACGGTTGCTCAAATCGAAGACAATTCGATTCAAATGAAGAAAGATTTGAAGACATTCCTTTACCATCTGCGAATTGAAGCAGATGTTGAAGTGGTTGAAATGGTAAACTGAAAGACCCTTGCAATTGCAAATGCATCAAATAATATTCATTATATTTTGCGAACAGAACAATAGCGACATTTCGGCATATACATATGAGAGAACTCTCATGATGGAACAGCGCAATCAAATGCTAAGGGCATTAGGTTTAAACAAAAAAGAGAACTCCAAAGTAGTGAGTATAGTTTGCATACGATCAACGCAATTCATTCACATACATCGATACATACACACATAGATACATACGTACATAGATACTTACATATATATCCATGCATATGCTATCATCAATTATAACTTATATAGGATGATTTATCATTTATCGCACACCTTTATTTCATATTTACTTAATTGATTTCTCTTCATTTCGACTTCGATTTCAATTTCAATTTCGATTTCAATTAAGTTGAAAGTTACGTTTTATCCGACAATCAAAACTATTAACTATTGAGATCAATTAAAAATTTCATACTTTGTATATTTGATAAAAGGTTCAAACTATAATGGATTTTAAGGAAACACCCAGTGATAATAAGTTATCTTTGGTAAAGCAAACAAACATACAGAATATCGAAACTATATATAAATTTATATACAGATATATACTATATTATACTATTTTATTAGGCGTATCTATCGATATTATCATAAGTACTGTTATATATATACATACATATACATACATACATACAGACGTCTCCAACTATTTTGCTTGCTCCTCACACTTCAAGTTGTTTCATTACTGCTGCTAGCCACTGTAAATGTTGATCACATCTTTATACATGCATATAAATATATATATATATATATACTTGTATATATACATATATGTACATTTATATGTGTACATGCATGTATGTACTATTTTTTAAGGCTACGCTGCATGAATACACATCACTTCTCCCTGGACTCCTTCAATAAGCACATACATGACCCACTGTGTCCTTTGCAAATCGCAAATGAAACTAATTGTAACCGGCTTTCTATACCCTGTACCCATTCAAAATGTATGTGAATGTGGCAGACAGTCAACTTCGATTCGATAAAGTATATATTTTATCGATAATTCGCATTCGCATTCATCTGTCTGTCCGCATTACCAATAAAGAAACTTTGCGCCACAGTGCAAAGCAAGAGGTAGCGCCATCTAGCATGCATAGCTTGTGAATGTATGAGTGTGTACATATATCAGGAATCACGAAACTCTGTTGGCTACAGGGTATCTCGAAGTTGAACACTCAATAGCAACAGTGTTTTTACATGTTTTTTTAATGTTCTTCTTATTGCACGTTCTACAAGTGTGTATGTATGTATACGTGTTGCATGTATGAGTGTATGTGTATACAACATTTGGAAATACAGTCGAGATTGCTCGACTGGGAGATACCCTAAATCCCAGTTCGTTTTCTCTCTTCACGATGAACCTTGTTAATGGACTTTCCATTTACCATAAGTAGAAGGTGTTGGACTTATTGCTAAATGTTTAGGATCTCAATTGATATGAAAATATAGACAATATTCTTGTATTCATAAGATAATCGCCAAATATTTGAACAGGTTACTCGTGTTTTAGCCTCGGTCTTAAATGAAATTCAAAACAAACACTTTGCTTGTTTTCCCGATTTGGATTGGAACTGAGGCTTAAGCACAGGTGTCTTAGACATATATTGGCCAATTTATTGGACACATATGTATGTATATGTATGTAAATACTTTACGCTAACAATTTCAGGTTCAAACAATTGTAGACCACCATTATGACGCCATTAAAACAGCGTCGAAAGTTCGGTTTGCCGATCCTACCATAGAAGAAATACAAAATCACGTATGTATACGTAATCAACATAATACTACTACTAATAATAATAATAGTAATATTAATAACTAGTAATATTAACATATAATACAATATATAGTTCAGTTAACCTCAGGAAAATAGTATTTATATACAAATTGCAGTTAATATTTTGAATTTAAATCTCAATCCCAAGTTATTCATCGTACAGTTTAGTTTTTATAATTTTTATACTTAATTTTATTATAGTTAATTGTTGTTATTTTTGTTATTTAAACGCACAGGATAAATGTAAACCTAATCCTTAATATATCCATAATAAATCAAACGATTCTTCCCTTTCATATTGTATAGGAGCCTCAAAATGAGGAAAAACGCAATTCAATTGATTCAGATGGTCCGGAGAGTTCGGAAACACCTGATATTACATCCAACAAGGATGAGTCAACTGAGAAAGCTGACGGAAACTTGAAATCGAGTGTGAAACCGTAAGTTAGCCTCATTATCGAAGTATTATTTAATTTCTTAAATGATTTACTATTTACAGAGATGAATTCAATGTTCGTCGCATGCACACGGCAATAAAACTGAATGAAGTTATAGTAGAAAAATCACAAGATGCCCAATTGGTCATAATGAATTTACCAGGTCCCCCGAGGGAAGTGAGAGCGGAACGTGAAAGCAATTGTAAGTCTTCTAGCACTTAGATAACCCTTAAGCTATTAACCATTTTGGTTTCTTTTTCTATAAATAGATATGGAATTCCTGGAAGTTTTAACAGAGGGTCTTGAAAAAGTATTAATGGTTCGTGGAGGAGGTCGTGAAGTAATCACAATTTACTCTTAAAGAGCATTAATCGCTCGATTTTTAAGAGTTCGCAACATTAGACAAGTTTAAGAATCAATCAAATTTTTGAAGGAAAGTTATTATTAATTTGTTATATTAAATCATATGTCCAAATATTTTATTTTTACGTAAATAAAATATCAAAAATTGTAACAATAAAGAAATACAGTCTTTTTATTATTGTACAGTATGGTAAGAATTAATATCAGGAATCCGTAAAGGGAAAAATGAAGGAAGTACCGTAACCGAAAGGTTATGGGAATGTCACATATCGGAATTATTCCGTCTGAAGAGACAAAGAAGGTTTAGCTTCGTTTTAGTATAAGTTGATAAATATCCGATTTAGTGTTTACCATTTTAAGCAAACTCCGCTGATAATTCGATTTATTGCATTTTGATATCGCTGAATTATCAAAATAAAGTATAATAAATAATTAAATATCTTGCTGAAGGTACATATTTTATAATATTGTTGTTTGTTCACACGCAATATTAAGTACATTTTACTTGAGTTAATTTATGTTGATAAAGCGATGTTAACTTTGCAACGCTATCTTGACGAAAGCAAATCAAAGACTGTGGGAAATGTTATACTCGAGTAACCCTGTGGAAGCAAGCCAAAGACACTTTAAATCTTGTGTGACCTGGCTACCCTGTGAAAGCAGACCTGGTTCGGCAACTTATCGGCGTGCTTTTTATTCAAACGGTCTTTCTGTTGAAGGTATGTATAGCAAATAAATCATGCTCGAATAATAATTATATTCAGCTTATTGCAAAAAGAATATGTGAATTTACTTCTCAATTTGACATAATTTGTGGTAATTTTTGCAATTTTGCACATATGCGTAGGGCGATCACATTAAGCACGAACCAACACGTGTTTTGCAAAAATGTGGTGTACAGGAATGTACCCTTTGTGTTTTTTTTTGTTTTCTGTCTAATTTTCTTAATTATTACTGCAGAAAAATTAGTGTTTATTTTTTCGTGTATATACGAAAATTATAAATCCATTTATCTAATTCATACATGTCTAAATAAAATCGAAATAATAAATTTACATATCTGCGCATTTGTAAAGAGGAATCCATACACATACATACATATATACACGCTTAAGTACATGTTCGTACATTATTTGTATAGATATGTATGAAATCATATGCGATTGTATGTGTATTAATTACACTTTTATGGGAGTGTCTGACGCTATAGAGCATAAATTCTTATTAATTATATGAATATACATATGTATAATTAATACGTATGTATGTGTTTCAGAATTCTGCATTTACATTAGCAACAATGGACGCACCACAGGAGGGAAATATCGGTGCTGATTCGTGCAATGAAATCGATGATGATAAATCGAATTCCGACTGCCAATCCATGTAATTACAAGTATTTTTTTGTACATGGAATTCAAATATTACAACTTTCAATTAATTTGATAGGCCGGCTTATATGAATTCGGTGCTACGCCGACAGTTTTTGCAACAAATGGTGAAGTCATTGCCAGCAGTTGTTCAAAACAGGCTCACTGTACTGAAGAATTTGCAATTGGAGCAACTGAACTTGGAGGCCGAATTCTTTGAAGAGGTCTATAAGCTGGAGAAGAAGTACCAATTGAAATACCAACCCATGTTCGAGAAGCGCAAAGATATTGTTGCCGGTAATGTAAATCCCTCGGAAGAAAGTCCTAAGTGGAAGGAACCCGAGAGTCTGCCAGTCGATGAAGATGTCGGTGACGGCTTCCGCGAGTCATTAAAAAATATTAAAAGAATGCCTCAGGATGCCAAAGGCATACCAGACTTCTGGCTAACAGTCTTCAGAAACACAGCCTTGTTGTCCGAAATGGTGCAGCCTCATGATGAACCGGCTATGCGTAAGCTTACCGACATTGTAATTAAATATGATAACGAAGTAAGTACTTTTAAACCATTTGATCTCCCTCAAATGCATATAGTTCTGTTAACTATACCATCAGCCATACTAAACTTGTATATGTATAACTTTCCTTTGCAGCATTCATACTTTCTGGAGTTTCATTTTGAGAAAAATGAATACTTTTCTAATACTGTGCTTACAAAGCAATACTTCCTGAAGTCCACTGTCGATCCAGAAGATCCCTTCGCATTCGAAGGCCCTGAGATTTATAAATGCAAGGGCTGCGTTATTAACTGGGAGAAGAAGATGAACTTGACAGTTAAAACTATCAGGAAGAAACAGAAGCACAAGGAACGCGGCGCCGTGCGCACTATTGTCAAACAAGTTCCTACAGATTCGTTCTTCAATTTCTTTAATCCACCAGAAGTACCAACCGATAAAGAAGATATCGACGAAGAATCTCAACAAGTAAGGCACTTAATTATATTTAAGTGTGACGCATTTAATTAATATTTTCCTTTAATTCCACAGATATTGGCTACTGATTTTGAAATCGGTCACTTTTTGCGAGCTAGAATTATTCCGAAAGCAGTTCTTTATTATACTGGTGACATCGTGGATGCTGAAGACGACGATGATGATGAAGAGGAATACGAGAATGAGGAAGATGATTACGACGATGATGATAATGAGGGTGAACACACCAAACCCTCCGGTGGAAGCAAAAATCAGTCGCCAAACGACTGCCCTAATCAATAGGGTGTATATCTTGATGTTTCAGCTGCAAAATTTGTATATAAGTATACACACTCATATATTTAAAATATATTTTGGTGAATTAAAACTTCAAAGAATGTAAATGCCCTTGATACATATGTGTATTCATGAAATTAAAAGAAATGCTTACCTATTTTATTGCAGAAAACGAAAAAAACCAAGTTCAGACTTTTGGCGCCTTTTATTTCCTTATAAAGCTCGTGCATTTATTATATTCAAACAACGATCGATAAATCTAGAGATTCCACATTGCAGAATACTTTAGCATTGGGTGTATATTTCGATAGATTTCGAAGACCATCGATAAATTTGAAAAAATGTACCCAACTCAATGCGGTGTATGATCGGAGATGCCTTGTTCCTTTTCAAAAATACCCCAGCCATATTTTACTTATTTAATTCTCTTTGCCCATCAGCATTTTTTGTTTCATCGAAATTGAATTGAGTTACACAAATTTCTGAAACCGGACATTAATAGATATGCACAAAGAAGTGTAATGTCCTTAGCCAGGATTTGTTTCGGAGTTCCTATTGGAAGATACTTAATTATATAGAGTTCCGTTCCTAGAAAAGCTCTCCATAAAGTCACAATTTATTTTCAAATTAAATGTATTAAAATGTATTAGTTCTCATAATATTTTTTGTTTTATTTGTATTGTATATTATGTAGTTCCGATTATGGTTAACTTTTAATTGTTTATTTAAATAATAAGATAATATGAAGTCATTTATTTATACTGCTACTTTCTTAACAATATGGCCACTCTTGTTTTATAAGGTTGACTCTAAATGGAATCCAAAGCAAATTTTTTTAAGTCATGGACAAATTCGTGGGGTACGAAATGGAACATTTGGTATGTTTATGTTATGATTTGTATTTGCGTGTTCCTGATAACTTAATGGTGTTTCCAAAGATTACCAGCCGAGATCATTTAAACCCGATGTCCGCAAAACGATGACAGTACAGTTCTTTAAGTAAGTTGATTGTCTAGGCTTGCATCAGTTTCTGCGCAACCGAGAGTTGAGCTGATTGGGCAGATTGAGAGTCTTTTCTCAGCCATTTACTGCTCCTATGTTAATACCAAGAATTTATTCGTTCCCTCTTCCAGAAATAATACAAAAACCTTGGAGACACCAGTTACTTTTAATGGGAACATGTTGAAAGCCTCAGGATGCTCTCCATCAGATAAATTTTCGATTATACTGCATGGATGGATTCAGAGCTGTTCTGAGGAATGGGCGCTGGCCTTAATTGATCGTAAGTATGTTATACTTATACAATGTTACAAAGTCCTATAAGAGAAATCTATTTTCTTCTAGGACTGAGTTATTACCGAAGAGGCTGTGTTATATGCATTGATTACAGCACCGTCGCCAGTTCCTCCTACATGCGGTAAATAAATGAATCTATGCTGGAAACGAAACAATATCTAACTAATACATCCACAAACTTCCTAAGGTTATATTCCAAATTTGAATATATAACTGAAGCAATTGCTTCAATTATTATTGGCCTCATTCAATACGGTTTTGATCCAAGCCGTGGATATTTGTTTGGCTTCAGCTTCGGTGGCCAATTGGCGTCCGCTGTTGGCCGATCTTTACAACCACATTTCACCCTGCAGAGTATAGACAGTAATTATGAGAAATCAATCAGATATTTGTGCATAGTTCACATATGATTATTTTAGCTTGTGATATGGCAGGACCTGGATTCGATCCGATTGATGTGGATCACTCAAAAGCTGGCAAGAATGTGCAATGCTTCCATACGAGTCGCGATAAAGGAACTTTGATATACTCCTGTCACAGGAATATTATGCTGGGCAACTGTGGTCTCAACCAGCCATCACTGGCAAGTCAATTACATCTGGGAAGTCATGGTCTGTGCGTTGACATATACATCAATAGCTTTGACTATCCTTTCTATGCATTGAAATCACCGCCCAGTGAATGCGACACTGCAGCAACAGCAGCTAAGATTCCAAACGATTATACTGTCGGATATGACGAACATTTTAACAAGTATGAGATGAAAGATGAGATTATAAAATATAGAAATTGATATTCAAATCTTTACTTACAGACAAGTTACTGGAAAGATCTTTGTTCCCACAAGTTTGCATTATCCATATAATTTATCAAAAAGAGAGCTCCAACTGTATTCTACAAATAATTTATAAACTATGCAAAGGAACATAATAAAAACAGATGCTTGTCCTAGTAATAATTAAAATTTACGCGATTTTATTATGTCAAATAATGCTTTCTTCAATGCGTCACATACAAACAATGTAAAAATACAATATTGCATTCAAATGCTTAATTTCTGTAGTACAACATTAACAGAAAAACAATTTGTTCATTATTATTATTATTATCATTAAGTAGAGTTCTTTTCGTTATCTTCAAAATCCAAATTGTTAAGCACATTGACGTCTAGTTCTGGATCGGCATATTCCAGTATGTTAAAATCATTGCCAATCTCAGATGTTAATGATTTTAGCAGATCATCATCGTCTCCCTCACCGAATCCACCTAATATATCTCCAAAGCCAACGTTTTCCAACTCAACTGCAGAAGATGATATTCCCTCCTGTGATTCCGTCATTTTTATATCAAGCGGATTCTTGCCATCCTGGTCAAGACTTCTTATTTCCGTATGCTGTGGCTTTCCGCTCATGCTTAACATTGGATTGTTTTGCGTTATTGGAGCATTTTGTATCAGTCCAAGTCTTAGAACATCGTTTGGCATAAAGTATTCAGAATTTGATGACATTATCATGGTTTCTGAATTTGTCTTTTGCAATAGATTGCGCAACTTTTTGTCACCCACAGGCTCAGGTCCATAGGATTGATTGTGCTCCATTCGTTGTTCAACCGATGCAATTTTCAATGATGACGGACCTGTAACGTGCATAGGTGTCCTTTGGATTGTTGATTTAACCACTAAGTTTTCATTGAGATTGGGTGTCGATGCATGTGAATTTGGAGTGTGAACAGATGGTCCAATATAGCACGCTGCATCGTATGAAATTCCATCTGTAAAATGCATTAATAACAATAAGGATTTCTATAGGATTTCCATTAAGTTGAACTCACTGAAGTTGCCAAATGAGTAGACTTCCTTCGGCTTCATAACGTATCCTTTCTCTGGGTTTTCTGGTTTCTCAGCTTTTACCGGTTGGCTGATTTTGCACTGTTCCCTCCTCTGTCGTAATGCGGATCGATTATCCTTGGCCTTTTGTAAGAATGGAGCCTTCTTTTCATTGCATAATGATCGCCACCTCTTGAGGATCTGCTTACAGCGATCGTTCCAGTTGGGATACAATTCCTTAAGATTTGCATGCTCAGTATTTGCATACAGAACAGCCGAAATGGTTGCCATTAAACCGAGATCTGCAAAAAAACATATTTTGCTTTTATATTTCATTCGCTTGTTATTATAACAATGGAATATACCCTCATCTTTGCGCATTTTCTCGGCCGTCTTTTGTGTGCCAACATTAATGCATTCCATGCCAGGCTCATTTGGCTTCGGCTCCTCGACAACTCGCTTTTCCTCTATGTATTTATTTTGTGATTTTGTCTGATAATGCAATGGCGAAGATTTGGCAGTTATATTAGCTGGCAAATACAGTTTACTATGGAACTTCTGATCCTGCGTTAACTGCGGAGGCACAGCATAATTTTCCACAAACACTGCCGGCTCACTGAAGTGAATATAAACAATATAATGGGTATGCTAAGCAGATGTATGAACGTATACATACCTTAAAGCATTCTTCATGTTATCAGATGATGCTATAAAGTTGACATTCGAATTTGTGCCATCTAAGCCGGCAATTCCCTGGTTGGCCTGCATAAAGTAATTCAGATATAAGGATATATTTAAAATACGGCAATGTGAATGTATATTCACCAAGGGATCCACAGAATGTATATTATTTGTAACCGCATTACTTGTAATCTCAGTCATCGAGGTATCTACTTGGAATACTTTTTAGTCTCAATCTTCAGTGTAGATACACATTATGTATGCTTACCAAATAGACCTGCATCCGGCACTAGTTCTTCGTTCTGATGTGTTGCTAGCGTTGTTGGAAACTGATCCGCAAATATGTTCTTGTTGTTCTCTGGAAGAGGTAAAGGTTTCTCCGGTTTCGTTTTCTTTAGCGATTTCACAGGACTTTTAGTGGCCAAGTTAGCTTCGTCTTCAGCTTTCTTACTATTTGAGTAAGTGAAAAACATTTTCATTGTCGTATCAATTTCATCCGAAGAATCGGAATCGTATGCAACAGCGTCTCCCGACTCCAAGAGAGGCTTTCCGAAGAAGGCTTCTTGTAAATATGCCGGGTAGGCTTCAATAAGCTTATTCTTTTGCTTTTTTCGTATGATTTTCTTTTTCTTGTCCACAACCAGAACCGCATTCAGTTGATCAACAGTATCCTCGTTATCCTTTTTAAGTGCTCGGTTTCGCACTGAAAACCCACCGATTCCCAACTTCTGCAGGTTACGCTGTCGTTTCTTGCGCAACACATGAACACCATCGTCGTTGGTGGAAATGGAGAAGCCTTCGGGCAATGCACTTTCCGCCTTGTCCCATATCATGCCGTCCTTGTATTTATCGCATGGAAGATCTTCCGACCCGGCAGCATCATTTTGTCCATCCTTATTTGAATTTGCAATGGGTTGCCGCATTTTTCGTTTTCGTTTAATCTCCGTTGAAAGCGATTTGATCATGTTTAACCCATTTTCACTCAAGCAGACACCGTCTATCCAGTGAATGGCTTCCGTGCTCTCCAATAACTCGTTAGTCAATAGAACATTACGATCCGAAACATTGACATTCTTTCCCTCTTGGCTAACCTCAGGCAACAGTTTCGATGTGCTCACCGAGTTCTCATTTGAAGCAATTGCGTTCAGCTGTGATTGCGTTTTCCCGCTGGAGCGGCACTTAAAGCATTTGTACATATTATTGTCATAATACTCGATTGTGTGCTGAGAGTTTATGGTATCGCAGAGGAAATGGGACCAATGAGAACACTGTTCACACTGGATAATCATCTCGCCGTCGCTGTAGACCTTTGTGCAAACAGTGCAATTATTTTGACTAGCACAAGGTGGACACTCCGGCAGGTTGTGATCATTGGAGTCACCTTTTTCCGTCGGATTGCGACCACATTTCTGGCATAGGGTACAAAATGAACACTTCCAGTTGCCATGGGGCACCGCTTCCAGCGGTGGATTCACACAATAAATATGATACGATATATCGCATTCGTCGCAGAGAAGTAAACGCGCTTCATCGTTCTTTTTGCCGCAGCCTTCACATACTGTACAGTCTAGGCAGCGCCATCCCTTCTGCAGTATTCCTCTCGAGGGTTTAACGCTAGCACAATATGAATGATAGCACTGGCCACATTGGGCACATGTGATCAAGACGGAATCACTTTCAGTGCCCACGGAGCCACACATCACGCAAATGTCTTGGGTGAGCACATACTTATCTCGTGCCGAACACAGAAGCATTTTCTTATCACTGGAAAAGTCCGTATCCAAGTTGCGACTTATGTAACGATCACTTGAACCGCTCTGAAGCACAAGTTGACGTCCTTTTCCGCGATTGCTGCGCTTCTTCCCTATTTGCGACATGGTTCCCATGCGATGTAGCACAAACTTTCCACCTTTTCCCCGAACGTTGGTCAAACAAACTTTTTTCTTTGTGCTTGGCAACTTGAGGGGATCTTCACTGCTGACTTCGACACACGACTTGCTATCCAATGGATCTGTATCGCCGTCCTTTATATTAAAATGCTCCGAAGATTGCGAATCACCAATAGACCTTTCAAGTGGTTCAGTTTTAAGTTGAGCTGCGGTTGAGTTTGTTTTACAATTGGGACAGACATAATCATAGTCAGGATTCAATTCTTTCTTTTTGTGGTATGCAGTCAAATCGGCTTCTTCATCACAAGTGCTATGAACAAATCTAATGGAGATACATGTGTACAACTGTAGATCAGGGAAACATATTAAAAGATTTCCACAAGTCGCTACTTACTTATTACACCAACTGCATTTGACCATTTCCTTGTAAGCTGCCGCTCGATATGCTTTTTGGCAGATGGGGCAAGAAAATCCTTTGTTCCTCTGCTGATAACATGAGTCGCAGATCGTATAGTGACTATGCCATCGAGAAGAACTGCCACCGCCGGGTGTTCTGGACCCACAATCTGTGCAAACGCGACACCGCTAATAGTATAAGCATAATAAGAACATAACATTATTACAGAAGAAATCTTACAAATGTAAGATATTATTTACTCACATTACATTTCCAGCCGTATTTGGGAATAGATGATATTACTGGTCGCAGGCAGGTCGCGTGATACATCTTCTGGCATTGCTCACATTTCACATATTTGATGTCTGTTGAGTCCTGTTGCCTACAAATCTGGCATTTTGTACAGCGAGCACAGCTCCATCCAGCTCTAGTATCTGTAAAAATGTTCAATTGTATTAATAATAGTTTCCCTTATATTAATTGAATACATTTTATAATTACCAGGGAGATTTGCTAATCCAATGCAAGTAGAATGATAATGATCTCCACATGAACAGCACATTACCATTTTTGAGAGATCGCCCAGCGAAGAACAAGTCAAGCATTCCACATTATTATCGCTGCCTAGGAAAGAATAAGAATTAAACAATGTATTTCAAATGAACAGGTTGACAGTTTTTGGATACTTACAAATCAATGGAACTTGGCTTAAATGCTCTGTGCAGAATACAGTGAAGCTCTCCGAGATAAGTAAGCAACCGGCAGCCGTGGCACACGGCCAATGATGTATTTGGCGGCAGTTCATTTTGCACATAATAGATGCTCCGTACTGACCACAGAAACTGCATTTCTGCTCCAAAAATTTAGATAAACGGCTCAACATCTGGAAAATATCTTGATCCGTATCTTGTGTTTTCCGCAGAGACCACATTAGGCACATCCGATGCACGTAAACAAAATCATCATCGAGAAATACCGAAGCATTTAAGATGTCTCCGTATCCGATTTTATCTAATTCATATGGACTTTCTCCGCTGGTAGTTGGTTTGTTTTTCAGACACTTAAGTTTCCGATTTATATCCTGATCTTTATCTGTATCATAAGATTGGTACACAGAGTTCCAATCTTTGAAATCAGAAGGCACTTTTAGTTGAAACATAACTCCTTGACCCAGCGCACTTCTCTCCCCAAGATTGCAAAGGCAACAGACTTTTCCCGGATACTTCTCGGGAAAGTATGGCAGTTCGTCACAGCCTGCCGTAGCAGGTTTCTCTTCTACACTTGCCAGGATGTGAGAACTCATGTTATATTATTTTCATATACAAAAATCTAACACACAACTTAGTGATGCACATTGTACAATACAATGGAGTCATCGATGCATCGACTGTTGTTCTATCGAACGATTCTGATATATTTACTTATCTATCGATATCTCCGTTTATTCCAATTAAATTGCTTCTCCAACATTATGATCCAAACTGAAAATATAAAACTTAATTTATATTATCATTTATAGTATTTTTCTCAAAAACCCAATAAAATATATTGCTGTTAACATGTCACTAACTTAATGACGCTACCTTGACTTAGTACAATCGATATTTTGTGGTACATGTGTATGCATATGTATGCGTCTTGTTTACTATAAAAGATTATTGGCATTTACAGGTTCTTGCAGAGCTGAAGAATTGTAAAACACATGTAGTTTTTTGTGTGTGCAGTTCAGATGCCTTTTGGCGAAAGAATTCATTGTTTAAGATGGACCTTTATCGACCGAGAGGCACTTTGGCACGTGTTATTCACGCTAAATTCCATAATGACAATTTTCTGGAGAACATAGACACACAACAGGTAACCAATGTAGATAAATGATAAGATTATGTGCAAATATTAAATATTCTCTATTATATTCAATGTATTACAGTGGTATACATTGAACAGCGAGTTACCTCAAAAATTCCAGTCAAAGTTTGTGGCTCTCAAGCGGCCGGACCCAACAACAATAAGATGGCTCGAACGGGCAAAAATGTTGTCTTCTAATATATGGATGCATCTTTGGCATGCATTGGCTAGATCTGTTCTGCAGTTTTTTATGACTCAGACGGATATTAACGGGCTTTTAAAACGTGGATCTATGTTTATTCTGTCAGAAGAACAATTCTACAAACTTCTGGAGGCTGGCGGCTTTCCAACGAGATTTTCATCAGAAACGGTAAGCAATAAATTGTTTATCAAATTACATAAATATCACATGGTTTATTTTGAAGATAACATTGCTAGACATTGGTGCCGGAGATGGTGAAGTCTCCCTGCGGGTGGCAAACAGTGTGGCTGAATTAAGTGGAAATACTGAGCTGCAAGTATTTGCCACTGAAGCAAGCTGGACAATGCGAGAACGGCTGAAGAAGCTGAACTTTAACGTTGTTACTGAGATACGTGAGCTCAAAAATGTTGAATTAATCTTATGTCTTAATGTGCTCGACCGGTGCTTTGATCCCTTCGCACTTCTGGAAGATATACACACTGCATTAGCACCTGGAGGACGAGCTGTAGTTGCATTAGTGCTTCCATACATGCATTACGTTGAAACGAACACATCGCATTTACCTTTGAGGCCTCTGTTGGATAATCCTAACAAGGGTAATGGCCGGGGGCCAACTTTCGAGGAAGAAGCAACACTATTTTTAGAATTACTAGAAAACTCTGGTTTTCGCGTGGAATCCTGGACAAAAGCACCATATTTATGCGAAGGAGACCTTAGACAATCATTCTATTGGTTGATTGATTTAATTGTTGTACTTTCCAAAAAGACTACTTAAATTTCCCCTTTGTATTTATAATATATTTGCATTTCTGCTAAACAAGTATAATTAATTACCGTTGCCAATTTTTCCACACAATCAAAAACCTCGGCTTTCCAAAAACTGTCTGGAGCTGATGCATTCTGAACCAACAGTTCGTAGATCTGCACAAATTGCAATTTGTGATAAGATTCTGCAAGTTTTAATCTCAATCAGAACGCTTTATCTTATGAAAATCTTGAGAAAAAGATATCTTGAATTGATTTCAAATATTAGAATCAAATGACTTTGTCAGTTAAGTGATTTTCTGTCCGTTGTTCCCTGTTATATATATATATATAAATAATTTTAGATTTATTAAGCTACTTATTTCGTTTACTCTAAGTTGGTTAGACTTTATTTTGTGTTAGACAAAAACATTCCAAAAAGAATTAATTTTGAATACAAATAGGCCATAAAGAAAACGAGTTAAGAGCAATGTGAGAATGTAATCCGAACAGGCGTTTATGGGTTGAATTTGCATTGTGCTTTCATGTACAAAACAAATAAAGATATAGCAATCGAATGCTGAAAAATATAGGAATGCATTTATTAAGGCCCAAAGTGACTCCTTTTGGACGCAGTGTCCACGACAGCACCAACATCTTCCTTCGGATCAAGATGATGAATTAAACACTGAAAAATACCTTTAAATACAGAACTCAATAGGAGCTGGAGCACCGACATTGTAATGCAAATATAAAGACGCAGTTTGCTTTTTTTCGGGAAAAAATATTGAATTATTTATTGATATGTTGTATTGGAATCAATCAACGAATTAGAACAGCCATTAATGTAGGCATTATGCAACTTGGTGACAAATTCCTTGTCGTTTTGAATAAGGTAAGTAAAAGCTTGCACAAATTGTGCAGAGTTAAGCGGCTGTAAGTAGTTTTGCTCTGTTTCTGCTTTTACATTGGGCACATCGAACATTGTGGGTGGCATAAGCGCGGGCCTTGTATCCGGCTTATCTCCAACCAGCAATCTCCTAAGACACTGCTCGGCATCGTCAGTTGCAATCAAAGCCGACGCTGGTGATTCACTTACATTTTTCTCAAACTTAATTTTATTCAGCAGCGAGATTGAGTTACCAGAGTTCCGAGGCATTGACGATGCAGCACATGCTTGTAAAAATGGTGACAGTGGACTTTCCGAAGAGCCGACAAGTTCGCCTTCTCTGGTAAAGGATTGACTTGGCGCCTCAACGGGCGTAGCGGATCGGTGCTGTTTCTCTAACTGGTCTACAGATAGAGGCTGAGCCCGATTCAACTGTGCCTCCACTGTGGCTTGCTTTGCGGATTCAAAGAACTTCAATACATTACAGGAAGTCACGTTTTCAGACTGGTTGACTGTGGCTCCAGAATGGGGCTGACTGTTCAACTGTGCATTGTAGTTCTTCTGCGCCTGGCTAAGCATGTTAAATATGCTAGAATTTGCCGGTTTTGGATACGTCGGCAACGATGATAGCTGATGTCCATTACTTTCCTTGTTCATCAGCAAGCTATTTACCAAGCTGCTTATGCGATCACATTCTTCGCTATTGTAAAACCAAAAACCGCGAATACGTGAACGTTCGTTGCGATATAATAGAAAGGGTGGCTGCGATTGCAATTCCAGACTACCAGTGATTGGCTCCACGAATGATGTTGTATTTAGTCGATTGTTAATAAATATACTGTGAAATGGCTCTGCATTTCGATGATAAATAAAGAACGCTCCTTCCACATCAGTTTTTTCCCATTCATTTTGGTCCGAATTAAAGGTGTAAAATGCAACATGCGATGACGAATCAACAATCTCTTTAGCGTATGGATCAATTTTCTTTATTGCTGACAAGTTCATTCGAGTTATGCTTTCGTCCGCCATGTTATTATTTTTCCAAACTATTATTGTAATTATTCAAAGACTCAACAAGCCTCTTACAAATCTTAGAGATGCGCAAAGTTTGAGTATCTTTAATATAAAAACACAAGCCGATACCCAACAAATCGATTGTGGAACGATTAAAAAAATGAAACACCTATGTAAAAATATGTTGAACATACAAACACACAACACAAATGAAACACACATTAAAATACAGAATTCAATTTCTTGATTATATATATATATATATATATATATTAATAATATTTTGATAATAATTGTACATTATCAAGAAATAATTTAGCGGAACAAAAGTAAATACAGACAAAATGATAATTGCAATGACTTCATTGATAGCTTCCGATAATTGGCTGATGTGCAAAAATATTAATATGGTTAACGGGCTACCCTTTCAAATAAAGTATCATTATCGATAATTATTGTGTTGATATTGCGCGATATCTTATCAGAAAAAGGCGGGATTGTGTATAAGATAGAATCATTTATGTTTTGGAGGAATAAATCAGGCAATGCAAAAGTCAATAACGTAATTATTATTATAAAACTATTATAAATACATCTCTAATTGTCGTATTTTTACGTGCAGGTCTTTTTTTAAACCAAAAGCTGAGCCCCAAGATTCAGTATTACGCGATGAACTTGAGTAAGTTAAATTTATTGAGATTTGTGTATTTCCATACACACATATAATGCATTCTCTTAACTCTTCATTATTTCAGAAACAGAAAAAGAAAAAATGCTGGGAACAATAATGATAAGACTGAGATTAAAAAAGATGTGAAGAAAAAGCTGTCGCACAGTAAAGAAGATACAAAAGAAGAACTGTCACAGAGTAAAAAAGATGTGAAGGAAGAATTGTCACAGAGTAAAGAATATGATGAAAAGGAAGAGCTGTCGCAGAGTAAAGATGATGTGAAGGAAGAACTTTCGCCGCAAAAGACCGAAGCAATAGATGAAGATACGGACACAGCTCCCAATAAGCCGAAGATGATTAAATTGAATACAGATGCAGATGAGAATGAAGGTTCAGATGCCTACGATCCTTCTATGGATTCCTACCATCCACTTAAGCATGCTTATTGGAAAAGTCAAGGCTTGTAAATATTACTGGCAACAGAAAAGCAAATTATAAATGCGTATTTATGTAATCGTTTCATTGCAGGACACCATACTTGGCCCTGGCACGCACTTTTCAAGTCATTGAGGAGACTAAGGGTCGTTTAAAGATGATTGATATATTGAGCAATTTTTTCTGCTCGGTAATGTTGGTCAGTCCCGATGACTTAGTGCCCAGTGTGTATCTTAGCATCAATCAGCTGGCACCTGCCTATGAAGGACTTGAACTTGGAGTAGCTGATACCACCCTGATGAAGGCAATTGCGAAAGCTACAGGACGAAACCTGGCCCATATTAAATCTCAAACCCATTTAATCGGAGATCTGGGTATTGTGGCAGAGCAATCGCGTGTCTCGCAGCGCATGATGTTTCGTCCGAAACCATTAAATATACGTGGAGTATTCAGCAAGCTAAAGGAAATTGCCAAAATTTCAGGACAATCCAAAATGACACTTGTATATGACGTGTTTGTTGCCTGTCGCTTCTCGGAGGCCCGTTTCTTTATACGGTCTCTTATTGGCAAATTACGGATTGGCATTGCCGAACAGAGCCTGCTGACAGCTCTAGCTGTTGCGCTTGTTAAAAAGAATCATATTAACGATTGCAAGAACCATAAGATAAGCGAAGTTCACAAGGATGAAATATCGGAGACAACTTTAATACTGAAGACTACATTTTGGTAAGCGTTTCAATATTCACTCTTTCTTCCCCTCTATGTAACAAAGACCTCTCTTATTTCACAGTCAATGTCCAAACTATGACATCATTATTCCGGCATTCTTAAAATATGATATCAAGGAGCTTCAAACACATTGTCCAATGCATCCTGGCATGCCTCTGAAGCCTATGCTGGCGCAGCCAACAAAAGGAGTCCACGAAGTCCTGGAACGGTTCAGTGGCATGCATATAACTTGTGAATGGAAGTACGATGGCGAAAGGGCTCAGATTCATTTAAACGATCTGGGTGAGATGAGCATTTTCTCGCGCAATTCGGAGAATAATACTGAGAAATATCCGGATCTCATTGCCAGGAGCAAGGCGATTCTTAAAACGGATAACGTTAAATCGTACATAATCGACAGCGAAATTGTTGCGTGGGATGTCGAGCGAATGCAGATATTGCCATTCCAAGTGCTGACCACGAGGAAGAGAAAGAATGTCGATATTGCTACTATAAAAGTTCAAGTGTGTGTCTACATCTTCGACCTACTGTACATCAATGGAACTTCCCTTGTCACGAAGCCATTATCCGAGCGTCGAAAACTTCTATTTGAACACTTCCAAGAAGTTGAAGGTGAATGGAAATTTGCCACCGCCCTCAATACAAATGATATGGATGAAGTGCAACAGTTTCTAGAGGAATCAATTAAAGGTAAGTTACAGTTCTCTATGATGACACACTGTCAGTTCTGACTTGAATTGTTGTCTCCTTCAGGCAACTGCGAGGGATTAATGGTGAAAACTCTGGATAAGGAGGCAACATATGAAATTGCTAAAAGGTCAAGGAATTGGTTAAAGCTGAAGAAGGATTATTTGTCGAATGTGGGCGATTCCCTGGACCTCGTTGTTATTGGTGGCTACAAAGGCAAAGGGCGACGCACCGGCATTTACGGCGGCTTCTTGTTAGCTTGTTATGATACAGAAAACGAGGAATATCAAAGCATTTGCAAAATTGGAACTGGTTAGTACTTGATGGTGATGATGCTGGCTTATTTATGGTTGTTTTAATAGGATTCTTATTTTAAGGATTTACCGATGAGGATTTACGCGTACACTCGGAGTTCCTCAGCAAGCACGTGCTCGACAGTTCCAAATCGTACTTCAGATACGATTCCAGCCTGGAGCCCGACGCTTGGTTTGAACCCGTCCAAGTTTGGGAGGTCAAATGCGCAGATCTATCACTCAGTCCAATCCACAGGGCGGCAATAGGTATTGTCGATGGGGAGCGTGGCATATCGCTGCGCTTTCCTCGCTTCATACGCATTCGTGATGATAAGAATCCTGAAAATGCAACAGACGCCAACCAAGTAGCTCACATGTACCAGTCGCAAGATCAAGTGAAGAATAATCAGAAAACAGCGAATCCTATGGATATTGAAAATGATTTTTACTAATAAATCATCAGCAACAACAGAAACTACAACTAGTATACATTTTGTATTTGAACATTCTATTAAATTATTTCAAAGTTGTAGAATGTGCGCTTGTGCTACTTTCGGAGGACTTAGATACACAACGTGCGCGCTCAGCACTCTCTTTGCTGTCCTGAGGCTTCTGCTTGTTCCTTCTGCCAAAGCGTTTATTCTTCGGTTTTTCCTCTGGCAAAGCATTGCTTTCACCTTCGCTAGGAAAGACAGGCATTTCTGTCGGCCGGGTGGAATCCTTAGAGTCATTTGGGGAATTCTCTTCAGAGCCCATACGATTTCTAACCTTGGGCTGGTATATGGCAATTGACGGACGATCCTGACACAAAATCAATTAGTGTACTGCAGAGAAAGGCATTGAATTTATGGATAAATCATACCTTGTTTCTTATGCGACGTTCGTCCGCCGAGCGACGGTTGGCTGCTCTACGTGCTTCCGACTGGGTGGTTGTTTGGGGGGTGTGGTCTGTGCATTTGGAGGTCGGCTTGGTTACTTCTTTGTTGTCCTGATTAGATGCCAACCTTTCACTGCACGCATCTGCGGATTTATCCGTATCCGTATTTGACACAGCTACATTGGGATCAGTTTTAGTTTCTTTTTTTAGAATAATAACATCTTTGTTTAATTTCTGCTGTTCCTTAGACTGATTAGATTGCTTGGTTGATTTCTTATTCTGATTGTCCTTCTCAGACTTTTCATTGCGATCAGGTTTCTTGTCGCGCTGTTCACGATCTCGTGCCAGCTTCCTTTGCTCATGCTCTTCTCGTCGGCGCTGGTCCCGTTCTGTTCGACGTTTGGAACGTGAGTTTTTGACACCCTTATCTGGACCTTGTCCTTCCTTGTTGCATTCCTTTTTTTGATTGTTATTTTGTGATTTTTTATTCTCACCAGCGGCATCCTTTGGTTTGCTATTTTCTGGCGTTTCCATTGATTTCAAGAGCTTCTGCTCTTCGCGTTGCTTTCGTTTTTCTTCATTTCGCTTACGGGCTTCTTCACGGCGCTTTTCCTTTTTGTTGGCCAAATACTGAAGCAATGGAGTTGATTTAACCTTTTCCTCGCTTCTGTTTTCCAACGGAATATCAATCTTCAAATCGCCTAAACGGTTCGCCTCTTCACGTTCCTCTGCCAGCTTTAATAGAAAATCCTGATAGTGAGATTCCTTTTCAATTGTATTCACCTTGTTATCATGATTACGGGCTTTATTCTTCATAAAGCATTGAAATGGCGCATACTCTACAATAGCAACATATTCAGCACCTTTCGAATCAACAAATACATATCCATCAAATCGGTCGCGAAACTGCAATACTTCCGCAATATCCTTGAGGGACATATCAATGTACGCCCGGCATGTTGCCTCTTGCCCAAGTGACCAATCAGCTGGACAATAATAGTAGGAATCATTTTCCGGCAATGGATCCACTTGCTCCAAAAACTCCTGTTCCGTCATTGTTGGCGGCAAATGCCGAACAACTATCTAAAGTTATACCAACATTTATTTTATACACATGAATATATCTTTGGACATCCTTATACGTACTTTGATAGCATGGTTCGACTTATCCTTCTTCTCTTTGCGTTTATTAGCCCGGGGTTTCTCCATATTTGAGTGATTCTATATTTTATCAACATAAACTCACGACTCTCACAAGTGTCACGTACTAAATGACAGTGAATACTCGATTGCTATTCGATTAAATGCTTATGAAAACTCTCTCAGATAGCGGCGAACAAGTTGAAATGCGTGAAATGGAACAGAGACGAGTGGAAGATGCAAATTAATCGAAATTAATTTATATATTTAAAAGATTTAATTTATATTAATAATAGAAGGAAGTGTTTAGACACCGATGAGGAGTATTACTTTATATCAGTAGTTTTATTAGTAGATCAGTAGTGATGCGCAAAGCGAATTATCGGGGATGTGCACTCAGCGCCTTAATCTATGAATCTATGAAACCTCTGAATTGTTGCTCCCATTGATCTTTTGCGAGACGTTTATATATTTTGTACTATATTTCAAAAGAAAAGTACAAGAAAAGAAAGGGGCAGACCCTATAAAGTACATATATTCTTGATCAGTATCAAAAGGTGAATCGGTCTGTCTGTCCGTTTGTCTGTATCGCACCGATCTCAAGAACCATACGAGAACCATACAAGGATCCTCCGCAAATCGAGTTTATCCACAATTTGGACTACAATAAGAAAGGTATTCAGAAAATAAAGAAGAAAGAATAAAACATTTTGCATTGTGGAGCTTTGCTCTGGTAACTTTAGCAGTAATTGTTGTCTTAATTAACTTTGCAGTTATATTTTGTTCATTTTGTAAATATATATAATATAATGTTATTTCTGGAATAACAGTTGAGTTCATTGTCCGATCACGATGGCAATAAATGGCATTTTTGAGAATTACTGTACTATTTTAAGATTAATAAGTTTTTTTATACCCTTTACAGAGATATATTAGCTTTGTGCAAAAAGTATGTAACAGGCAGAAGGAGGCGTGGCAGACCCTATAAAGTATATATATTCTTGATCAGCATCAACAGCCGAGTTGATTGAGCCATGTCCGTCTGTCTGTCTGTCCGTCCGTCCGTATGTCAGTCTGTATGAACGCGACGATCTCAGCAACTATAAGAGCTAGAGACACCAAATTTGGCATGAAGGTTCCTGTATACCATACGCAGATCAAGTTTATTTTAAAACTTCGATACCTCCCACCCTTCCCCCGCAATTCGCAATAGCCACATTTTTCAACGTAGACCCTTTTAACTTAACGGGTGATTAAAGAATATCATATAGAAGCAATGCTGAAAGTTTCATTAAGATCGATTTATAAATAAGACCAATAATCAGCAATGAAATAAAAATTATTTTTCCATTGAATCGTAGAGCGAACGACTGTGATACATGCGTCTGTTTACCATGTGTACACAGCAAACTACTGCGACACAAGCATAAGTATATCAAGTGTCGTAACACTCAGCTTTTAATTGAGTATGTATACACATGTGAAAGTTAGCTGCTATAAGCATACAAAGAATTCATATGTAAAATGAGAGTTTCAAAAGGGTATTCTTCCTGTTAAGTTCTTACTTTTATTTTAATCAAAGTACGTATTATCAAAATACTTTTAATATAGGAACTTGTACTCGGTTGCGGTCGACTGTAGCCTTTCCGACTGGTTTTTATCTTTATCTGCGTATGGTATGCAGCAATTCAAATTGGCATCTTGGAGTCTCAATAGAGGCGTTAATCCTGATGGAGGAACAGGGCTAAATTGAACCAGCTGTTGAGACTGATCAAGAGTATGAATATGTACTTTATAGATCCGGAAGATCATTCTTAAGTCAAGTAAATACAGTTGCACAAAGCCAATATATCCTTTATAACCAATTTCAATGGCCGCATTGTATAAATCGTATATGGATCATGCGCTTACTCTATTTTTGTACCAACGAATACAAAATGTACCAGTTCTAAAACAATTGTTCCGCAAATGACAGCTGTGATCTTGAACGTTAACCGAATTAACCATTTAAAAGTGTTGTAAGAGCAGTAAACTAAGAAAATGTCTGTTTTTTATAAACCGAAAACAGAATCATTTTTACTATTTCTGTTTGTGTACATTTGTGCTTTTAAGCTTTTCTTATAATTGTAAAATATATATAAAATATACATGTACATTGAGATCAAACAAGAAAGTCCTCTGAAATCAACAGGATTAAAAGCTACACTTATTGAAGATTAAGAATCCTTTAAGATCGACATATGTATGCTTATAAAGTCTAACATTGACCCACAAACGCAGATGTATAAATAAGCGGAATGTGTTTGAGTTTATTATATTTATGTGCACCAAATAAGTATACCCTTGAATCGTTGATAATGCTACATCTCTTCACTTGACTATTTATAGAGCTAATTTTAGATTACACTCGAAGAAAATTAGAGAGTTGAATTGATAATAGATGCCCAATTATAATTAACTAAAGTGTGATGTTAATAAGGCACTTTATGATTTACCAACGAAGTGCAATGACTTTGTTTAAGATAAAATATAAATTTAAGGTTTTAAGTGCATTTAAGTATTAAAAAACATGTTATTTTGTATGCACAAACTTGTGCACACTGTTTTTGGATAAGTGTATGAAGTACTTTGAAATCATTTCCACCCCTACAAGAAAGTTCGGATTTTGGCAACGCCCCCAAAAGCGGAGCATGGCATTTTTTCTCTCTTTCACTGGATGCGAGTGTAACATCCTTTTTTAGCCAAAGGTTGATGCTGAGGCAATCGTAACTGAAACTTATTTATTTAAGACCAGTTAACAAATTGCATTTCCTCTGTGGTTTCACGATTATTTATTTTATTTATTGCAATGTGATTTTTAGCGGGAAATAAATTTATAATTAGTGTCGAGCCTAAATGCTTGTTTAGCTATTATATGCAATGGAATTTTCATTTTTAAACAAAACGAGCTATGATAAAGATTGTCTCTACAATTCCAATTCACAACTACATAATTCAAACGCCAATTCCGGATTCTCTGCGGTTGCGAACCACATGAGCCATTATAACTTGTTAATCGACTCCGGCTACAAGCTACGTGCCAATGATACCGTCATCAGAAACTCTTTTAGCCAAGAATCGAATATATTGTTTTCCAAAATTACCAACGTCGCTGACTTTTATCCCGGGGCGCATAACATAACTCCCTATAATACTGGTAAGTCATCATTTCAATACAATTTAAAGTGCTATAATCAAATTAATTTGTTAAATGAATAATGACAATTATCACAATTGTGCTCAAACCTAATTCAACAATAACTCAGTTTAAATATAAATAAATTGTGCTCATAACTAATTCAACAATAATTCTGTTTTAATATGTGTAAATTGTGCTAAAAGTGTGCTTAAAAATTCCGTTTCCATTCAGTTTATATATATTACAATAATAATTATTTGTGATACATAGAGGAATGTCAAAGCCCAGACTCTCTAATAGACAAGCTTATAGAACAGATAATATGGTCTTTCTATTAAGGAAAATCTCCTTTCTCTCTTCTTTCTTCTGACCTGTCTAGTTCTTTATCTCCTTCCTATAAAACATTCCGCTTTGTCTTATTGTTTGAGGACTCTTTTACTATTTATATTCTCGCATTTTACTTGGCTTCTTTATATTTCCCATTACTACAACTTGTCGGAAAGCTAAGAAAATGTATATATTGATATTCTAAGAATTTTGTAGAAGACAGTCTGCATTCCAATAAATTCTACTTACTTTAGGAGTCTGGAAGAATGCCTTAATCTCCTATATTTCCTTAGTTCTTATTTATTCTTAATTTAAGTACTCTCAAGTCCCTCCTAGAGCACTTTTACTTCATTATTGGTGAATGAAATCATATAATTCATGTAAAAGCTCAATAAATCGTATTACTGTAGAAACCTATCTATTTATGGGGTAATTTAAGATTGAGAATAGCAATATATTCTCATTCATACATTATTTTCTGATATTTCCTTTTCAGTTTGCCAAGATCAAGTATTGCTATGAAATATCCAATTGGAAATGGGCTAAAAAAAGGTGTTATAGCTTTGTGGAAAGAAATGAAACAGCCATAAGAAGACATATTCTACAATATAAAATATATCCATAGGTAATGAATCAGAATCAACAGTTTGTTAGTCCGTTTATATGCTAATAAATCTGTATGAGATAATAAAAGCTTTGAACTTTAAACTGGGAATGTCGACTTCTATGCACCATATGCAGCTCAGCTTATAGCAGAATAAAGCAATATTATAGATATGTGCCTCATCAAGTTCATTAAGATCATAACCACAGAATCTATGCCAGACATAATTAAAGATAGCGTATAACCATAGAAAGAAGTAGCAGCATTGACGCTATAATGTTTATGTATATGCTGTGTATTTCTTTTAATGTACTAAGTTTTCTAAACCAAAGTATCTCGGAGTCGTGTTCTTTGAAATAGAGAGTAGAGATCCTTCTACCTTCTGGATAACTGCCAAAAACATTTATCCGAATATAAGAATTATTTGATTTTTACTATTACTTTAGTAGTTAAACCTTCAATTCTCTCGCCAGTCCTTTGTCGATAATCTAATCAAAGAAATGGTAAATCATTTATTTACTTAACATAGATTTTCAACTAAAGACGTATACTGATGAGGCTTCCAGTTTGACTGATAAATCGAAACAGAGGCGAATTAGAACAACATTTACGTCGAATCAATTGAATGAGCTTGAGAAGATATTTCTGGAAACTCACTATCCAGATATATACACAAGGGAGGAAATTGCAACAAAACTACATTTAACAGAGGCAAGAGTGCAGGTAATTTCTTTTATGAATATTTAATAATTAATGAATCACAGGAGTACAAAAAGAAATTATATAAAATAATATGAGGCGTATGTTATAATCAAATACTTAATAGAAATATAAAATAAAATTGCACATAAGATCAATAGAAGTATAGGCTAACCATAATTGTGTTATATACCTTTCTAGGTTTGGTTCCAGAATCGAAGAGCAAAATTCCGAAAGCAGGAAAGACATGCTATATACATTATGAAAGATAAATGTCCTAAAATCGATAATCGGCAGAATACAGTGACTGGAAGTCAATGTTATGATGTAGCACTAAACGGATCTCAGAGTTCATGCCAAATAAAATGTTTTTATGATAAAATATAAGAATCCCCAACATCTTTGTGTATGTTGAAACTCATATGTATCTATGTACACTAAATATTGGATATACAAGAGCTTTTAAAATAATTTTCTGAAAAAAATCGTTTTCTTGAGTTTTTATTTGCTTCTGTTTTAGATCTTAACCAGTCGGAAAGGCTACAGTCGACCGCAGCCGACAGTATAATACCCTGTTCAGTCCTCTATAATAAACGTACTCTATAGTTTTGTCTGGCAACTTTTACAGTAAATCACAATTAATTGATTATTTTATACAAATCTCTGCATGTGCATCTCTGTGAGCGTCCTATGAATTCTAATTGTTGGCAAAGCAGTGCGATTCATTTCAAAATGTTCAAAGATTTTCTTTCTACTTTCTTTTCTGCATGTCTTCCTTATTCCTGGACCGATCTTTATGAAACTTTTACGTGTGTTTCAGAACAGGATTTTTTAAACACCTGTTAAATTAGAAATGTGTACGTTCAGAAATACATGCTGTTAACAGGGTATAAAGAGCCTTGATCGATTTGCGGGGGAAGGCGGGGAGGTATCCAAAATTTGAAACAAACTTGATCTGCGGACGGTATAGAGAAACCTTCATGCCAAATTTGGACTCTCTAACTCTTATAGTTGCTGAGATCGACGCGTTCATACAGACGGACAGACAGACAGACAGATGGACATTTTTTCAAAAAGTTAATATATCCTATACCTGTACCTGTACAGGGTATAAAAAAATATAATGAAATTTTTCAGGTTGTATTAATAGATTGCAGAACTATTGTAGATTATGAACCAAACAAGCAAGAATAATTATAATAGGAAAATTTAATTTGGGTATTTATGTTCAACAGCATATTCTTAATTAAGTTGAAAACAAAAGTTTTGTTCGATCAAGCGGTTCATTTAACTGACAATCATGTTCTTTTAGTTCATTTAAGTGAAATTATCGAACTGGAACGAACGAGAATGGCGCTCATACGAACGGGAATTTAAGTGAACTAAATATAAGAGTTAGGATTCAAATGAACTAAATGATCGATTGGTCCGTTGACTAAAAATCGAACTTCTTAATTTAGTTCTTTCAATTCAAAGCGACAAATCCGATTACAGATTGTTCGGTGATAAATAAGCTCGATCAAGAATATATATGTATATACATTTGTTAATCTGTCATCAGAGGTAAAGAAGACATGACAACAATTTCTGCAACAATAAAACTCAACAACTTTTATTTAAATTAAAATATTCAGATTTGCAAGCAAATATAACACGAGAGAATGTACTAATACTATTCGAAAGTCAACATAACCTCTACTGGATGCCGAAGTTATTACAGCGGTAAGATTCAGAGAGTAACCGTCAAACGTGACAACACATATGTAGTCATCGACGTTCTCATCGTTATCCTGGACTGCAGCTAAAGTAGTTGCATTGAAGTATCCATCCTCGTTTTCTTGAGGATCGTTTGTCACCACTTTGACAATATCGTCATCATTGGATCTGAAAATAATATACATTTAAAATCGTATTCAATAAAACATAATAAAAACTTTAATTTATAATTGATCTACTTACATAATAGTTATTGTTGGCTTCGGAAATACGTTAGATATGGTGCATTCTAATTGAGTCTCATTTTGGATCTTATATCGAGACATACTCAATGTACGATTTCTGAAATCAATTACTTGTACACTCTTGTGAATGGTGAACGTGTCTGATTTCGTTTGTACAACACATTTATAGTCTCCCGTAGAGCTTATTGAAGGATTAATCAGGGCCAAGGAACTATACTGTTTATTTGGATCCTTTGAACTCTCATAAGAGCTGTCGACATCATTTTTAAATTCAGGCTAACGAAATGATATATTATAGTATTATCTATGGGAAATATTATTATAATCATACGTACAATTGGAGCAGGCTGCGAACCACGAATCCATTGATATATAGCTTTATCATTTCTAAACCATTTAACAGTTAGAAACGAATCTGTATCATTCAATTTATAATCACAATCTAGAACTGTTGGTTCCATATTGTCATTTTCGAGTACGAGAAACTTTGTTTCTTCATTTCGGACGGCCTGACATCCAACACCTTGAAAAGGAAATAAATATGATTTATTTTCGTCTTTGCATTCCTAAAATTCCATTTATATATACTATAATCCACTACAGAGTATTCTTCCAAACGTTGTATTAGCTTAAGAATTCCGTTAATTAATTTTTGTTGTTTATTTAACCGAGTTCGGAAGAGAGTGTGATAGCTATGCTATGCAAACATTTGGGTTACATTTTTATAGTTCTGTTTTCACTGATCTTATAATAAGTATATACACCCGCGATCGGTAAATAGGGGTGAAGGTCGTCGCGTAATATTTTACTTTTTAGCCGTTATATACATATATAGTTTATGCTTCAAGAATCATGACATTATATATGGAAATGCGAAATTATGCGTGTTTTTGAAAAATAAATAGATCATAAATAATATGGGGAAACTAATGAGAAATTACTGTTTATAACATTCACTGTTTGCATATGTATGTAAATATATGCATATATACACAGATGTATGTATTATTCACCGACTAAAATGATTTCATTTCTGAATTTATAAATAGTTTTCAGATGTTCAATATGATCGCGATTGTTCACCAAAACGAAGCCAAGAAATTAAAAACAGATTTGAAATGAAGTTTTACCGTTATAAATAACAGATGTAACAATGATGAAAACTAGCAGAAATTGCATTTCAACTTGTTTTTGACTATTTAAGGGAATAACACAGTAAGTACAGAAAATTTCACTAATTTGAATTTAAATACTTCAGCCGAACCGTACGCTGGGCATGGTCAAGCACAAATGTCTGATATATCACAACTGAATGTTGTAGACCGTGCTATATGTACATACCTCTGTATATATGAATGTGTATAGGCACATGTATATTAGGTGGTTGTTGTATGTGTGTGCACATACATACATGCATGCAAAACCGTCAACAGAGAACAGCGCGAAGAGAGTCGAAAAGGCAACAACCCACCCAATGTTCGAGTGTCTATTCCTTTATTCTCTCTTTTGATCGCGTATTTTATTATATCACACACACACGCGCGCACACGCACACACATATTCATATGTACATGTAACATACATGAGAGAGCATGTTGATTATAACATGTGTGTCTAAATGTGCAGCTCGTGCCACTTGCACACATGTCTTTGCATGTGTGTGTTTTGCAGCTGCCACATGAGTGAGGGGTGGAAAGCCTTTCCATGCTCCGTTGATTTTGGTTGTCTACTTTAGATAGTCTTTTAACAGTCAGTAGCTACCATCTCCCAATATTACCTTGCAGCAAGAACTACTGCTATGTTTAACATACAAGCACACACAAACACACACCCGCACACACATTTGAAATAAAAGAAATGAAAGTAATACAATTTGTTGTTGTTTTTGTTTTTTACATGCGATCCATGACACGCTTGTTGCACCCGCGAGTAACGCACACTCATACTCCTCATATTTGTGCTTGCGTGAAGAATGATTGTGGGCCCTATCAAAAGTAAACAGGTACATAAACCACGCTGTTGAAGTTGGAGTTTTAATGCCCTTGCAGATCAGTTTTATGTCCGAATTTTTACGGAAAAATGCTGTCCTGTTTGGATGAGAAATGTGCAACTCATCCATATGAAATAAAATAGTTCAATTTACGTTTAATTGACTATCTGTGAAATGTTGATCTAATATTTACTTTTCCTATTATTTAATATATATATAGTCGCATTGCCATAAGCCTTTTAAGAAACTCCCATACCATTCTCCCAAAACTAACTAACTAAAAAATAATCATATAAATCTAGCAATAATATTTAAAGACCAGATCACTGAAATTAAATGTGGCGCCAAATTTTCGGACTTGTTAAACTCCGAAAGACATTGGGACTGTGAAAACTTCGATATTTGTATATTCTTATCGATGTCTTTAGAAGATATATATTAGGTGAGAATAGATCGATATCGGTTTAAATCTCGATACATTTACCACAACAAAATCAAAATATCGATACTATTATATTTTCAATGACTTAACTTTGCACATCCCTATTGGTTACATATGTGAGTAAGGAACCCGGACGGTTTGCCAAAGGTATTTGCATTATAAATATTCTATAAGTAATTAACTTATTCAATTAACTAACTATGTACTTTATTTCTACGTGAATCCTGCATCAATGGAATGCTTAGCATATTACAGCTATTATTCAGAACCTTGCAGCATTCGCACGTGATTAGCCCTTATCCATAAGATTTGTTTATAATAAGGCAAGCATGTTAAAATCGAGGGTTCTTTGCTTACAACCACACAGAAGATGCTTATCATATTTCTCCAACGCATTCAACAATTTGGCAAATCAAGGACTGCCGAATGTGCCAACAAACGTGCAGAATTTTAACGAAGGAAAAGCCGATGTGAAGCATTTGGATTTAGATGCATTTGTTAATCAGGATCAAAGACAAATGGATTTATTGGACAAACTCATCAAGCTTAGGTATGTTTAAATACTGCAATGAAGTATATACAAGTACTTAGCGCATATGTCCTGCATATTCTTATAGAAAGCAGAAAGAGTGCTCAGCTGTGCCGCTTCTACCAAACTTGGTGGTGAAACAGCTAATGGAGTACTCTGGACCACAAGAGGCAATACCTGTACTGCAGAATCCGCTGCAATATGGCATCTTTATTGATCAGTTTACCGGATGCCATTTAATTGATTTACTAATACATAATGGTAGCGACAGGGAAGCAGCACAAGTCGCGGCTCTTCTTATCGAACGCAACTTATGTAACAATGAACTGGTTTCCTCACTGGCAATTCAATCTTTCTACGCTTTCCTTAAGAAATACCAACCGAAGGTAGCTGAAAAAGTTGAGCAGTCAACGGAAGTGGTAAGTTTTTCAATTGGTTTTTATAATGCTTGCTTCATTTTAATTAATAATTTCCGCATTACAGGAAAAAGTGCGAGTTAAATTCCTGCGCAACTACGACGAGGGTGCAAATACTAAAACAGAAGATCAGTTACTTGGCGAAGCTATGATAAAGTTAGGTGCAAGCAAGCAAAATGATGGTATCAAAGACTTGGCACTAAATATTTCATTGCTTGGCCACATACTTAGTGGAAACATTGCCGAAGCAGAGAAGTGCCTTGCCCTCAACAAGGACATCTTGTATAAGAGTGTTCTTGAAGTCGGTCGTAAACTGATTGACGGTTTAAGCGAAGAAAAACCTGCAGAGTTTATCAATCTATTGGATCAAGCAATCAATGAATGTAAACGAACCGAATCATTGGATGAGAAACTGAATGCACACGTCAAACTGAGTGCAAAAAGTGTGGAACCACAACTTATGTCGGAGTACTCGAAGAGCTACCAGGAGTGGGCAATAAACTATCAACGTGCCCTTGAGGAGCAACATAAAGTCCAGGATACACATAATCGTGTTGAACAGATTGAAAGCACATTGAGCGCGTTGCAGACAATGCGTCAAAGTCTGTGGTACTTTGAGAACAAAGAAGCGATTGATATTCAAATATACAAAAAGAGGGTCAGCTATCCTAAGCGATGGTTTGGCAAGAAGAAGAAGCCCAAGACTGTCGATGCCTTCTATGTACCCCCAACAATATCGCGAGGCAATTGATTGCTTCTCACATGTTATAATGCTAAAAACAAAAGCTGTCCAGTTTTTATGATTTAATTAAACTACTGGAAAGTTAATCAAAATTTGAATGTTGTTTCTTTTTTTGGTTTTTTTTGTTTTTTCTTTGCTTTGTTTTGTTGAACGGTAAATTTTGTAAAATTACCATAACGTAACATTGAGGGTCACAGTTATATTCATTCCATCTCAGGTTACAACATTTTTATAACTTTTGGAGTTTTCATAAATTTTAAATATTAAAAGCTAATCGTCTGTCATTTGTGCATGGCCGGAGGCAGAGCAGTTTTTAAAACACGCTGGCCGGGTGCTGATGGCGACAGATTTATTGGTGATGGTAGATCATGCCTCTTGTCCTGTATGGTCAATGGCAAGAATTGCTGTTGCTTCTTTTTCCTGTTCATATTCATTGGATGGGTATTGTCGTTCTTTCCAAACAATATGGTCAGGTGAACCGCACAGAAAATGCCTAAGCTCTATAAATATAAATATAGATTCATTTCACATTAATATATATACATAAGTAATTAATTTCAAATAACTATGTGCTGCTGTGGTACCTGAAGAATGGCAATTATTGCAGCTCCAAATGCGGTTATCATCAGACGACTCTTGATTTGCTCGGATACAACTGCCAAACAGCCTCGCTTATAGTGAGTGTCACATGCCGATTCGTAGGCGTGCTCAGGACGAGAGCAACAGGACCAGGGTAGGGAGAGGCGTCGATAGTCAAGAGGTCCGTCCACACCGCAGCATTGTAACTACAAGCAATAATATAATTGTCAATAAAATTACTTAACCGATTCGCTGAACTACATAAACGATCTTGAGTCCGATTAACATATCGATATCGATAAAACGCATCTAGATGAGCATAGCTTTCCATATTGTAGCTTTATATAAACAATACATCAGCAAGCAGTGCATGCACTGCACCCTGTACTTTTTAGGCAGTGCACTGCTTCTTACAGCTGACAGTGCTTATAAGAACTAATCAATTACAGTCTAATAAGAATATGGATATACAAAGATGTGTTATCTATTATTTGTTCTTCTTTTCTTTTACCTGAGATTGCATACGATTCCACAAATGTAAGTTGTCAACTTTAGTTCTTGAAAACTTGTCTAAAAACTCTACAAACGAATCGTCGATGAAAATCTCTACGGATGTTGGAAGATTCTCTCGCATCGCCAAGGACCAACCACAGATAATGAATTGAACACATATACAAGCCACTAAAAGAGCTGCAAACTACAAGAAATAATTCATAATGCATTTACATATAAGTACATACACATATGTAGATATTGTACATAATGAAAATACAATTTAAGACTCTGATTAGATTACCATGCCAAGCAGACAGCGTTTTCTCTGATTGGTAGCCTGACAGCCCATCCAGCATAGTATGAAGGTAACAGGTCCTAGGCATAGGAGTATTGCGGCAGGTGCCCATAACTTGTTCTGTACAATGCCATAATAAACCGAGTGTCCCCACAAGAGGGATGTTCCCAAAAATATTTGAGCTGCTCCTGTTAGCTGAAATCATTTAGAAATTATATATTAAAATTAATTCATTCATAATTTACAAGTATCATCTCAATGTAGACACTCCTTTGTTAATCAAGGTCACATTCGTATGTATTCTTGGCGTCCTTTCAGCTGTGACCCACTGTACGTTTTCTTCCTTATTGCATTTAAAAATGTGCACTGCTTCATCACATTATGAGCAAGCAAATTCAAATTATGAATACAACTCTAAGTGTGCAGATGCGAGTTAATATTAACTTTGCAGCGAAATACATTTAAAAATGTATACAACCTTTTGACGTCATGATAATGTTGATATATGATTCCAGCTTATTTATATGTATGCACATATATGTACATAAACATATATGTACTACATATTTAGTACGCACTGCTAGTAAATAGCTCAAGGTCATCGTCAAATATACACCTGCATTTGCCTATGTATGTATATATGTATATATGCTTGTAACTATGATGAACATGTACATATATACTCTGTAATCTATGCAATTTTTATGACGTCAAACGGTATGTGTGTATCCTTAACTAACATACAAAATGTATATACTTCTGCATATATTAACAGTAATTACCAAATGTACACATACACATATGTACATATTGGAAAATGTATATATCTGCATGCGTATGTGTGTTGTATACACATACTTACATAAGTATGCATACAGTGGCATGGGTATGTATACATACAGTGTCTTTTATTTGTATACAAATCGAATAGAGTAATGAATGAAAATGTAACTTAACATGATGTATATATGTAAATTTAAGGCAAGGATTGTTGCATAAGTATGTGTATGTGTGTGTGTGCATGTATGTATATTTATTATGCCTTACTTACCGCCAAGAGGAACACATAACTGTAAACTAAATACTTAAAACATTTAATCTTTTTTGGCAGCGCCATTTTAATAATTCCTTGTTCTTGCTTGCACTCGACACACTTTATAGTTCTTTGATCCTGTTAATTTTTCAAATAAGCACTGATTCTACATAAACATACATACATACAGCATGTGCATGTATGTATTTATGTATGTCGTTGCATTAGTGCATTTTTACATATGCATACATGTATGCATGCTTGTATGTATGCACATATATGTATGTAAATGAACTAAATTCTTTCAATTTATTGTTTTATTTATTTGTTCTCGTATTTATTTGGACTGTGTTTACATATGTACATACAAATGCAGAAGTTGCATGTGTCAATTGTGAATGAAGAAATATTTGTGTTTAGCCTTCACTGAAAATTTGAACTTTCATTATTGAAGGTTTTCCCTAGTTGTCCTGATACATTGTACACAGCACATCAACATTTTCGCAGCGACAATTCTATTGAACTTCACAGTAGTAATTTTTAACTAAAAATAACTGTTAAAGTTAAACTTCAAGCGACCAAATTCGTCCACAGATAAAAACACGCAGTTTACCGTCTGACGTTTTGTTCCTTGTTTTGTAATACATTTGCAGCTTAACAGTCGAAATATTATCTATAACCGTTGACTCGGTTGCATTCAACCGACGATGGGTCGATGACAAAGTAGCGATGGCGCTAAATTTGGTTCTTGGGTCAGATGAAAGTAGTCTGTTGCTGACGATTATGTTAATAGTTTTTGAAAACATCTATCCTTATTTATTTTGGAAATAACTATCCTTTTATATGTCTAAATTCTTTTATCTACTATCGGTTGTCGCCCATTTTTATCGAAAGTACAAATCAATGGCGAGTACAAATAAAGGGCGCGAAAGAAGTACTATTTGAATACCAAAGACTGTAATGATAAGTATAATTTATACAAATTATATAATAATTACAAAATATATACAAATTAAAATTAAATATATAATATAAACATATATAATAATTGGCCACAATCCATCATGAGTTGCCAGTGTTGGTCGAAAAACTAAACAGACTAGTGTACAGCTGATAGAAATTAAATGTTAAAAGGGATGTAAGTTGTATCGAGCTATCGATTATGTAAAATTCGAAATATATCAAACGATTATTCGATGACAGCGACACTATTCATTAACTTTGACTATCGAACAATTAAACATCGATATAAGTGTAATTTTCATAAGGCAAAACATCGATGACAACCTACTATCGATATTTCAAAATACTTATATTAACCGATAACCAATAATATAGAACCTATGTGAAACTTTGAAGAAAAGTTGTCGGTTAAAGATGAATTCCACAATTCAAATTTTACATAGATATAAACGATAATTGATTTAGCAGACAGCTAACTTCACTTCTAATTGTGAATAAAGAATTGTCAAAAACACAATAAACTTAAAAATGAAATGCTCTTTCTTTTTATTACAAATCTTGTAAATTTATGCTGTACAATTAAAACACTTTCATATTGACGACATTAATAGATTTGAAAGTAAATACATATGATGTATGTATGCAGGCGTAAATAAAAATGTATGTTCATCAAAATATAAAACTGAACTGTGAATTATAATATATAAAACAGGTAGAAAATACAATACAAATTACAATACCTTTTGAATAAAAAATATGCTTATGTCAATAAATGTTCCAGTTAATGGACCAGCCGGCGTTATAAAGAGGGACCAGCCGTTACATTAGTTATCGAATGCCAATTGCATACATACGATTACTCATATCCGATTTATATTTTCACGATTTGTTTCCGAATGAGAAGCCGCAGGAAGCAGCGGTATATTGCCGATGAAATGATCAAAGTAAAATCAACTGAATGTAGGTAAATATAATTACGCATTAAATGTACATATTATATATTTATACAATAGCTAAGTATTTGCTTTTGTTACTGTTACTTTAACTGTTATTTTTACTGTTACTGTTACTGTTACCGTAAGTTAATATAATATATTTAAAATTCAGGTCTCTTTGCAATTACTTATTTGATAGGCAACAATTGGCCACAATCAAACAGATCTTTCAGATTATTCCCGAAGATTCTTAGTGAGCAGAAGGTTGTTGTGATGTCCGGACAGATGGCGGACAAGTTCCTGCACCGACTCGAAGCACATGGAACAGAAACAGCAGCTATAACGATTCTCTGTATCGGTGCCATTGGTTGTGGTTATGACATTCCGATGAACGGAGCACAAGTGCTTTAGAAGATGCGCCTTCTGCTTAAACATTGCCACACAGAGGCGGCATGCGAACGGCTTTTCGCCTGTGTGCACGCGGAGATGGGTCTTAAGGTTCCATGACATCCCAAATTGTTTGCCACAGTACTCGCATCGATATTCACGGACCGACGATGAGTGCGTATTGTTTGATGTTGCAATATTGGATACGGAAGTGCTGCTGTTGCGACTATCTGGGTCCAGATTTAAGTTAATGTGTGAGAGACTTGATAGTCGCGATTGCAAGTTGGGCATTGTGGAGATGGCAGCACTTTGATTCGATTGCCACTGATAGACGAACTGTTGTCCAAGATGCATCTGCAGTTCGGGGCTTTGTCCACGATTCCGTTGTGTTTCAAGTAGTTTCCGTTCCGGCGTCATTGTTTCCGCATTAAGTGCACCATCTTCCAGATGGGATAGCATGTTCTTTTCCGAACCCAATCCCGATATTGGCGATGTTGTTGACTTAACCAGTCGCAGTTCCTCCAATAGATTATGCTGATATGTCGTAAACGGTTGATTATCGCTTTGTGCATTGTGAAAACCAGGTCGTCGTTTGCGATGCGGCGTTACAACGTAATTCTCGGGTGAACTATTTATATCAGATCCATCAGACAGAGGCTTCATCACATCCTTGTGCGACTCAAAGAAGAGTCCTTTCCGTTTCGTACTCTCATTCGCGCTGATTGTGTCGCTGTTATTGTGTTTTTGCAGAAAACTTTTACTTAATTCATTGCGCGCTGCATTTTCACTTTTTGTTCGTAGATCGAGCGATAGATTAACTGGGTTAACTGTAGAATTATTGTTGTTGTTGCTGTTGCTGCTGTTGTTACTATTGTTGTTATTGTTGCTGTTGTTATTATTGTTGTTGCTGCTGCTGCTGCTGCTGATGCTATTGGCAAGTCCACTAGCTGGAATGTTAGAAAGATTTACAATTTCATCTGTGTCTTTATCGCTTTTGTTGTCCTTATTGGCGGAATCATCATCATCTTCTTTCTGCGGGCAATCGGTCGTACTCTCACAATTATCGGCGGAATATGTTGAGAAATCTCCCATATTTCTGCTATCGTCGACACTCTCCACCTCATATTTCAACGATTGATCTAAATTCTGAGAGGATGAGTACTGCTTCCTTGGTCTATCCCGTAAGCTCGAGCATTTACTACTCAAATATGCGGAATCTGTTGTCTTCCAACTATCCGACTTGATCTGCAGCAATAGCAAAAGATCGTGCAGATAGTTCACATCCCGTGAGGTGATACATGTCTGGCCGGAGTATAGGAAATCCAGTAGGAATTTAAAATAGGTGGCATTAACGTCTGGAAAGTATACGGTTGTAGTGCAATCACTTAAATGAGTATCCTCCAACAAATTCCTAGAATATATTCATATCAATAATGACATTAATAGTCTTATCTAAATGTACACAGTTAATTAGTGGACCTACCTTATAAGTGGACTGGCGGCAGCGAGTACCAATTTGTGGGCATGTAGCTTCACCTTATTCTCACATACAATAGTTAAGTCCGCTGGATGCTCCCCTCTGAACGCTGCTCCGATTTCCTTGAGTATACACTCGCCATGCTTGCTGTATTGCAACATCAACATTCTTTGAAACTGAAATGAATCGAAATGAAATGATGAAATGAAAAGAAATTGAAAGTTATTTATCAATATATAACTAACATGCATATGTATGTGTGTATATAAATTGATTGCATCTGTTATCTTCTAATGTCCTACATACACACATACAGACATTTGCAAGCTTGTACATGTATGCACATTTACTTTGGATGCACAGCAATATCGAAAAGCTTTCTGCTTGCTACTGTGGTTGTTGTTGTTGTTTCTACTGCTGCTGATTGCGTCAACGGTAAAATTCGTGAATAATGTGAAGGCGAACGAAATTATTACATCAAAATGCGCATACATACATTTGTAAAAACTATGAATATCTGTACTTACACACACACACACACAAACATACTTACATATGCCATATGCACAAATAAAAGGCCATGTGTCATTATTGTATTGTGCAAGAGCATGGCTTGTAAGCTGGTGCTTTTACACGATTGCATGTAAACGCACATTCACACACACACATAGAGCAATGCTTGCATGTATGGGTACATACTTTCAGATGACTGGTTGTCGAATTGTGTCTGCCTATGTGTGTGTGAGTCTGCAGGGCCACACATTGAAGCTAAAGTTCACAGATCTCTGGAAACTTTAGAAAGAGATAGTCTTGCTTTTGTTGCGGTTTTAAGCGACGACGACGATACTGCGCATGGCGTTGGAGAAACGTTCACTTTCAATAAAACTTGAATGACTGGCTTTGCCCAGCAAGAGAATGGTAAGCTTCGTCTTATTGTGTATTTTTTTATGGCATGGAGAGCGACAACAAAAAAAAAAAAAAAAAAAGAAAAGACAACAAAAAACTAAAAGCGGAATTGTTACAGTCATTGTGGATACCCTAATATTAAGCAAACACTAACCGAAGATAGACCTGCAATTGAACACCCAGCAATTGCAATTCCCCATTTGAAGGCTGAAGTGAATACATATGTGTTAAGTATGGATCGTACATTCTATTTATATTTTCCTTAACCAATTCTTAACTGAAAGGGTTTACATTAAATTACAGAAACTTTTTCAATGTGTTTTGCAAGTATTGAATTAAATAGAAAGTGTCATTCATCAGGTTTCCCTTCTCTCCATATCGAAAAGAAAAAGTCATCTCTAATCGTCTGATCTATTCTGGTTCTACATTTATAACTGGACATGTATGTATGTGAGTGTGTGTATGGTCTGTGACATTTAATTTCATATTCATTGCTTTGTGTTGAAGGCACAATAAAACATTTTTGCAACAATTCCCATAATTTTCTATGTATGTACATATATTGAATAAACTTTCAGATTGTTTGCATATCAATACATACAAAAGAAAAAACATGAACAACTGTTCATAAGACAGAAACAGGAAAATTGAGAACAAAAATTCAACTCGTTTATTTACAAACACGTACAACAAAAATCACCTTTCACAAAAAGCTTTTCTCTCGATGCTTCAGTTCTCTCTGTGTAAGGCATACACACACATACATACACATACACACATTCATACATGTGCACGTGCATTCACATATTCATGTGTGTTTGTGTTTTTGTATTAGATGAAGGCATGTAAAAAAGCTTTCGAATTACTCTAAATGAGTATGAATAGATGTGTATACGAAAGCTAAGCAATACGTACGATAATATGCATGCATGTGTGTGAATCTATACACACACACACTTAACATATAAAAAAATGCGATCACTCATTTACGCTTGGCTTTCTGAATTTGTCGTCGTAATTACGATATGTATGTATGGGTTTGTAAAAGTATGTAGCAATATTTATTGTACATGTGAATGAACGTAAATATCAAAGATCAACATAAATAGAAAGTACATTAATAATATTTTCGAAATGAATGTCGAAAATAAAATCCATGTTTTTATTATTTATGTTTGTATGTATATTTAAAGGCATTTGAATATTTGCAGTTGAAACATACATCAAATATACGAAGTGAGCGGATTCAACTTATGTTTGCATCTACATACATACATAATCAAACTTGTTTTTTGCTTAAATTCGTCACGAGTAGACAGACCAATACTATGGCAATGCAGAGTTTCTGTTCATTTTCCCCTTTCACGAAAGCTCTTTTTGGTAAAACCAGCTAAAAAATCTCAGACTCACACACAAACGCCATTCGTCATTGTACATGTAAATGCTACACTCGTAAAAATGACCCAAATTTCAATTACATAATATTAAAAATGAACCAACTCTTCTTTCACCATCGATCTGAGTAGAAAACAGTAGACAGTATGTATATGTTTACATGTAAATAGATAAGTATGTGTATATGTATATTCTAAATTCATATTTCATGCATTGTGTGATGTTTACATACGTATAGATATGTTTGCATGTATGTTTGTATGTATGTATTTTGCTCGAAGCTTATTAACATTTCTGCGCAACACTAAATGAAAGAGAAAAAGCGTTGAGCATATACGACGTGCACACAATACAGAAGTTGCTTACACGAGCATACAAATACTAATGAAAATATATGCATATGTATGTATACACGTACATGTATGTATGTTGATTTTTATACATACGTGCATACATACATATAAGCGGGCTATGAAGGTCACTAAGCCTTTCTTGTCTTTTGCTTGGGTGCGCGTTGCGTTGCGATCTTTTATTGCTGTTGTTTCTGCTGTCGCTGTTAATCGTGACGATCAGACGGTATACACAAAACTTGGCTCTGCTGCACATTCACACATCCATACTTAATACATTCATATGCATGTATATAGACATACATTTGTAAGTGTATGTGTGTAGTTTTATATTGAAACTTTGTGTGCGTTGGTCTGCTTTTCTTTATAACAATTTTGAATTTGGCCTTGTAAATGTACGAGCACATACATACATGTATGTTATGTATAGTTATAGTAATACTTATCTTTTACTTTGAATGTTATTAAAAGATTTAAAATTGCTTACATACATACATATATTGCACAATGCTATGCATTACATATTACATATTTATGTATTTATTTTCTCCTGACCTTTTAAAATATTTACATATTTTCACTGCATAAACATATTTACATTCATAAATATATTATATTTGCAACTCACCTCTTTCATTAAATCTTATAGCAATTACTCCCTTTCACAAATAGGTGGAAAAACTTCTGTAAACTTTCGAAATAAATGTACATACGTACATGCACTCATAAATACAGTAGTATTTGTGTATATACACATTCATATACACACACACATACGACTATGCGTCTGAGCGGAGCTTTCCACTTTCACAGTCTCTGGTTAAAGTTTGTGTACATACATATAAATGAATATGTCTGTATGTCCAAGTATGTGTGTGGATAAACACGTTCTATTCCTTTTGCAGCGACAAACAGAATATACATTCATACTATGTACATGTATGTTTGTAGATTGTACATATATACAAATATGTGTGTATGTAATTATAACTTTCAGTTTCATCAACATCAACACACTTTCATATAACTTTGACAGTTGTTTCTGTTCTTGGTTCTCATATTTATATACGATTTTGCAATACAATATTATTGCAGAGTAGAGAGTAGATTAAATTTCTCTTTTGAGTTGGATCTTGTTTTCAAGCAACGCACGTACAGTTCACAGTTCCATTAGCTTTTGCTGTTTCAATATGAAGCAAACAAACAACACATACAAATGTATGTATGTAGTAATACCAATGCATATGTATGTATGCTCCGCACACATACAAAAAGTTCACAACAACAACATTAACTTTTAACTAGGTTGAAGTTTTGTTATATGTAATACATTATTGCGAAATAAAAAAACTTGATTGGTAAAACTTTTTTCCGACTTTGCGAGCGAGAGATCGGGCTTTTGCCTCTCTCGTACAACGTATAACGAGCAACACTGCGTTTCTCTTATTGATATGCGCGCGCCGACAGTACGTCCGACTTACCAAAGCACTATTTGTGCACTAAAACTACAAGCAGTGAAAACCGATGGCAGCAGCTAGCGAGATCAGACCGTCGTCGTGTGGAAATGTTTGTCTTCGGTCTCGTTCTCGCAGGCACTTCGTTTTATGATGTGTTATGCCCTTGCAAAGAGTGGCTATTATAACACTGTAACAAAAATTAACCTCTCAATGTATTTATGTACATAGTCATGTGAACGTATGAATATATATGTATATGTTTATGTACATCATTTTTAATACTTCTACAAAGCTAAAACTGCACTGAATTTTACCAATATTCAGTTCGTTTATTAACGTAAAAAAAGTAACTCCCATTCAAAAGTTTTAAAACAAAATACAAAGTTAATAACCTTAATTAAACATAAATTGAGATATAAAGTGTTTAAATATATAAAAGTTGGGGTTTTGGTTAAAGATGTTGTTTTCATTCTTTTATATAATGAAAGCTTTGATCTTTTCACAATTTCTCACTTGTCCATAAACATTTGATGTACACAGATACGTAGCAGAGCTTGAAGGACACCTTACTTAATTATAATATATATAAAAGTACATAACATTCCTAAACGAAATATAGACTCGTTAATACTACATTTAAAAAATCACTAAACAGTTTAAAATTACAGAAAATAATCTTAATAAGAATACTACTACTACTATACTACTATGCATATGTTATTTCTCTGTTGCTCCAAATATTTTATATGATATTGTAGAACATATTTAAATTGATTTTAATTAAATAGACAAACTTATAAATATTAGGAGCCAAAAGATGTATTGTAGATATATTTCATTTATACATTGTATATAAATAAATAATGTGAATCATTGATTAAATTGGTGTACAGGAATTCAAGGACATGCAGATGCATGAAGTACATTTTACTTATTCCTTGGCACTCTATGAATTCAAACAAAGAGTTGTTCATGCTCATTTTCCAATTTGCATACGCTTCGTGCTCAAGGACAAATTTAATTACATTATTTAGAAGAAAGGGTGATAATAGGTGTCTTGTGTACTTGATTCTTTTTTACATATGTAAATTTGTAGAACTATATATACTGAATAAACATTAATACAAATTAGCTCCATTTGAAATGTGCAGATCGCTTTAAAACTGTTAATTTGTAGAACTCTGCTTTTAAGTATACGTTAAATATTTGCCTAAAAATAAAATTGAATTTTGTATTTTTTTGTAATTAATTAATTAATTACAATGTTGTAAATTAACATTAATGCAAAAGCCATTTTCCACGAATTCATTAACAGGTTGATTTCCATTTGATTTAAATTTTAGAGAGACCGCTTACAATTATTAAATCGATATCGTATTAGTATTTTTCAATAATATCCGATACGTTATCGATATTATAAAAAAACAAATTATCACCAGTGAGATGTAATCAGAAAAGCCGCCATTTTCGACAATATTTTAAATCCATTCATCATAATATTGTTTAAAGCGGGCTGAGACCAATTGATAATACTTTTGTCCGATAAACAATTAAAAATCTTGCATTAATGATTCTGCACAATGCATATATGTAGCTTAGAACTGCTGACAGGATATCTTTTAACTGTGCACACTTTTCGTTTATAATAGATCAATCCTTATTGTTTTAGTTAATAGCTTTATCGACAGACATGCTTGTCTACCCATTTGCGTACTCCTAAATAAATAATTGCATGTAGAAAGCGATTGCAGCAGAGTTGCACTGTGTCAGTTCAAGGACAAATTTTATTACCCCATTTTAGAAAAAGGGTACACGTGGGTGTCGTGTGCAACATTTACATATGTAAATGCCTGCAGGAATCAGATCACATACCATCAGGATCAAGGTCATTAAACGTATTATGTATCTATGCATGCCTGTACATTTATACATAATGGATATTCCTCTGCTATGCTTCTCAAGGAAAACTATGCAAGTTTGTACCTTATATTATGAATGTGTAGGTGTAAATATTTTGAACCACTGCGAGAAAGAAGCAGTTCTTTAGTTTACCTAGCGTGAAAATCTGAAATTGCATTCTAGCATATTTATTTATTTATTTATAGAGAGCACTCTGGACAGCAGCTCATTAACTTATTTATAAATAATTATTCTTACATATAAATTCAATAAATAGATAAATAAATTCAATAAATATTTAACCAAAAAGGAATGCCATTATTATTTCTTCGATAAATATAGGGCTACCAAAACGTTTCACATCGATAGCTTGCGGCTATTGAATATGTAAAACCATCGATTACCATCGGTGTACATCTATGATCGATCTTATTTCATATATTTTAGTTTATACTAAGCGAATAAAGTTGCAAGAAAAATGAATTTCCGAATTATCCAAAACAAAACGAATTACCTAAATGCAACCAGTCTATTTAGAAGACGTAAGTACTCTATTTTAGTCCCATACTAAAAATATATATATATGAAGCAAGTTGACAAGTTGGAATCTGAGTGACCAAAGTCCAAAATCTTAAAGTTAACTTATGGACTTATGAACAAAAATATACATATGTGTTCATATTTATACATAACGATTTATGTCATTTACATTTACATAAGTTAATCAACAGTGTGAATAATACTTTATAATACAAATATAATTATTATTATTACACGTAGTGGAGCATCGGCAATTGGCCACCCAAGTCGCTCCTCAACCCAAAAGAAGCAACAATAGCCAAAATATAGTGCTTGTCGATGGCGTCCGTACACCTTTCCTGACATCGGGAAGCGCATACTCGAATTTAATGCCCCATGAGTTGGCCAGGCATTCATTGCTGTAAGTTCAAATGGTTGATATGCATACGTGGAGTAACTATTCTTAATATTCTCAATATGATTAGTTCGCTTTTGCAAAAGAGCCGCCTTGACAAAGAGCTAATTGATTACATAGTCTATGGAAGCGTCATACAAGAAGTGAAGACATCCAATATTGCACGTGAGGCAGCACTTTCAGCTGGATTCAGTGATAAGACCCCAGCTCACACTGTGACAATGGCTTGCATTAGTTCCAATGCGGTAAAAGATGATGATAATAATGCAGATAATGATAATTATGATGCAGAGAAATTTCATGTCCACATTAATATTTACAGGCAATTACAACTGGCATGGGACTCATTGCTACGAACACCTATGATGTGATTGTCGCTGGGGGCGTTGAATTTATGTCTGATGTGCCAATTCGTCATTCCCGCAAGATGAGAGGACTCATGTTGAAGGCTAACAAGGCAAAGACACTTGGTCAACGTCTATCATTACTATCAACATTCAGACCTGGTTTCTTGGCACCAGAAGTAAGGATTATTCCTATTACTGCAGCAACTTTAAAGCTGATACCACTTTGTTTGTTAATCATTACAGTTGCCGGCTGTGGCTGAGTTCTCGTCTGGAGAGACTATGGGTCACTCTGCCGACCGATTGGCTTCAGCTTTCAATGTGACGCGCAGCGAGCAGGATGACTACGCCTTAAGATCTCACACTTTGGCAAAGCAAGCACAGGAAAAGGGTTACTTTACGGATTTGGTACCATTCAAAGGTCGGCCATCAAATATCCGATTACGTAAACATAATTACTATATAAAAATGATTCTATAGTGCAAGGCGTTGATACAGTGGTCGACAAGGACAACGGAATTCGTGTCTCCACTCCAGAAAGCTTGGCAAAGCTTAAACCAGCATTTGTTAAACCCTATGGAACAATTACAGCAGCTAATGCTTCATTCCTGGTATATAATAATATTTTTTAAGTGTATATTTGTATTTACCATGAATACCTTGTGCTCTTTTAGTCTGACGGTGCATCAGCTTGTCTGGTTATGACAGAAGAGAAAGCCAAGGAGTTGGGTCTAAAACCCAAGGCATTCTTGCGTGATTTTCTCTATGTATCACAAGATCCTGTTGACCAATTGCTTCTGGGCCCTGCCTATGGTATTCCAAAATTGTTGAAGAAAGTGGGACTTGGTCTAAAGGACATCGACACTTGGGAAATCCATGAAGCTTTTGCCGGTCAAATCGTAGCCAACTTGAAGGCCCTAGACTCTGAATGGTTCTGCAAGACATATCTGGGCCTAAACGAAAAGGTCGGTTCTCCAGACATATCCAAGTGGAACAATTGGGGTGGTTCCCTATCTATTGGTCATCCATTTGCTGCCACGGGAGTTCGTCTCTGCATGCACACCGCAAATCGCCTCGTTCGTGAAGATGGTAAATACGGTGTGGTTGCCGCGTGTGCTGCCGGTGGACAAGGAGTAGCTATGCTTATCGAGCGTTATCCTGGTGCAAATGCCGACTGAAAATATTCGTGCTACTCTATAATTAGCAATTACATTTAAATAAAAACATTGTAATTAAATTTACACTTGCTTTTTTTTTTGTATTTTGGAAACTTCCTACATCGGCCCATATAAATATTAAATATATAACAATTTTTGTATTTGTCAACATATTAACACTTAAATTCTTAATATTATTTAGAACCGTATCTTTATTCGGTTTCATAAAGCTGTTGACGTTTTAACTTCGACTGCAGAACATCGTTTTCATTATAAGCGATGTGTATGGGTGGTATAAGAGCGCATGCCACCATTCTACCCTCAGCATTTAGGAAATTAAACGTTGCACAAGCCTGCAAATATCAATAGATACTTAGAAATTAAAGGAGTCATATAAAATATGGCAATTTACAACATCTTACCTGTTCTGTTCGGAGTACTTCTACGTTTATTTTGTACTTTTTCATGAATTCAATAATCCGCCTTGATAGAACCGCTGTGGGACTTTGGTCACCAATTCCAATGATCAGCACATCTATCTTTGGTTCTAATGCTGGAAAAAGACTAAGACTTTCTTCGTTTATGTCTTCAAATGAGTTGACGTTCCAAGAAAGCACTGATCTAAAACAGTAGACATACTTGAATACGATATTTAAGTTATACGGCAACTCTATATCAAATTACTATTCATATATATAAATACCTGGGAAAAACTGAAATGGGTCCTATCAAGACCATATTGTTGTTTAACCGGAATCCGTATTGACTGTAACCGGTAACCATTAGACCTACATTGGTTTCCGTGTTAAATATTGAAACTTTTGTTTTGCCATCGTAATCGTATGCCTTGCTTAATCCTCTCGCTGTCGTAGAGACCGCCTGTCGACGGATCAAGGACTGTGACAAAAACGACGCTTGAGGAGCTTTTAGCACCAAAGATTTCAATGTTTGTATAATCATCGTAGTCAATGTGTTTTCCAATTTGTTGTGTAAAAATTAGCGATGTCAGAAACCCACCTATCGATTATTTTCAAATGTCAATGTTCGTGAGTATATATCGTCTCGGATATATCGCTCTACTCACCTCACATTATTATTTATTATTATTATTAATAAATTTGTCTCTTACACATTGTATTCATACTCAGTTGTCATTGTAAGTGGAAACATTCTAATGGATTGAATAATCGAGTATTGAATTCATCGGACATTCTATTTTGAATCGATAATTTCGTAACATTCATTCACTACAATCGATTAAATCATAGTATAATTATAATATTGTTGTATTTTTCTCATATGTAAAATATTGAAATATAATATTGTTATAAATTGAGTCTAAAAGTTAGTTACCGGCTTACATTTGGACGGGAATGCTGTTACACTCATGACAAAATATAAAGAAAACTAAACATTTACGAGAATTACCAGTTGCACCAAATAAAACATACATGTGTACATGCTCTTATGTACATATATGTATGATTATATGGTATATACATACATACAAATGTAGGATAAATTATCACTAATACAATCAATTCAATCAAACGAGACGAAAATGTGTATTAACAAATAATATTAAGTGTGTCACTTTGGTAGTAAGTAACAAAACTTCATCCTCTACTATTGTTTTCTATTAATACATAATATATTCATCGTTCATCTAATGCTGAGTAATGCTGTGCTTCTATGCATATACACACTAACATAAATATGTAAATGTCTTAGCACACGTATTTGTTAATATGGACACATGCAAAGAAATACATAACACATATGGAAGGCCATAAAAATGATCTTAAATTGATTATTATTAGATGGACAGTAGTCTTTAGTTTGATAGCAAGTACAATCTTATAACCAAATACAAGTATGTAAGTGTAAATGTGTTCTATGTGAATTCTTAAAAGATTATTACTTATATAAATTGCAAATACATGTATGTGTAAAGGAATATATACAATTGTATATGTATTTAGTAGTCTTTCACAAGTGCGTTCATTCCCAAGAAAATTTCCCACAATTAAAGGAGCCTCGAACAACTTTGAAACTTGTAACTGATTCACATTTCATACTTCATAGACTTTATTATATGCAATATTTCTGCATATACATATATTGTTTACACTTATGTGAATCTTACTGTGCCCTGGATAAGTGCATGTTATGAGCACATAGATACGCAGTGTGGCGAAATGTCTATATACATTTTGATAAACATATCATGCACTTTCCAATGCTTCAAAGTACGAAATGAAATCTATCGTTAATCGGCTTAAAGTGGAAGTTAGCAGACAATCGCCATCAATTAATTATAAAGTGGTTCTATATTAATAACAAAATATACAATCGAATAAATGTTCTTGAAATTATCATTTTATCTACATTCCCTTTATCCGAACAATTTGTTTAATACACATTTTATTTAATTCTTCTCTTTATAGCTATCCGCTGAAATCTCATAGAATTTATAGATGATATCTACCTCACGGCAAGAAAATGATTGGGCCGAGTTCGCAAATAAGCAAAATATTATTATCTCTATTGGTTTTGTTAATAATATTTTACGTTTTTATGGATGTTGAACTCTATTTGCGAGTTCATAAATATGCTATTGACCGAAATTATCACACAAATACTTCGATACCAATATTTACATCATCGGAGCCATCCAGTTCATCATCCGATCCGAGCAAAGCCCTGAAGCTTCCCACCGTTGAGAAAGAACAGTCGTATGAAGATAATACGTGGATATCGTGTGATATAAATCCACTTTGTCATATAACAGTTAAAGCAATACTGTTAGATCAAACGAATCATTATATATTCGCTCCACTAGCCACAATCTTTGATAATGTGGTTGAAATCTCTCGATCCAAATTTATTACGCCAAACATGATATCGTTCTTTCACGTGGGTGTTGCTTGTGTCTCAGGGAAACTAGTGGCATCCGATAGCCTGGGATACAGACGGCTAGGCGTATTACTCTTTCAAATCCGTACATTTCTGGATGACTTGGATGGACATGTTGCACGCGTGAAGAAGCACATTCGCGGTGAGCGTTCCGAGATTGGGACATCTGGCTATTATGTTGATGGTCTGTGTGATGGCCTTGGATGTATTGCGCTAATCTTGGGCATGTTCTTTTACTTAAAAAATAACCCACCACGTCGAGGTTACTCAATAATTCCAATGACCGATTCCAAATCCGAGCCGACAATGATTCCAAAAATGAAAGCAACTACTCGAAAAGTGGCAAAGAACGTTATCAGCTTTACTGGACAACTTTTGCTAAGTTCTACGGCATGGAATCGTTATATTGCCGTTTATCAGAATATGTTGGAAAGGGAGGATGTCAGTAGCACCCAGTATCAGTGCCAGAATTATGTATTTAAGTCAACTTTATTTTTCTGTGTGGCGTGGATGTGGCGCATAGTTAACGTACATGCGTTGCTCCATTGCGTTCTGCTTAGCATATTTTGCGACAAGTTGTGGGACTTCCTTAGAGCGATTCGTTATAGTGGATATATAATATTACTAGTTGCCATTTGCTTAACAGAAATGCACATATTGGAGGCCCAAAATTATATTTTCCATTCAGCACCGTGTAGTAATATTTCACTGTGATTTTACCTTAATTACGAAAAATACAATAATATTTTTGTAGTGAAGATCAAAAACGCCTTTTTATAACCTGTACCAATAATTTTAAATTGTGTTTGTGTACATAATACTATATTATAATGTGACTGTTATGGTGAATCTTTTAGCATGTATCTTTGAAATATATTATTACATATTTACATTAATATAATTTGCACTGGTTTACTCACCAACAATACCGACAGGTACTGCGATTACGATTGTCTTCTATGGTATGGTATCCTATTTGCTACATTTGTACCAAAACATTAAATGATTTAGTACATTTATATAGGAAACGGTACAATTTCAAAGAATATAGCTGCCGTTCTTCATCGATTGGCAATTCTACTACCGATTACCATTCCAATGCATAAAATATCGCACCGCTTATCGATTGCTCTCACTGTCCATGCTGTGTTGTTTTTAAAATATATCGATTCGATATTTGGAATCGACTATTCACCATCCCTAATAACGCATACAGAAAATTTCATCTGAAAAATTTGTCAAGGAGAAATGGTGTCTTTTACGAAAACAAATTTAATTAAAGCGAAATTGTAAATATTCTTTATATTTATTACGCACTTATTAAAAAGTGGATGTGCATATTGACTTTGCGTGTGTTGTGTCGAGAATCGAGCGTGAAAAGAAAGTGACTTCGATTTCTGGTTCTGACTGTGTGTGAATCTTGTGAGAGAGCGAGCGTAAAAAGGATATATACATACAACATAAAAAATTACGTGTGTGAGCTGTTAAAGAAAACATACATACATTTATTGAAGGCATTACATCTGTAGTGTTCCAACTAACCCCTTATTAATAGTGTAAGAATTGTTGTATAACCTTTTAGGAGACCCCAATCGCCAATCAATCAACTTTTTTTAGGTATTACAATTCATTTTGCAGAATGTACATATATGTACTAAATTTGTTCGTGAATGCATGCATACATGTATGCGAGTTTGTATGTAAAAAACGTGCTTTGTAAAATTGTAAATGAGATAAATAATAATTTTAACCATTTACTTTGATACATCATGAACATACATATGCATGCATGTATTAAATTAATAATTGAATATTAATAACAGATATGTACATCTGCTAAGATACCAATGGGCTATTTATATAAATGTAGTTCTGAAAAAGGGATTCAATAACTACATAATCTTTGTATTAATTTAGATTATTGATTCTTAAAATTTTTTTTTTTTTCTGAGCCCATGATGTTGGGTTGTAGATATTGTCATATATATTTTCAAAAATGTACATATATAAATATGTACCTATTTATATTTCAGTTTCAAGTTTACAATGTTTTTCAGATTTAGACACTGTGTAGCGCCTATTTCTCAAAAAACGTGCCCTGGTATCTCTACAAGTCGTTATAGCTATGTCTATTTGGTAAAATGCAAATTGTATATGTACTTTGTGAATTTCAGCTCTTATCTGATCTGATGGAGGCAGTCATACAAATCATTACACATAGTTAAAACGACTAAGCTGTTAGTACCAAATGATAAGAATACATACATTTTTATAAAACCATTTTCAATGGGTACACATATACACACATATATCAAGAGGAAGAAAGTATAACATCAACGGAATGGGACTGTTTCAATCTCAAACAGATAAATAATAGATAAGATAGATCATAAAAGAATTTCCCCAATTAGTCAATTTCTTCAATGGTTACTGGGGCTTATGATTAAAAATCGATGAACCCGTGTTGAAGGCTAAATGCGGGAACGATAAAAGCTTATGCGCATATATCGGCCATTTGCGCACTTATCGGGCCTTTATGCGCACATATCGGTAATTTATGTGCACGTAGCAAGTCACTTTGAGCCACAATCGATTACTTACACTGGAACTTTAAGTAAACTTTAACTTTGTATTAATGTTATAATCTTATAGCCTAAATACACTACACACCGCTTAATCCCCGATGTCAAAATATGAATGTATTTTCTTGAATTACCATCAGTTTGATTATGTATATGCCTGGGTTAGATTTGGATGAAGTGTTTAACTAATGAAAGATGTATATCTACCTCGATCAGGTAAAAGTTTATGGAATGTATTTGTTTGTGGAAGATTTCTATATGAGAATGAGTATATATGTATGTGTATATGTATTTGTGTGTGTATGTGTATACATATTTGAATATTGTGTGTGTAAATAAACTTGTGTATACATTTGTTCTAAAACAAAAGAAACTACAATAGTTTCTTAGTTTTTCCAATATTCCATATTTCATATGATGTATTTGTAACTGGTAGAAGGCAGTAGCTAAACCCTATAAAAATTATGAATATCAGCGGTAAGCTACCACGTTCTATCTGTTACAATTCTAATGTTAGTACAGATTTAATTTTTTACAGGATAATTTCAATTTTCCAATGTTCTTTAAGTCTGTGACTTTGCAATTTTAAAGTAACTCAGTTAACAGTCTTATCTTTTTTCAATTTAAAAAATTACCATACTTTGATATTGTTCTTTTTTTTTATTTTAAACACAAAATTAACATTTTTTGTTTAATTTACAAGCAATGTGTGAGCAATTCAGCCCTGAGTGAGTGCATTAATTTGTTTAAACAAGTATTTGCAATATTAGAACTGAATATTGAGTATATCAGAGCGATTCTTAAATTGATTGAATGGTTTATAGACAAAGCAAATCATGTTGATATTTTGAAAAATTATAATGAAATATTATACAATTTCTAGAATTTGGAATAACTCCCAAAATGGATTTCGTGCAAGTTGCCGAGGAGGAGGGTGATGAACCCATTGAACTTCCAGCTGAAGAAGATGGTACATTGCTATTGTCAACCCTACAAGCCCAATTTCCTGGCTCTTGTGGACTTAAGTACAGGAATATTGATACCCAAGCCGTGCGTGGTGTTCGCTCAAACGAGGGAAGGCTATTTCCACCAAGCTCCGAATCGGGTTGGGGAGAAGATATCTACTTTTGTGTGTTTCCAAAAGGTATACCAAAAAACAGAAGTTCTCCGGCACAGATCGACAGTCCTTATCGCCCCTCATTGCCTCCCATAGAGAACAAACGTAAGAGCGATGATAACTTGGAAAATTCGACTGCCAAAACGAAACGTATTGAAACCCGTTTGCGATGCACTGATTTGATTGTTTTGGGACTTGCTTGGAAAACTACAGAGGACAGTTTGCGGGAATACTTTGAGAGTTACGGCGAAGTGCTCATGGCTCAGATTAAGAAAGACGTTAAGTCCGGGCAATCAAAGGGATTTGGTTTTGTACGTTTCGGTTCATACGAAGCACAAATGCGCGTGCTCTCCAATCGTCATCTCATCGATGGACGATGGTGTGAAGTGAAAGTTCCAAACTCAAAGGTGTTGTAAACAAAAGTTCACAATGTAGAATAATATAATATAATTGATTCTTTCTTTTATTTATTTATTTTTTGTAAACTAAAGGGCATGGGACATCAAGTGCCATGCAAGGTATTTGTCGGTCGTTGTACCGAAGACTTGAACGCAGATGATCTGCGCGATTACTTTTCCAACTTTGGAGAGGTGACAGATGTTTTCATTCCACGTCCATTTCGTGCATTCAGCTTTGTCACATTTCTCGATCCAGACGTAGCCCAATCTCTCTGCGGAGAGGATCATATTATAAAAGGTATGCAGTTCGTAATGCACGATATCATTACAAATATTTCAACTTTGCTATTCTTTATAGGAGTGTCAGTTCACGTTTCGAATGCTGCCCCCAAAGCCGAACAAAACAGGAGCCATCAAGGACAAAATTACAGTTACAACTCTGGAAATAATTTTGGCATGCATTCGTATCATCCCCAAGGAAACCACATGAGCTCGGGCCGCAGCGGACATCACAGAGGTAATAACCAACACAATTCACACGGAGGTGAAAACACTGCAATCGGCAATAGTCACAGCAACATTGGCAGTGGTGGCTACGGAATGGGTGGCAATAATTTTGGTGGAAATAATATGGGTGGGGGGTTATGCAAATAGTAATAATCACAATAGTGGAGGGAACATGAATCGCCAAGATGGTGGTATTCCCTATAATAGGCAGAACAATTTTCACGGCATGAACCAACCGCACAATGGCAACGTAGGCAATGGCGGTTGGATGAACAGGGGACATTTGGACATGCCAAATCTACAGGCATTAGGCATTAATTCGCAAGGATCCAACTCTTCAAATCAAGGGCAAAACATGAACAACCCTTTAGGCGTCGGACTTAATTTAAACTCATTGCCGATGAACCCTGCTTTGGTTGCTGCTGCGTTGAATCAGTGGAGCCTTCTTGGCAATCAGCTGCAAAATCAAAACCAGGACCAGCAGGCAAGCCTTCTATACACTATCATTGTTTCAAACAAAAAACTCTTTCAGTTACTTCTCAGGGAGGCAATTTTTTATCATGGATGGCTCAAAGCAGCGGACACAACAATATTAACAGCTCTGGCAGAAACAAAGGATCAAACAATCCTAACTCTGGCAAAGGCGATAATTCTAACGATCAGGTTTGTAGTCTCATCTTAATAGAAAATTCCAAATAAAATCTAATTACATCTTATTTCCCTTGATCATTGCAGAACGGCTGCCCACCAGGAAACTCTTGGTCAAATCAGAGCGGTGGCTCTCAAAATTCTGTGGACAAATCAAATTTTCTTTAAAGTTTTCAATTATAAACTCTACTTACCAATGTGGTACTAAAGAATCTTTTTGATTCAACTGAAATATTTGTAGCTATTCTTACCTTCTTATGTGTACATATAAATACAAATATGTCAAAAATATCTTCAATTCTTTTAAGTGATCTTGATCCAGGGCGGGTATTCACTTAAGCAACAACAAATAACAGCACAGCAGTAACAAAAATCACTAACATAACAACAACCAAAGGTCATCAGTGTGCGATAGAGTAAAGGCGTTTTTGGAAGTGGATAGTTAAGAGCGGAAGCCAGAGAGTGGCATTGACGCAAGGTTGCCATCTGAAGTGTACATTTTATACCACAAAATTTCCCATTTTCATTAATTGTTTACTAATGGTGCAATTATATTATGCTTATTTTGTTTTTGATACCAACTCAGTAACACATGGTTAAATGAAATAACATTATTAAATAAAATATAAATATTGCCATCAGTTAAGCACAGGCAAAGCCGGTTTATCTAAGCAAATTTAAAATAAATGGTATTAGTTTATATTATAAAGATAAATGTGGCCGACGAATGTGTTTTAAATGATTTTATCTACAAACTGTCACTGTTTCAATTATTGCGTCTATTTTTATACTAAATAATAATTAAAATACAACTGCAAATACTGTTTAATTTAGTAATTTAAGTATATTTGAGTAATAGCAGTAGTTGCATTCCATTCCATCGTTCCGTAAGCAACTATGATTTGATATTTGACTGTAACGGAATGTCAAGTTTTTTCATCAGTGGCTTCAGTTTTGAAATAGCTCCAAGTTTAACAATGGATCAAACTATCCAAAATAAGTTTATACCACAGCAATTGCTATATTTTGTTGCTGGTCGACGTTGTTGCCAACAATTTGCGTGCAGTTTCCGAAAGGAAGATTTCAATATAATTATAGACTGTGCGCGTTCAATGGGCTTACGCTCGCAGTACGTTATAAGTAGTGGCCAGGGATGTATGAAGGTATTCAAACAGTCTTGCCGGCACTACTTGGAAGAGCCAAAAACTCTGGCATTATCTGAACCAACTGCAATGCAAATGTCATCATTGCTGTCTGGTACTGGCTTCCTTGGAAGAGATGAGCATCAAATGTCTGGGGAATTCATTGGCCTGAAGATTCCGTCACTACACATACCTATGTTGGCAGTAGGACTGCCAGCGCCACGTCATAAATCGGAAAAACATCTCAAGTTCTTAAATGACGCTTCAAGATATGCTTGCCTCAGTGACATACTGACATCTATTTATTCACATCGCGTGTATGTGTTTAAGGCTGATCTTTATACGGATAAAATGTTGCTTTTTCCGATCATAATTTTGGAGGATTCGGAATTTAAGAAGTCCAATTTGAAAATAATCTGCATCGAGAAGGAGAACATTGTCGCCGGCTATAATAGCGAGAGATTAGCTGACTTTTTGGATGAAAATGTTGGAGAAACTGTGGGCATAGAAGCGCCACAGCATAGTTGCCTTAGCTCTAGCACACACATCGTGTTCACAACTGCCAAATACTTTTTACGCTCGTTGATTAACAAGAACGCAAGGAATCTTAATAATATTAGTCACTTTGTAGTGAACGATGTACATCTACACGATCCTTACACTGACATATTATTGTGTGAATTGAAAAACGCGTTGACAGTTAATCAAAATCTACGAATTATTTTACTCTCACAAAGAAGCAATTCAAATGAATTCATCGCTTTCTTTGGTGAAGGCATGGAGTTCTGTGCAAAACAATCTTGCCCAGCATCTAATCTTCACATCTCTTATATTGAAAATATTCAAATACGTATTGCTTCAGCGAACATTTATAAAGGCCCGGAGATTTACAAGAATCGACCTCAAATGTTCAGGAATAAAAGCTCGAGAAACGAACAACTCGATAAATGCCTGCAGGTCTACGAAGATCTGGGAACTGATGCGGCTATTCGTCCATTTCTTTACTCAATCAACTACGAATTCTCACCTGTAAACTATCAACATTCATTTACTGGAAAAACAGCTCTTATAATTGCCGTACACCTGAACAATATCAATCATCTGCGGCTGTTGCTATTCATGGGTGCTAATCCCCATCTCGTAGATAATCAACACGAGACTGCTATGTCTATAGCTGCCTTAAAAGGACACGCTGAATGTATTAACATTCTTAATAATTACGCTCTTCATGGTTATGTATATAAAAATTCTAAGCCCGAATTTGTTGATTACGATGTTATAATTGATATAATCTACCTTATGTGCGCCAAGACCGATTTCCCATCAGGTGAGCTACTTTTAAATATATTTCTTTCATAAGTATAAGTTTCAATATAATTTAAAAATAGATTTTTTTGTCATAAATACATATTTTGCTTAAATCATAATATTGTATTTCACGGATTATGTCTTTTCTGCGTGTATACGTAATTAGCGATACGATACGACACATTTAGCTCATCTCTGTGTATATCGATACATTATCGCATTCACATTAGAATCCCAATTTTGATCAAATCGAGACTGGCCTGCATTTGATTAAAATGAGCACATATTTGGAGAGCGATAAGGGCAAATTTATTCCGGCAACTAAGCGTCCAGATGGCACATGGCGAAAAGCCCGTCGAGTGAAAGATGGCTATGTGCCACAGGAAGAAATCCCATTGTACGAGAGCAAGGGCAAACAGTTTGTTGCCCAGAGACAAACTGGCGTGCCGCCAGGCATGTGCCCGGTTGTAGCTGCCGAGCTTAAGAAGGCACACGAGAAAAAGGAGAAGGCGAGAGTACAGAGGGTGGAGAGGCAAAAAACTGCAACTGGAACTGCAACAAATGCAAAAGCGACGCCAGCAGCTCCAACTATAGCAATAGCCGCAAGAAATAACAGTGAACGCGTCAAGGAGTGTGATATATCCGCCTTATCCAATACATTGGATGATGCACTGATGCTGGCTGATGCCGATGAGGTAGACGTTGCGAAACAAATTAAGAAATTGCGAAAGAAAATACGGGAAATTGAGCAAATCGAAAGTAAAATACAGGCTGGGGACGTAAATAAGCTGGACAAAGATCAGCTGGACAAGGTGAAAAAGAAAGCGGAAATTTTAAAGCAATTAAGGAAATTTGAGGAGACTTCCACAGCGTCGCACACATAATACTGTCGGAATATATCTTTACATTAATACTCTCATTTAATTGCCTGTCTCATCTCATCATACACTTGTCTGTTAAATAGTTTTAATAGTTTTAATTTAAGGAAGCCCTATAATATTTATGTAAATGTGTTCGATCCTCCGCGCTCCTTGAATTAACAAAGCAAAGGGCTTTTATGATATGTTTTTAATTAAGATTAAAGTATATATATTAAATTAAATTAATTGAAATAAACCACTGCAGCAGTTCAAACAATAACTTATGTTCATATTCATTTGCCATTTGCAGGGAATATTTTAATCATTTTGCCGACATACTATCACATGGTTAAGTTAAACTATATGTTGTTAACTCATTTGTTAATTGGCGATTTAAGAGCATTTTCCATATTTCTGTTGCATGACAACATGGAGAAGGAGTATCTGAACTCATTAATTAAGGCAGAGGCTGATGCTGACGATGAGACCATAAAGATTGTTCTCACCACAGGCATAATCGAATCGTTGCATCTGCCAGTCTCATTTAGGCACTTAATAGACACTGCATGCGAGAGGAAGATTTGGTATGATGGCCGCATTTGTAGCACTGTGGATGCCATCGAATGGGTGCCAAAAGATTGTCTCCTGAGGAGGCTTTTACTTCTTAAAACTAAAGGTTAGTTGCTTGGCTTAAATAAATTCCAAACGTTGTCAATTTTGACCAGACCAGTTAATGTACTCTCTTATAGGATTGATGGATGGACAGTGTTTCCGATTAATGCCAAAGGATACCTATGATAAGCTGCAGGAGACAGGATTGCCGGCATTGCAGACGATGCATTTGGATCAAATCTGTTTGATTGTCAAGCTATTGTCTCCGAATACGATAATTAGTGAATATCTAACTTATACAATTGCACCGCCACCGCTAATAAACATACACCAGACTGTGCAGTTCTTGAAGAAGATTGACGTATTGGATGAATCGGAAGATGTCACGTGGTTGGGCTGTCGCCTGATAGACATACCTGTACCATGCCAGCTCGGACGTACTTTAATTTATGGCATTCTGTTGCAATGTCTGGATCCCATCTTGACCATTGTTAGCTCACTATGCACCGCAGATCCGCTTAACATCCCGTTCAACGAAGACATTGATCGTTTATGGGATCGATTTACAATCTACATTCAGAATCGCATTAAAAGCGAGCGCAATCGCCTAGCAGCGGATCAGTTTTCGGATCACTTTCTGTTCGTACGTCTCTTTCAAGAATGGCAAAGCCGCCTGAAAAACAATATTCCATCTTTGTATCTTACCGATGAGTATGAATTCATGCTTAACGGCCTCATGGAGCAGTTGAATTGTACACGATCAAAGATTCTGTGTGCCCTGCGTGCTGTAAATCTAGTTCAATGCCAAGGCGCGTTAAGTACACAAAGTGTTAGCTCAAGGTCGGGCAATTGGCCATTGGTTAAGGCAGCTTTAACGGGCGGCTTGTATCCAAACATTTGCGCTGTGGATTCAAGGAACGCAAGCAAATGCCTGAAATCAGCATACTCCATGGACATTACCCTGCATCCCAATACCGTGATCCGTGACTTCTTGCAGCCGTTAAATGTAATTGCTCAAGGATCGCAATGGATAGTCTGCAACAAACAAAGGGAAAACATTAAATATGCAACTATTGTTGTGCCACTTGCTGTTGCTTTATTTGCTGGTAAGTTAAGAGCTTTACTGTGAGTTTTCCTCCTGACACTATGCTTTCTTGCAGGCTCCACTAAATTAGGATTCGGACAGATTAGTGAGATTCAGTCGCCAAATGATGCCAATGTACATTTCTTTATAGACGAATGGATTTGGATGATTGCATCAAGATGCAATTTTGAGCTAGTGATGAAAACGCGTCAACATTTCTTCAGATTCTACCAATATCTCTTAATCAACTGCAGCGATACACAAAAATGGCGAGGAGATTCAACGACTGTGGAAATGTATCTTTTACTAATCGAAACATTGGCTTCCATGTTTGCCACAGAAGATTTCGCGACCGGCTTTCAAAAGTGCCCACAGATCGGCTTTAAACCCGCTGTCAAGTTGCCAAATTTATATTTACTAAACATTAATTCGCATTTCATTTGGCAACAATCAAGCGATTATAAATGTGCCTCAAAGCAGCGTCAAATTAATTTCGAAAACAATTCACAATTTGTTGAAAAACAATATTTTTTGCTTTACACAGAAGAGAATCCAAGCAATTTTTATCAAAATAACGATGCATCGTATATAGAGAGCGTGATTGGCAAGTTTGTTAGGCCAATTGAGTCCCCTAACAGACACATCTATGTTATATTGTATTCGAAAAATCCAGATGTACTGCTGAGCATCAGCCGAGTTAAGATCCAAAAAGGCGATATTATTTTTAAGGAATATTTCAGAAATGTTGTTCCAGTCTACGAAATATTGTGAGTACAAAAATCATTCAATCTGTATCTGTTTTATCTGCATCTGTATCTATTGCGTTACAGGGAAGCTTGTGCATCTCTGCAGGTGAATGTTCCCAACTTCGAGGGTCGCCTCTTGTCGTCGCTGATCGACAAACGTGTTGGAAATGTGATAATGGATTTGTTTGCTTTCCGACACCATTGGATACACAATAAATAGTACGATGTATATTTTTATTTGTTATAATTAGGTATAAACTGCAGACACATTGAAGTTAATTACATAAATATATCATTTATTTATGCATATTTCACTTGACAATGTAATTTAAATGCTGAAAACTGAAAGTCGTACAATACTTTTGGTTTATTACTACAAAAAATATTCGAGATTATTACGGAAAATGACATGTACACACTCATAATTATGTATTTCGTATTATGTATTAATAATTATAAGACTATGTTAATTACATAAATATACATACATATATATATATAAAAACATGTATATCAATGGCATCCGCAGGACTTAACGATCATATTTCTATACTTCTTTAAGTTGACATTCTCATCGTTCAGATGATATAGAACGGGCAGAGCGCCTAATCTTGTTGGTGCACAACACGGCTTGGGCACCTTCTTGGGCTCTAGCAGATGCACAAGTGTTTGCACAATGGCATGATTGGTGGCATTCATATGCGCATTAAGTGGAAAATTGCATTCTCCGCTGCAATAGAAGGCCCCATAGCCATCGGGAGCGATTATCCAATCGTGCCAGCCTAAATCTTTAAAATCAATATAAAGTGTTTGCATTTGACAGCTTCGCGTGTTTTCCATAGGCATGTTTTCCAGCAATGGATTCAATGGCTCCGACTTCTTCTTCTTACGCTGATGTAAAGTACTGCGTTTTGTCCTCTTCTGTGAACTGTGAGACGTAGATTTAATCAGCTCCGGTCCTCTAAAGAATCCAATCATGAACGGCTGATTTTCGTCATCAGCTTTAACCCGACGATGTGTTAAGCCGATATCGTCAAGCTTTATTTCCCGATCGGGTTTGTTAAGAGCATGTGCACCAATATAGATGCCATGATTTTCTCTGGCATTTATTAGCCACTCATGCAAGGCTTCTGTGACGTTCAGCTCCAGCCAGCCGACATAGTCACCCGTGGTATTTACCGAGGATAATGGCTCTAGCATATTCTGCGTTGTTCCTGCCGAGCTTATCGCATACACTGTGACTGTGAATTGCTTGTTGGTCGTCATCCATTTGCCTTCGTTGGAGTTTTGATAGATTCGTAGTTCAGCCATCATTAGGTAGTTGTCATTGGGAATATTGGACACATCGAACCATAGACGACGGCCATGCTCGTGACGCATCTCTTCCACATTGTGATTGCGTTTGTTCAGGAACGTCATGATGATGTCGCTCTCGTCTATCGCCCGCTTGTCCAGATCTGTGATGAAATTCTGTTCGTTTTTATCTGCGTCGCGTTTTGTGCGCTTGTGTTCATTGCCCCTATTAATGGCAAGTCCTTCCTCAGCCGTGATGCGGTGATAGACATCAAGTAGAAACTTTGGTGCCGATTTTCGCAGCGATAATCCGTGATTCTTGTGATGCATTGGGCGATCGGCGATGCCCAAGAATTCCAATATTTCATATGAGACATCCAATTTATCGTCGTCGCTAAGCACACGTTGCATGACGGTTTGATCTTTGCCATTATCTATGTAAATCCCTGATTGTGTTGAGTGTGTATATGGTACAATAAAAATAATTGAAATTAGCCAAAGTGATGGCAAAAACACCACAGATGTTGTCATCTTGTTTTGGACTGTATATAAACGTTTCAAGCTAACAGCATCTGTTTTATCTTAAATGCGATATGTTCCTTGAATTGCTTAAATGCGAAACTTGAATTGTGCAGTTATTTATGTGTACATTGAAAATTCCTACACACTTGTGTTAGGTTTGTTGTATGTATCTTAATCTCATGGATGCATTTTTCTTGAACGCAGCTTTTCACAAGTTGGCAGGTCTTGCAGCGCGATCGCCAGGGAATGTATAAACTCCGGAACGAACTATTTTAGTTCAATTGTAATCAATACTTCAGTCTACTTTAATATACCTTATATTTCACTGATTTTTTAAATAAATTCAAATGCAGTTAATACTATTCGCAATAAATATATATGCTAAGCATATATTACATATTACATAAAATTATTGTTAAACAAATAAAAGAGAGCAGTATAGTTGCTTGATGCTAATCAATAACTGTTAAATGTATTAATTATAGTTGTTTTTAATTGCTTTAATATGACATTGTAAGATAGAATTTATATTTAATATTATAGAAACTACGCACGCTTACAATATTTAATTTAAAAAACCATTTAAATTCGCGCTCTAAACAAGTGATCGAACTATTGTGAAGTTTTGCAATCGACTATCGATTACTTTTGTTGTGACCATGTCAGCTGATGAGAAAATACACAAATATGTTCACAACTACACTTGTAGTTGGCAACATGCTATAAAATAGCAGCACATTCATTAACAATTTTGTTGAACACAGGCGAAAGTTCGAAAATTCTTTTAGTGAGTAACCACATAGCATTGGTGAATGTATTGCTGGTTCTTTTCAAAATTAAGCACGCATACAAGTGAAAGCACATATGTTAGTTTGGAAGTGAGACTCTGAAAGTGTGTGTGAAGTGGGAAATCGTTTATTTAATCAACAAGGTTTATATATTAAAATTAAATTATATATATTATAAATAGACCTATCTCTGTTATTATTGTGACATATGTATGTCATATATACATACATACATACATATGTATGTGCGTGCATACACATATAAACATGCTATTAATTGTTGTTATTAAACCAGTTTTAACTTCGCAATTGAATTTCAAATTTAGTTTTAGATGAAATATTTAATTAAAGCTTTCACAAATGACACAGGTTTCAAATGAAATATTAACGAAATTCCTTTTATATTCCTTTTTTAAATACGTATGTCAATAGAATGACAATAAATACACATGTATGCGAGGAAAGCATTACAACTTAAATGTTTATGCTAATTAAAAGATACAAAATTAATGTATGCCAAAATATTTATATTCTATGCCGTCAAACATACAAATATGTATTTAAATGACACATATATATAGATATATAGATACATATGTTTGTATGTTCATTGAAATGATGTCACCATCCAGTTGAATATATAGGTTCATCTGCCATGTATGTAACATTATAAAGAATATTTCTGGCTGGGAAGAAAGACTTCAATGTTTGAAATGAAAGAGAGATTTCCGAACCCTTAAAAATGTCATAAACAAAATATAAATGTTAATGTTTGCTCTTCAGCTTGGAAGCCATTGTTTACTTAACAAAATTAATTGTTTAGAATGAATAATTATTTGTTTAATTGTAGTTGCTGTGCACATAAGATTGTTATCTGTTGCTATCAAAGATACTGATATAAAGAAATAAGCTTAAAGCATTTATTGCTATTATAATATTAAAGCTAATGTCCGTACATCAAAGGGAAATATTTAAAAGCTCAATATTTGACTGGCAATATTAAATTTAAATAAATATTTGGCTACTGAATCGAAAAAATAATTAAACGTAATCTTTAATCTTAAGTAAGCCAACAATTTAGTAATGTTTGCTAAAAGCTAAACGAATATAAATATTTTAAGATATATATAAATATATATAAACTAATTGAGAACATCTTATTGCGTGATGTGAAGTAGTTTACATGCCTGCAGATACTTATGAATATATAGACACCCTAGTTAATTAAAACATAATTTCCCACGTGACATATTGTATATACATATTACTTGAGCGTGTTGACATCATACACGTTATTTAAATGACAATAGGGAATACGGTTTATTATAAAACTGTAACTATAGTAAATTAGATTATACTCCTTATCAGCCTGTTCAATTACATATGCAATTACAGTTTAACTTTAAATATCATATTACTCATTTAGATTTTCCATCTGCAAACGAACTCAAGATGGATGACCTCAAAGGATTCCTAAGACAGGCCGGACAGGAGTTTCTCAATGCGGCGGGCGAAGCGGCGATGGGAGCTGCCAAGGATGTTGTTGGATCTGTTATAAATGAAATATTTATTAAGAAAGAAGCCGACACGAAGCGAATACTGCCGAGTATTAAGAACATGCGTGTTGTAAGTGCAAATTAGTTGAATTAAAAACATAAATATAGGGTATAGCATAAGTCAAGTACACACTACAGAGCTACAGTCGAACATTGATACAATCATTTACACTCTACTTTTGCCAAACAAACAAACGTAATATTGAAACAAAGCAACCCTTGCAAAGTGAAGTAGCTACATCTAATGCAATTAATGTAAGTACTTCAGTTGACAGTGCCTGTCGCAAGTATGCAGACGTTCCAGCCACTTTTATACATACATTCACTTACACTTTACTTTTGTCCTTCAAACGTTTCATTAAAACTAAGCGACCCTTGCCAAATGATGTAACTGTGTGTAATGGCAATGTAAGTACTTTCATTGACAGTTCAATCCCTTTGCAAGGATATCTCGTTGTCGTCATACTTTTATATATGTTGTGTGTTTTTACTGTGACCCGCACTACATTGCTCACTGTTTAGGTGGTTGTCATACATTTTATTACTTTTTTTCTATAACAGCTACACTTATAAATCTGATTAGGTATATATGAAATCCTTTTATTTTAGATTTTAGATATTGTAAAGCAAATAAACATATATGTATATAAATATATTTCTTAGTTCGATCAGACTAACAATTATGCTCTTTTAGCTGGGCGAAAACAATGCCAATCTTGGATATCAGGCGGATGTGCAGGATTATGAGGCACTGTTGAACAACTGCCTGATGAATGGTTCTCTATTTGAGGATCCACTTTTTCCGGCTAGCAATGAATCTCTCATGTTTTCTCGTCGCCCAGATCGCCATATCGAATGGCTGCGTCCCCATGTAAGTATTTCTTGGAATGAATAACTCCATCTATGCAGAGTATTTATAGTTTTACTTATTCATCTGCAGGAAATCGCTGACAATCCTCAGTTCTTTGTGGAGGGATACTCCAGATTCGATGTGCAACAGGGCGAACTTGGAGATTGTTGGCTTTTGGCTGCAACGGCAAATTTGACACAAGAGTCGAATCTGTTCTTCCGCGTAATTCCCCCGGAGCAGAGTTTTGAGGAGAACTATGCTGGCATATTTCATTTTCGCTTTTGGCAATACGGTATATATATATATTTATATAGATATTTACAATTTATAATTGTCTTTTATTGCTTTCTTAATGAAACTAATCAGGTAAATGGGTGGATGTGATTATTGATGATCGTCTGCCAACTTATCGTGGTGAACTACTTTATATGCATTCAGCGGAGAAGAATGAATTCTGGAGCGCACTTCTGGAGAAGGCATATGCCAAGTATTTGCATTAGGCATATTAATGATAATTGGTTTACTAAAGCAATTGTAATGTCTTAGGCTTCATGGATCTTATGAGGCTCTCAAGGGAGGCACAACATGCGAAGCCATGGAAGATTTCACTGGCGGTGTCAGTGAATGGTATGATCTTAAGGAAGCTCCAGAAAATCTGTTCACCATTCTTCAGAAAGCTGCGGAACGTAGCTCCATGATGGGATGTTCAATTGAAGCGGATCCCAATGTGTTGGAAGCTGAAACGCCACAGGGTTTAATTCGAGGACATGCTTACTCCATTACTAAGGTTCTATTATTAATCTATAATTGAAAGTCTTTTGGACCATCGGTTGATTTGATCATCTACAGGTGTGCATGATTGACATTGTCACGCCGAATCGGCAAGGAAAGATTCCAATGATACGCATGCGAAATCCTTGGGGAAATGAAGCCGAGTGGAATGGACCATGGAGTGACAGTTCTCCGGAATGGCGATATATACCCGAGGAGCAGAAGCAGGAAATTGGTTTAACCTTCGACAGAGATGGAGAATTCTGGATGTCCTTCCAAGACTTTCTATCGCATTTTGATCGCGTTGAGATTTGCAATTTGTCACCAGACTCATTCTCCCAGAAGAGTGGCGAGGATTATCAACAAGGTGGCAAACGCAAATGGGAAATGTCCATGTACGAGGGTGAATGGACTCCCGGCGTAACAGCCGGTGGTTGCCGTAACTTCTTGGATACGTTCTGGCATAATCCTCAGTACATTATCACCTTGGTGGATCCTGATGAACAGGACGAGGAGGGACACTGTACAGTTATTGTGGCCTTAATGCAGAAGAATCGGAGATCTAAACGCAATATGGGAATGGAATGCCTTACAATTGGCTTTGCTATCTACAGCCTAACTGACCGCGACCTGGAGAATCGTCCACAAGGCATCAATTTCTTCAAATACAAATCTTCGGTTGGACGATCACCGCACTTTATTAACACCCGAGAAGTATATATACATTAAATAGTTATATATGTCCGCAATATATATTTCCATTAATTGTTATTCAAACAGGTTTGCGCTCGTTTCAAATTGCCACCAGGACATTATCTTATTGTGCCCTCGACATTCGATCCCAATGAGGAAGGCGAGTTCCTCATTCGAGTCTTTTCCGAAACTAAAAACAATATGGAGTGCGTATACAATGCAAATGAAGCAGAGTTTGTATATTAGATCTAATTCGTCAGCCGATTCAATTTTCAATTATACAATTTATACGAAATATGCAAAAAGGTTGGGTATGTGAATAGTACATAATTGCATGTATATCAGCTAACTAATAGTATTTACTATACCTGTGGGCAAATAAAGCAGCAGTATTTTAATTCTTAAATGCAATCCTATTATCTAAAAGAAGTTGTTATTTGCTTAACATATCAATATTATTGCATTCATATTCTCTTGACAAATCAATAAGTTGGTTTAAATGTGAATCTCTCTTAAATGTCAACTGCACTATAGCGTTCCCAAAAGTTGCTCTCTCTTTTTTAATATTTTATATATATGTGTGTGTGTGTAAGTAAGCTAACAGTAAGATGAGATGAGTAAGTTGAATATGTACTTGTATGTGTTAAGCTTGCACTGTAAACCAATTATTCCCTCACTCTCCCAGTCCCATTCCAATTTCGCTGTCTCTCTCTCTCACTTGTAAATTAGCACCCGGCGAGCCAATTATTCACCCACTCTCCCAACCCCAGTCGCTCTCACACTGTATCTCACATGTTATTTATCTTACGGCGAACCAATTGTTTGTTGTCATTTACCTGGCGGATATTAAGCGCATTCCCTTTGAATTTGTCATTTGATAAATTAATCATCGCTCATCTTAATGTTATTATTAAATCTTTGACTTAACAATTCAAGTTGATTACTAATCACAAATAATTGTATAACTATCAATGCTATTATTTAACCCACAGGTGTAACATTAGAGTCTCTGTTTTGATTTAATCGGTACATTCCATTTATTAGTCATATTGTTGAATTTTAATGCCCTCTGTAGACTTTTAGACTCTTTAAAAGTTATCTTTACTTACATATTGTAGTCAATAATGTATCATTAAATAAATGTATATTCTACATTTATTTTCTTTAAAATTATCAACTTATAAAACTTATTGTCAACAAGAATCTAGTCTGTTTCTGTAATATTTATGTATAAATGTTAAATTATTATTTATTCTGTACCTCTACCTAATGCATATTCCCCTAACCTGTTGTACGTATAATTAATATGTCCGAATGTATTATACATATATTAAATAGATCTTTAAAGCCAGTTTTATGCAGTTTAATAAATCCAAGTATATTCATTGTACTTTATCAAATCATATTCCAAATCACATTTTCCATCACTTTTATACAGAGAGAATGATGATCATGTTGGATACGGAGATCATTCCGATAAGGTAAGTCAATATCTAGACAGCAAAATACTTGTATATTATTATTTAATTGTGTAATCTCTTAGGTATTGCCGGTAATACCATCGCCAAGGCCCAGCGATCCACAAAAGGACAGTTTGCGTCGATTATTTGACAGTATTGCTGGAAAGGATATGGAAGTAGATTGGATGGAGTTGAAACTAATTTTAGATCACTCTATGAAAGATGGTGGGTTCTATATGCGTACCTTTATGTTCAGTTGATGTAAAAATCCCTTCTCTAATTGCAGATTTACCAAGGCCAGTTGAGTTTAGTAGGTTTACGGCCAACAATGCATTTGAAACTCAGGCAGGCATGGGAGAAGAATCTGGTAATGCTTGTGGCTTATTTGCCATGTTATGTGGACCATTCCTGAAAGGTACTCCCTTCGAGGATCAACTGGCAACGAATGATCAGTCCAACAAGAGGCTAATTGAAGACAATCCATCAGGCAATAGAGGTAATATTTGAATTGAATTGATTTGTCCTGAAAATATATAATATTCAATATATTCTTTATAGCTATAGTCGATGAAACACATGGATTTTCCAAAGATGTTTGTAGATCCATGGTTGCCATGTTGGATGCTGATAAATCTGGCAAACTGGGCTTCGAAGAATTTGAGTCATTGCTATCTGACATCGCCAAATGGAAGGCTATCTTCAAAGTCTATGATACAGAGAATTCCGGACGTATTTCAGGCTTCCAGCTCCGTGAAGCACTTCAATCCGCTGGCTACCATTTGAACAATCGTGTTCTCAATGCCTTAGGCCATCGTTATGGATCAAGAGATGGCAAAATTGCATTTGATGACTTCCTCATGTGTACTGTTAAAATTAAGACATATATTGGTAATGCAAAAACATTTCGTTTAAATTAACTAACATATTTTAATATATACTTGCAAATAATTTACAGAAATATTTAAGGAACGAGATACGGAGAAGAACGAAACTGCCACCTTCACGCTAGAGGAATGGATTGAACGGACAATATATTCCTAATTGCATTCAACAGAAGAACAACTTCTCAATAAACAAATTATTTATGCATTTGTTTAATAGTTGTCTCCATCTACCTTATATTCCTTTAGCTAAATGTTGGAAGTATCGAAACAAGCCTTAACAATCATATTTATAAAGCAAAAAGAATATAATATTCTCACTCGCAAATAGTTCTATCAGTTGGTTCGTTTTCATATTCATACATAATTTTTTTATTACAATATTTCTCAATAAAATTATAAAAGTTAATATAGATATTTGATTTATACTCGTCGCAGCTTCGAAATTCGAAACATTATATCTATAAAGCGCTTCTACTTACATAGTTGTTTAATTTGGAAAAGAATCACTTTGTGTTAGCAGCATGATAACCTACACCTGCCTAGCTAAACAGATCAATCAAGATTTGCCTGTACTCTATCAATGATATTTTCTCTAATTTCAATATCTGGTAATCACGTCAATCTCATCCTAGTTTCATCCCTTTTAATCAATGTCATCCATAAGTGAATTTGTTTGTAGTTTACACACCACAAACTGCACGAGAAATAAGAACAAATACTTAACAAGTTTCTACTAGTAATTGTTTTTTTTTTAGCTTTTAATTACATAAACATATATGTCTCTTAACGTATTTTGACTACTTGACGATTTATTAATGCATTAACAGCGGCCGGCCGACGTTGAGTTTTCGTCACATTTAATGAACATAAGCAATATAATATTGAATGTTTGTTTAGATGAGTTTTCTTTTGTTTTTCTTGTTTTTGTTTTTGGGATGAATTGCGCATTTGTGAGAAAGCACATACATTATGTACATACGTATTTTGGCTTGTTATATACACAGAATGTTAGCATATACTATCTTTCGATTATAGATTTCAACATCTTTTAATCAAGTAAAAAAAGCATATTTAAAAATAATAATAATCATATTATCAATTGCCGAATTAAGCATGGCTATGAAGGGCGGATGTGTTGCAGTACATGTGCTCGCCGGAGCTATTTAACGTGTCTTCGATTATCTTTAAGGGCTCATTGTCTGCCTTATCGTGGCTAATATCGATGGCTCTGTGTCCAGAGCTAGTTGCTGTTTGTAGCTGCCTCGTGTTGAAGCTATGTTGTAAAAGTTCATTGTCATAAAGGCTTATATCATTGACATTGCCAGCCAGTTCGTTGATTAGTTCACTCGACATCGGCATAGATGCTGAGACGGCGCCAACTTCAGATGCCAATTGACCAGATTGCAGTTCACAGCTTGATTCTTTTGGTTCGAGCCTGTTTAAACTTGTCACAGATAACTGTTTGTATCTATTTCTTATGGAATCAACCACATCAAAGAGATTCTTCGCATCCATCGCCAAGATGTGTGCAGCCGATAGCATACTCCTAAAGGATTACATAGATTATTATTTCATTAATGCAGAATTAAATAAACTTACTTTCTGTATTCATTATCCAGAGTTGTGTCGTTATATTGATGTGCCAATCGCATCGCTGATACCAGTTCCTGCATATCTTTGGAAAGCACTTTGTGGGCCATTTCCACCTCTCTGCAATACAAATAGAAAATCCATTTCAAATCATATTCTCGTATGTTAACAACAATGTTAAATTACTTCAAGGCTTGAGCCGGAAACAGTATAGATATTTTATCTACGGATTTAAGTAGATTCCTCAATTCCACTCCAACACTCTTAACCAAATGCAAGTATCCATCAATGTGCGACTTTTCCACACCTTGCGAGAGCACCATTATCGATTTTACCACCGCGGTTGTGGCACAATAGACCTCGTCATTAGCACGACTTATTGGTCGTATCGAATCTGGAATTTCACTATTTCTGAACTTCGAGCCATTACTTTCTTCCGCAGTTGCCAGGGACTCCAAGTGATCCGCGGAAAAGTTACTTATTTTATGTGGAAAGACATTTGAGTTGGGTAAACTTGTTGGGCCACCAGATGTCAAGTCTGCTTTGAATGTTTGATGTTTGGCCATGACATCGGTAGCAGCTCCAGGTGGTATTGAGCTGGATCGCTTTCTCTGTAACATCATAGTTCATTTAATACATGATTTTGATTGTGAATGCTTACAAACTTACTAGCATTTCCTCTTGATACAACCATTCTCCGTCGCTGTTGCTTTCCTTACGTTGTTGTCGCAGCTTTTCACCAATTGGATTGTGAATCGTCTGCAATTGAATAACACAATTGATTGTTATTGATATTGTTGGTTGAAATTTGTTAAATACTAGCTAGTAAATAACTTAAAAGGTACACAACAACTAAAAATGATGTTAAATAATAATGAAACAAAAGGAAAAGAGGAAAATGCATCCGGTTCATGTGCCAGCGTAATACATCGTCCAGTCAAACCTGATTTGTAGCATCAGAAGTTAGTGAAGTACAAGCTGCTCCATCCCCAATATCGCCCTGTAGATCGACCTGAAGTGGAACGAAAGGCACCGTTGACCATTGCTGGTTCCATTCGCATCTAATTTCATCAACTTCTTGCAATGGAGATTCGTTAAATGTACAGATTTCCTGTCTGCCACAGGTCTGTTGAATATTGTAATCTTGTGCTATTTGATTGGATTGATTTATTGGCGATGATAACATTGAGATAGCATCACATTTCTGCTTCACAGACACACAGGTTTTGAGGCCAACTCCACCAAAATCATAGATTTCTTCGGGCAGAGATTCGCATTCCATGGATGTTTTCATTTGTTGACGATATGTGTGAAAGTGTGTCTTGCGTTCCATACTTCTGGAGCGATCAGACGAATGTGCGCTTTGTTTGTGATATATTATGTTCTGGGCAGCCATCAACGATTGGTGACGCTCCAGGCTGCCGCCCTTTGAGTGCATTGCCTTCTCCATCGGCGGTTGATGCCTTTCCAAACTGCCATAGAGGCTGTAACCTGAGGTTCGAGGCGTCTGATTGACAGGTTTGCCATCCATATGCAGTTGATTCACATGGAAGTCACTCTCCGTTGGTGGTGCACATATTATAAAGTTATTCTTGAATGGTAAATGATCGGTGGAGTAGCCAGATACCTGGGGCTTAATATGCATAGGATGTAAATGAGCTGGCATAAGGGATGCATCAAATGTACTAGCTACAGATGACGATGGATTTAGATTTTGAGATGAGATGCTGTTAGTTGGGAGTTTGACTTTAAGCTTTTCGGAATCAGCAACAGGATCGAGTTTTAAGAGCTCCGCTGCTGGGAGTTTAGTGGTTTTAAGCGATTGATTTGAATTACTGGCATCTATTCCTACGGCTAAAGTATTAAATACCGAGGCGGGTGTGGTGTAAGCAGCAGGATTAATGCCTCGCTTTTGGTTCTCCATCATTAGCCTGGCAAGCACCGCAGGGTTCTGTGCAATAATGTATGTCTGAGGTACAACTCTGCTCTCGTCGGTAGCGTTCATTATGCCTGGATTATCTAAAATCCATTTCAAATATTAATAGATAAATATTATATAATTTTTAATGCGAATAGGCGAAGGTAAATACCTATATCATTTACAGTTCTAGAGGGTTTCAATGGAGGCGTATCATGGTCCTCAATGCCCAGCCAAGAAATTCCTGCTACACGACGATGCTCCCGTCTCATTGTCTCCGAGGCATTTATGCTGTCTTCCAAAACAATTTCACTGCAATTGAAAACACAAATTGTTACATACATATATATTATATTAATTACATTAATATGTAACTTACTATAATGTTTCCTTTATGCGCTTGAAATTGGGCCTCTTCAGTGGCTCGTAAGCCCAGCACTGAGACATAAGTGAGTATAGCCGGGGTGGACAATTTGGTGGCAATGGCAACCTCTCGCCGTTTTCCAGCTTTGTTATAACGTCGCTATTCTTCACACCTTGAAATGGTTTCACGCCCAACATAAGAATCTCCCAAATGCACACACCTGTTCGCAAAGATTATATAAATATAAATATATGGATATTTGGAATATAAGATGGAAGTTATATGTCTTGTAATGTGTTTCACCAACCAAACATCCAAACATCACTAGCAGTCGTAAAACGACGAAAGTTAATGGACTCCGGTGACATCCACTTAATGGGTAGCGCAACTGTAAGTTTAATTTGTTTAAATTATACTAAAGAAGATAATAGATCTCTTATTTATGCTTTGCTAACCTGTGGGCGTTGAGTGATAATAGGATTGATCGGAAACCCAGCGAGATAAACCAAAGTCAGCCAGCTGAAATTGTATTTCAATGTTAGCAAAAGTATTGTAGGATCTATTGAGAATGCGTTACGCACCTTGACACAAGTGGGAGTGCTCACAAGTACATTGCGTGCAGCAATGTCTCTGTGTACAAATTTCTTAGATTCCAAATAGCTGAGTGCAGTCGACAATTGATAGCAGTATTTAAGCAACGTTCCATGGCTCAATCTAGCAAATGAGAACAGTCCATGAATAGTTAGAATACTGTTTATTATTATAAACCATCTCCAATTTACCTATCATTGTTGGCCTTTAAGTAAGCACGCAATTCACCGAGCTTTGCCAGTTCCATAACAATCCATATGGGCATAATACTGCAAATGCCAATCAACCGAATAATGTGTGGATGATCGAACTTTTGCATTATATCTGAAGTAAGTTAACAAATATATATAAATATATCTCAGATTGTAAAGGAGTTCTTTGCATTAACTTACATGCTTCGGCAAGAAAGTTTTCTGTCTTTTCTGGATCTTCGTTTGCTTTGCATGTCTTTACAGCAACTTGCATGACATCATATTTGGCATCGGTATTACTTAATGAACTATCATTTGCTACACTCTTCGCCTTAGCTGACACCGGAAACGTATAACTTCCAACATAAACATCTCCAAACTGACCAACGCCTATTTTCGCACTAAGAACTATTTGAGATCGATCCAGCTCATAGTTGCGCACTAAAACAAACAATGGCTTTAAGTGAATTCATGCAGTTGAGACAATTGCTTACCTGTGGGCGTGGAATAATCTCCCTCCCCTTCTAGCAAACCAATTTCAGCGTAATCATCCGTTAAGACAGGTTTATTTTTAATCGTAGATGAAGTGTTGGGCCCATCTCGCAATGCATTGGACGCCTTTGGTAGGGTTTCCACATTTGATTCTCGTTCCCAAATTGTAAATTCAAGATCTCTCGTTAATAGTCTGCAATATCCATCAATAAGATCGGCAATACTTTCCGCGGTCTACAAATTATTACTTAATTAGCTTGTTAATAAATATGAATAGAATTATTAACATTACATTAACTCCATTGCATGTTATAATTAAGTTTTCTTCGATATTTGATGCAGAAATTTTGATTTGCGTTTTGATTTTCTGACAATTGCAGTTCAAGTTTTGCTGTTCGAATTCAGTGGACTTATCCTTGGCGAGTTTTTCTTTTGGAAGAGCGCAGGTTTTGATAGCAACGACATCTTTAAACTGTGCTACATTCCTTAAACTTGCTTGTGGATGTGTTTGATAAGAGATTCCTGCAATGCACATATGTTAATTATTACATATGAATATTTAAAATTATCAAATCGTTTTCACCTATATGGGGACCAACATGTAAAATTCCTGATATATTCCAAGCTGAACTCAACGTTACTGCAAATTGTTCGTAGTCAGTTAAAGAAAGGTTCTTCAGAAGATCAAAGAACCTACAAAATATATGTAACAATGTTGTAACAAATATTTGCTTTCTTAATTAAATAATTGAATGCTTACTTCGTCAAATACTCAATGTCGTTGTAATTGTAGACCTTTTTGTATCCAACCTGTATCATTTTCTTCAGATTCTTTGGCTTTGTTGTGATTATCACAGATTGCGGAATAAAATATTTAAATCCAATTTCCTTTTCAATGTAATCGATGTGCTGCTTCTTATCCGGAGCTTTAAGAGTTATGTTTTTGAAATAATGACGGATGCCCAAACAGCACAGTTGAACCGCCAGATCGGCATCAACCGAAGCTAAATTCGCTTGGATGTAATCTTCCTTTAGCTGAGATAATGAAGTTTTCAATTAATTGAGGTACTTGTACATGTTAGCACGCATCTCACCTGGTCAAAATAGTAAAAACAAGTGGTTTTGTCCTCATCAAACAGATCTTGAATCTTGTGAGGCACATAACGGACGCGCAGCTCCACACGCCACACCCCTTTAGTAATAAATCGTCTGCCCTGATGGGGATCTCGGTTTTCAGTAAGCTCGGCTTTTGTTGGATCATTGTTTGGACAGTCTACATTCGAGCATCCGGGCGACAGAATGTGAGATAAGACCTTGTCCATTAACGTTGTCCGTGCCAGCCATAGAACCTGATGGCAACAAATAATTCGAATTGTTCAAATTATTAAAATAAATAATAATGAAAAATTACCTCTTTTGTGATCACATTCAACATCCGACATGCATATCGCTGTGTGCTCGGCGGGGGTTGACCATCTTTTCCAAACTCGGCGACAGTTTTCTTGATAATATGATATACTGTTTCATTTTTATTACAGCTGATCGCCTTAAAACTCTTGTTTGGCATATGTACATGAAGAACATAATCTTCCGATTGGGCTAAAATAACGATTCATTAGTTATCAAATAATTGCGAAAAGTTGTCTATTTACTTACATTCACTGCTCATATGCGGCTGATTGCTTTGGTTGACCTCCGCCGTATTCATGTTTCAAATTTATCGCACTGTTGGCGATTTTACGTGCACTCACCACCTATTTATGTATGTACGTATGTGTGTAACCCAGACTAAAAATATGTTTGTGCAATGCACAAACATAGTTTGAAAGCACAGGTATTAAAGACAATACACAGTTCTTTTCCGTTGCATCGACGATTATCGTATGTTTAGGAGCCCCTACGTCCTTAGCCCTCTTCGCACGTGCACTCCACAACCCACTCACTCAGCAGGTCTGTGTCTAACTCTGCGATCGATTAATCCGAATGTCTTTTATTTAAGGAAAACTTGGTATGTATGTACGTATATGCATATGAATATTTGTATGTATGTACGTATATACATACATACAGCTTTAAGACGAAGTGTTCGGTTTCTCAAATATATGTGGCCTATTCAGTCAACAAGTCAATTGCATTTTCTGCATCTTTACAGACAAAGCAACCTTGTTTTCTATAATTTGTTTGACCAGTAATATTTAGTTCTTTAAATATTTTAATATTTTAAAACAGCAATTACTTCCCCTTATGGACGCTTCTTCTTTTTAAATTTTCTATTCGTAGGGGAGTGCCAATCTGCTGTACATGGTATTATTATGGCATTCACACAAAACTGAATGACATCACAAAGGTACAAATCTATAAGGTAATGTTTTCTGGTATTCAAGAGAGTATAAAAAATAATTTTTACGCTCCTCTGCTTTTAATAATATAAAGGATGATCAGTTCTTTTAATTTCTTAATCATCACTAAAATTGCCGCTGTGAAATAATGAAAATTTTAATTAAAAGCAATTTATATTCAAGGAATGCCGCTTCTTATCACAGAAATGATGACGTGAATATCGATTGTTTTAAACATCATATGTGCATGCGGTATCGATATATACAATAGTTAATCTTTTATTGTCTGAAAATAAGCGTCGATTAAAGTGCAACCCTCTAGAATCACTGTGCTGGAATTACAAAAATATTAATATTGTGCAAATGAACACTATAAAAATAGTATAAATATCAATATGTAAGTCAATGACATTGAACGAGTTTGAAAATACTTCGTAATATTATTATTGTTCGAAAAATACAAAACGCACACTTTTGTACACGTCTGCAGTGCGAAAAATGTCGGACTCCGAAGTCAGCAATATGTCGGATAGTGGTTCCGAAGATGGATCGATATCAAATAAATCGCAGCAAAGTGTTCGATCCAAGTCCGGCTTTCGCTCAAGGTCAAGGTCTGTGTCCAGATCGAGATCCAGATCTTCTCGATCTCGTTCCCACTCGGCCCACTCTGGGTCAGGGTCAGATTCTCCACAGCCTCAGGGAGGACGTGCACACCGTCGAAAGAGCGAAGACTCTGAGGATGAAGACGCAAATGGAGAAGATATTGACTCTGAAGAATATGAGGAAGAAGAGAACGAGGATGATCATCCACGGAAGAAGAAGAAGAAGGAGCGCTTTGGTGGTTTTATTATTGACGAAGCTGAAGTGGATGACGAGGTAAAAATGTCGTGTTTATATAATTTGAACTGAACACATACAGTTACGAAATTAATACTTTTTACATGGTTATGTATATAATGATCAATAGGTTGACGAAGACGACGAGTGGGAGGAGGGTGCAAACGAGATCGGAATCGTTGGCAATGAAATTGATGAACTGGGTCCAACAGCCAGAGATATTGAAATACGACGCAGAGGAACCAATTTGTGGGAGTAAGTATTTTGCTTAACCAAGATGCTTTTTAATAAATGGAATAATATTTACATAGTACTCAAAAAGAGGATGAAATCGAAGAGTATCTAAGAAAGAAGTATGCTGACGAATCGATGGTGAAACGTCACTTTGGCGATGGCGGCGAAGAAATGTCCGATGAAATCACTCAGCAAACTCTTTTGCCCGGCATTAAGTAAGTTCATCTTATTGTTTTAGTCTCATTCACCAATAATTAACATTATATTTCCTCAGGGATCCAAATTTATGGATGGTAAAGTGTCGCATTGGAGAGGAGAAAGCGACGGCGTTGCTTCTGATGAGAAAGTTCTTAACATACTTGAATACAGACGATCCATTGCAAATTAAATCCATTATTGCACCCGAAGGTGTTAAGGGATACATCTACCTTGAAGCATACAAACAAACCCATGTAAAAACCTGCATTGATAATGTGGGAAATTTGCGTATGGGCAAATGGAAGCAGGAAATGGTTCCCATCAAGGAAATGACGGATGTTCTTAAGGTAGTCAAGGAACAGGTGGGCCTAAAGGTCAAACAGTGGGTGCGTTTGAAGCGTGGTCTATACAAGGATGACATTGCACAAGTGGACTATGTGGATTTGGCACAAAACCAGGTGCATCTCAAACTTCTTCCCCGTATCGATTACACTCGTATGCGTGGAGCTTTAAGAACTACGGCGACGGTATGTCATTCAATATAATTAATAAATGTATTCCCTTAGACTAAACGATTACACATTTTAGGAAAATGATGATGGGAAGCGTAAGAAGAAACGCAGACCACCTGCAAAGCCATTTGATCCAGAGGCTGTTAGGTATGAAGTAGATGGAGTATAAAGTCTATTTGCATTTCCATTACAATATCAAAAATCCATATCCTTTTTAGGGCCATCGGAGGAGAAGTTCATTCGGATGGCGACTTTTTGCTCTTTGAAGGCAATCGATATTCGAGGAAAGGTTTTCTTTACAAGAACTTCACAATGTCGGCAATCTTGTCGGAAGGCGTAAAGCCCACGCTTGCCGAATTGGAGCGATTTGAGGAAGCACCAGAGGGTGAGTCGTTATAACTTCTCTGTTGATATTAAGATATAATAGGAAATATTTTCACAGAGGTTAATTTGGAAATAATGGCCAACGTGAAAGATGATCCCACGGCTGCTCATTCATTCTCGATGGGCGATAATGTTGAAGTTTGCGTGGGCGACTTGGAGAACTTGCAAGCCAAGATTGTGGCTATTGATGGCACCATGATTACAGTGATGCCAAAGCATCAGGATTTAAAGGTATCACAATCAAATGTTTCATTTGATAACCTTTACTTCAATATCAACGACTTTTCTGCCCATTGTTAGGATCCCCTTATCTTTAAAGCAAGCGAATTGCGTAAATACTTCAAAACTGGAGATCATGCAAGAGTTTTGGCTGGTCGATATGAGGGTGAAACTGGTCTGATTATTCGCGTGGAGCCATCTCGTGTTGTGCTCGTTTCGGATTTGACCAATCATGAACTTGAAGTTCTGCCACGTGACTTGCAGCTGTGCTCCGATGTGGCAACTGGTGTTGACTGTCTGGGTCAATTTCAATGGGGAGATCTGGTGCAGCTGGAGTGAGTAGCAATGAATAAAAGCATCTCTTTCATGTGTGCTTCAACTAAATAAATATAAATATTTACTTAACTTAGCTCGCAAAACGTTGGCGTAATTGTTCGCTTGGAACGCGAGAACTTCCATGTCTTGGGCATGAATGGAAAGTGTATTGAATGCAAGCCAACTGCGTTGCATAAACGCCGCGAGAATCAGAATACAGTTGCTCTGGATGCTGATCAAAATCAGATTCGTCGTCGCGATATTGTCAAAGTTATGGAAGGTCCTCATGCCGTAAGTATATAGGCGGGGTGTGTTATGTTCGGATTACAAATATTCATCTTTTATGTCCTTTATGCTTAAAGGGACGCTCTGGAGAAATTAAACACTTGTATCGCAGCTTGGCGTTCCTTCACTGCCGAATGTACACAGAAAATGGAGGTATCTTTGTCTGCAAGACACGTCACTTGCAATTGGCAGGCGGCAGTAAGACAAATGTTAGCAATGCTAGTACGCTGGGTGGTCTGGGATTCATGTCACCACGCATTCAGTCGCCAATGCATCCGTCTGGCGGTCGTGGGGCACGTGGAGGATCACGAGGTGGGCGCGGTGGATTCCGTGTGACACGGGATCGCGAACTTTTGGGCAAAACCATTAAGATTTGCGGTGGACCCTACAAAGGTGCTGTTGGAATTGTAAAGGATGCCACAGAGAGCACAGCTCGTGTGGAGTTGCACACATCATGCCAAACGATTTCGGTTGATCGTAACCACATCGTTATTGTTGGCGAGCCTGGCAAGGAGGGCAGCGTGTCCACTTATGGTCGCACACCAGCACGCACACCTGGATACGGAGCGCAGACTCCAAGCTATACCGCTGCCGGCTCGAAAACTCCATTGGTTGGCAGTCAGACACCCAATTGGGATACAGAGTCTCGCACTCCTTATGGTACAATGACCCCATCACATGATGGCAGCATGACGCCGCGTCACGGCGCTTGGGATCCCACTGCAAACACAACTCCGGCACGGAATACTGACTTTGATTATTCGCTTGAGGAGCCAAGTCCCAGTCCAGGATACAATCCAAGTATAATATTATCGTTTATTTAACATAGTTTCCATATTTAATTATTTAACTTTTAGGCACTCCGGGATACCAAATGTCATCTCAATTTGCTCCACAAACACCTGGAACCCTCTACGGTTCGGATAGAAGCTATAGTCCATTTAATCCGAGTCCCAGTCCTGCACCTTCACCATACCCAGTGGGTTATATGAATACGCCATCGCCATCAACTTATTCACCCAACACTCCTGGTGGTGTGCCGCAATCACCATACAATCCACAAACTCCTGGAGCCAGCCTAGACTCCACCATGGGTGATTGGTGTACCACAGACATTGAAGTTCGCATTCACACACATGACGATACTGATCTAGTTGGCCAAACTGGTATCATCCGTACCGTGTCAAATGGAGTCTGTTCCGTGTTTCTACGGCAGGAGGACCGCAGCGTGTCTATCGTGAGTGAGCACCTGGCTCCTGTTCCACCAAATAGTGGAGATGAATTCAAAGTTATCTATGGCGAAGAAAGAGAATCTGTTGGCAAAGTTTTGTCGAAACAAGAGGGTGACGTTCTTGTCTGCAAGATAAATGACGAAGTTAAAATGATACCCATTAATCATTTATGTAAAATGAAGTCCATTGATTAATCTGTTTGTTTTCTCATGCAACAAAAAGTGGCACTAATAATGCAGTTCTTCTGTATAAAATTTGAACTGTATAATATTTGAAAATGTTATAAATGTCAAAAATTTGAATATAGCAAAGACCCTCTAATAGGGTAAACAAATATATGTGTCTTACTTCATTTTATTGATTGGTTTAAGATCATAATTTCCAATTATAAAAAAACCATTTAAAAATAGTTTAAATTGTGGAAAGTTGATAAATTATTGATACATAAGGGAAACCTAAAGCTATTATAAAAGAGTTTTGATTTTTAATTAAACCGTTTTCCCTCTTTATGGAAATTATTATTCATCGGAAATGTTGGGACTTTGGAAAGCACCAACAAAAAAAAAGGGGCACTTCCTATTTATACCGTTTTGCAGCACTGTTTTTATTACAGTCAAATGTCCTTTATCGCCCAATAATTACATACTTTGGTAATGTTATTGCAATCAAAACTTGGATTAATTTGTTTCGATTTAATAGGGATATTCGTTTTATGGCACGTATACTTATAATGTTTTGCTCTCACTTGTCAGACTTTAACATATGTGTATTTCGCAACTAAAAAAACCTTCTTTTTCAAGTTTATTTCGTATATTTTCAAAACAAAGTAATAACTTATCGTATAAATAGTCGGATAGACATAACTTAATCGTTATCCTGATCAAAGTTAATGTCTTTTATAGCCAATTGAAAACGTCTGTCTCTCAGACATCTTCATTTAGGCCCAAAATTATAATTTACTCTACAAGTATTCCAAATGTTAATAATAATTATTAAACTATCTAAACTTATCTATCTAAAAAAGTTAATGATTATGTACACTATAAAATGCATTAATGACGTACTGCATTATTCTTGTGCTGGGCAACCTTTATTTTTTGCACTTTCAAGCATGTGGTATTTTTCTAATAACGCATTCTGGTCACATTGCTTGTATGTTATATTATTCCGGCGAATTCTGCAGCAGACTCAGACAGTATTCGTCGTGTGAAGCGGGCAGAAGTGTGTTTGTGAATACAAGCAGGAAATATTATTTAAGCTAAAAGTCAAAAATTTAATATAAAAAAAAAACAAAATGAGGGAAATTGTACACATCCAAGCTGGTCAGTGCGGCAACCAAATCGGAGCCAAGGTATGTATTATGTTATTCTATATCTTGGAATTGCCTTAATTGAGTTAAAAATAAGAATGAAGTACAGTTAGCAGTCAATATGGCGTCATTTTCATACTGCCATGTGGCAAATTTATTGAGGCCACCCGGCTTTTTCGCATAGATTTCTATAATTTACATCCATACATTCGTATTTATGGTTATAAATATATGCAAAAATGTGTGTATACATAAAAGTATAATGCAGTTTTCACCAATTATATGCACATCTGTTCGTACAATTGTGGTTACTAGTATGAGTTTGTGTGTGTGTATGTGTACACATACTTTGAACTTTATAAGCTCTTTGGGTGTGTCTGTATTTTCAATATGTAGTTGTATTAAATATATTAATTTTGATGTACTTAACTATCTAGTATGCATTTACATACAATTGTGCAGGCTTACTTCTGTGCATACATACTTACAGATGTATGAGTCATCTGATTCATTTCTTCCAATGAGAAAGTCACTCGTTGATGCATATATACATACATATGTAAGTATGTATGAAAATATTTGTGTATATCTGTCGGTAATTGGTGAAAGGTACTTTTCTTGCATCAAATTAATATTTCTTGACTGACTTCATTTCCACACAAACACATACGCACACAAATACTTTTTCATGGTTTTTTGTGTCGGCCGGTTTCTGTCGATCTATGTATGCCGCTTTGCCGGAGTTTGCTGAAGAGAGAGAAAATATGACGTCATTATTCCTAAAATGGCTGAACCGGTTGTCGACCGGTTCGCAATGGCACAAAATGTATACATATATGCATATTTTGCACATAAATTCGCATGTGTATGTGGACATTAGCATCGATGTTTTTTTGTTGATGTAATGTACATTAAAAAGGCGTTTTATGTATGGAATATATTATGTGGTATACATTTATAAACATTCCTGCAGATAAGCGTGTGAGTATGAGTGTGGTATTTACCAATGATTTATCGTCTTAACATGCCCATATGTTTCGACTATTTACGCAATTGACAATATGGTATGATATAGGAGTTTTAAATGAATTAGAAATTTAAAGAACATTTTAGAATTTCCTTTTGCAAAATACCTTTACGGTTCCATCTGTCTACATGCATACATAAGTACATGACACACCCAAAGGCGTTGTTGCCAGTTTTCATGCACATGCGTATGAACGCTTGCCGGTTGCCTCATTGCGAATTGGCTGCGTCATCGGCAAATCAATAGAATCCTTGTTCTCGGCCATATACGAAAAACAACCCTTAAAAGCAGTTGCAAGGCTTATATACTTGTATACATATGTATATGCAGTTACATAGATACATGCATACATTATTAATGTAGGATACACAGCAGGCTAGTGACTTGAGCTAGATACATATCTACATACACATTTAGGGGTAACTTAAACTATCGTGACAACAATTATTTTTTCCATTCAGAATTAATTTGTGAAGTAAGTTTTGTTTATGTGAAGTAAACAACCCACAAAGTAAGACTTAAAAGTGACGTAATCTATTCAGAAAACTCACTTCTAACGCCATATGGCATGGCAAACACTGGCTGCACTACAGCTTGGCCTGGCCTCGGCTGGAATTAGCAGCAGCAGCAGCAGACGTTTGTGTGGGTTGATGTTGCTAGCGATGATGTAAGCACGCTTATTGAACATACATTCGTGCATATGTATTACGCCTATGTAGACTAGACGGGGGAAAAAGCTTGAGGTCGGCAGCTATATCAACTACGATTATGGTGTGTGGTGTGTTGTGCGTGGGGAGCTTGATGGAGACTATGTTCCAGCCTACATACATATTTGGAAAGCCAAGTCAAGACTGCAGACAGCAAAGGTGGACAGCTGGCATTATAATAGACCCACGCATGCGCCGTCGCCGCCAATGATGACGATGTTTCCGTTGTCAGCCCACCCAAAAAAAAATATCTCATGACGGGCCATAAAATACTCACTCCCCGGCTTTGACTATATAAAGCTTGGTTTACTTTTGAGCAGACTCATTCGTACTGTACATAACGGTGCATATGTATTTAGACTATTGATTTACTAGTGTATTTACTACATATATACAGTACATAAGTCGCTCCCTTTTCGCGAAAATGATGTACATTTGTTACATTTTGTTTTGTTGTTGCCAATTTGGGCGATAAGAATGTTTTCAACAAAATATATAAATAATTAGGTGACTTAGTCATTATTATTATTGATAGAGCTGGCAAAGCTTTGGTAAATTTTGGCAATATTTTTTAGCATATAGTGTATGAATTGTTAATATTATTTGATTTCATCATTATCTAATCTCACAACAAATGTTTGCTTCATTTACTTTGTTCTTTGCTTTAGTTCTGGGAAATTATCTCCGATGAGCATGGTATCGATGCTACTGGTGCTTATCATGGCGACAGCGACCTGCAATTGGAACGTATTAATGTGTACTACAATGAGGCGTCCGGTGGCAAATATGTGCCCCGTGCTGTTCTTGTTGATCTGGAGCCTGGCACCATGGACTCAGTCCGTTCGGGCCCCTTCGGTCAAATTTTCAGACCCGACAACTTTGTGTTCGGACAGTCTGGCGCTGGTAACAACTGGGCCAAGGGTCATTACACAGAGGGCGCTGAGCTCGTTGACTCAGTGCTTGATGTTGTCCGCAAAGAGGCTGAATCATGCGATTGCCTGCAAGGCTTCCAGCTTACACACTCGCTTGGTGGCGGTACCGGATCCGGCATGGGCACGTTGCTCATTTCCAAGATCCGAGAGGAATACCCCGACAGAATCATGAACACATACTCGGTTGTGCCCTCACCAAAGGTGTCTGACACCGTTGTCGAGCCATACAACGCAACACTATCGGTGCATCAGCTGGTTGAAAACACAGATGAAACCTATTGCATTGATAACGAGGCTCTCTATGACATCTGCTTCCGTACACTGAAGTTGACTACCCCAACTTATGGCGACTTGAACCATCTCGTCTCGCTGACAATGTCTGGCGTTACAACTTGCCTCCGCTTCCCTGGCCAACTGAATGCTGATCTCCGCAAACTTGCAGTTAACATGGTTCCCTTCCCACGTCTGCATTTCTTCATGCCTGGCTTTGCTCCACTTACATCCAGGGGCTCCCAGCAATACAGAGCTCTGACTGTCCCTGAGCTGACCCAACAGATGTTCGATGCCAAGAACATGATGGCTGCCTGCGATCCACGTCACGGTCGCTATCTCACCGTTGCTGCCATCTTCCGTGGCCGCATGTCCATGAAGGAGGTTGACGAACAGATGTTGAACATTCAGAACAAGAACAGCTCATACTTCGTTGAATGGATCCCCAACAACGTTAAGACCGCTGTTTGCGATATCCCGCCCCGTGGTCTTAAGATGTCCGCTACGTTCATTGGCAACTCCACCGCCATTCAAGAACTGTTCAAGCGCATCTCTGAGCAATTCACCGCTATGTTCCGTCGCAAGGCTTTCTTGCATTGGTACACTGGCGAGGGCATGGACGAGATGGAGTTCACCGAGGCAGAGAGCAATATGAACGACTTGGTCTCCGAATATCAACAGTACCAAGAAGCAACTGCCGACGAGGATGCCGAATTCGAGGAAGAACAAGAGGCTGAGGTCGATGAGAACTAAATTGTCAAGTTGCGTGAAATGAAATGAGAACAAAAATTAAGTTAAAAATGTTTGTTCTTTAAAGGTCGTAACCAATAAAGTCGAAATTATTTCTTCTGAAATCTATTTATTGCCTTGGTAACTAAGATACTACTTTGATTTTGTTTTAAGAGGGGTACAAGCAGGGGTTAAATTATCTATAAAGGAAAGTTTAACATGCAATTGGGCTAGAATTTTGTTGAATAAATTAGCAACAGACAAATTTTACTGTTTCGCTGAGTTCTCTGCTGATTTAGACGTACGTCATTAATGTGCCTACAATATATATTTTTATTAATCATTGCTACAATTCATTGTTCATTTTTTTTTTCAAACTCATCTGATTCAAGATATTGATGGATCGATAGCGATTTAGTCATGACTTGAATTATAATACACATATTCGATCCCTATTGGTTGTTTAAATCAAAGTTAGAAAAGCTAATGACCGGCTTACTTATCGATAAATTGTCATAAAGTACTCGGTATCGAGTAAAGGAAGCTGGTTATATTTAACAACACTTTTCGCAATAAATTTAAATACAAATTAAACGAAAATATTTATATTATTAAACGGATTCCTACCAATTTAGGTTTTAAGATTTTGCTGAGAATCAATGAAATGTGTCAATGAATACAAATATTCGATTATAATAACATAGATCACGATATGGTCCGCATGAACCTAAAAATGTATTAGAAACTAAACGAATGTTTATAATCGAAAGCTACAGAAGTGAAAAGTATATATTATCAAACGTAAGAGCTTTAATATTCATAGTAATAATAATATTAAAACAAATGATTCTGAGTTGCATAAGGAACGATATTCCATATTGAGTATTTGCTACGTTAACCAACACTGATACTGTATATACATACATACATATGTAAGAATTTAAGTGTTGTCACCGACTGATTTTTGGCAAGTAAGACAAAAAATAAATAAAATGGTTAATATTGCTTTGATTTAGGAAATACATTAAGCAAATATACTTTTCAGATGATAGCAATGGATGAGCAGCGCAGTGATAAAATCTATGGCGGTTGTGAGGGGCCAGACGCTATGTACGTCAAACTAATTTCATCCGACGGCCACGAATTTATTGTAAAACGCGAACATGCTCTCACCTCTGGCACAATAAAGGCAATGCTATCTGGTCCAGGACAATTTGCTGAAAACGAGGCTAATGAAGTGCACTTTCGGGAAATTCCGTAAGTATTACTCGTAATCCTGAGCCCCTGCATCCAGCACATTATTCAAATCAAGAGTGACCTATTGACCGGTTCATGAAGGGTATGCGAAGATTTTCAATGTACATTATATATGTATGTACGTATGTATGCGCATACATATGTACATTTCCAGGCATATATGCACATTTAAACTAACGTATATATGTATGTAATTAGCACTAAGTGATATATTATTAATTCTTCATCATTATATTAAATAATAAATATTACATACTCTAAATACATATATAATATACACTGTTCCGGCTTGTTCGTCACAACACTGGAAATTGCACATGTATGCACACATAAATACAGTGGTTCACAGCTTAAATGAACCACAACAAATGTCTATGTTGCTACAGATCATTTATTTAGTTTTTTTTTTAATCTCATATCTATATCTATATTTTTCAGATCACATGTTTTACAAAAGGTGTGCATGTATTTTACATATAAAGTTCGTTATACCAACAGTTCAACTGAAATACCAGAATTTCCGATTGCACCAGAGATTGCCTTAGAACTATTAATGGCAGCTAACTTTCTAGATTGCTAAGCTATTGGTTAACTTGATAATGTTAAATAAAATTATACAAAATGGATAAATAAAATATAATGCTCGTGTGTTCATTTCTGTTTTGCTTTAAGAATAGTTGTAATTTACAGAATCTTTGAATACCCTAACTGGGCCTAGATGATACTATAATACCTGCTTTAATTATCTGTTAATTTTTTTACGGATCGCAGCGGAAGCAGATCAAATTGAATATTCACTCACTGTAATATAAGGAAGGAACATCTGTATTGGTAAAGGATGTGTTGAGGATATTTGTTAGCCCTATGCAAATCGTTTTATTTTGTTTTCCTGAGATTCCTAAAGTTATGCCGCGAAGACTTTAACTACAGATAGTGTAAGACAAAGGCACTTTGCACTACTAAGATTTAGCTAAGAAAAGTGATAATTCAGTTGTGTCCATACTTAATGATATTGTGATTATTCAATCTAACCTAAGCTTCCGAATTTTTAGGATAAGGGCTAAGAATTTGGGCTTATTTACAAACAGTCTTATATCCTCTTTCCACTAAAAAGGTTATGGACATTTACATATTTATAAGTGCAAAAATATGTAAAAGCAGATAAATTCATATAAACCAAGTGGGAAGCAAAGGATTTTATGTTGACGATCTAAAAAAGGCTTCGGAAAATGGAAAATAAACTTAACTTTTGAGGAAGTTATTATACCGCCAACTAAAAGTCTGACATTGACTGGGGAAACCTTTAATAAATCGATGGATGTGTGAAGACGTTGCCTTAGTAACCAATTGGACATTTGTTGGGCCAAAGGCAATGAAAATATTTGGCATTGTTATTGTTTAGTTGAATGAACACAATGGGAATGTTAAACAATTTGGCGGATTTGATCAAGGTCAAGAAAGATAAAATGACCATATTAGTTTTGGGCCTGAACAACAGTGGCAAATCGACGATAATAAATCATTTTAAGAAATCAAATGAACAGTCTGCGATTATGGTACCAACAGTTGGATTTTTAGTAGAACAATTCTACAGTGAGTTTTAAATAAATATGCACAAGTACAAATATATTAACATGTATTCTAATTTAGCGATGGGTGTGAGCATAAAGGCCATGGATATGTCTGGTGCCACACGATACAGAAATCTGTGGGAGCATCAGTTTAAAAACTGTCAAGGAATAATCTATGTAATCGATTCAAGTGATAGAATGAGATTTGGTAAGCTCTATTGATTAGTTTAGTCCCAAAGAATTAATATATATTTTCTAATGGCATTCCCCTTCTAGTTGTTGTTAAGGATGAGTTGGATATGGTGCTACAGCATCCTGATCTTTGTAATCGTTTAGTGCCAATACTTTTCTATGGCAACAAATCGGATCTTGAGGATTCGCTTTCTAATGTTAAAATTGCAGCAGGTAATAAACTTTTCATAGCTACTATGCTGCACATGTTTTCATGTACTTCATTTAATGCAGCATTAGGCCTCGATAACATCAAAGAAAAACCATGGCACATCTGTTCCAGCAATGCCATCTCTGGGGAAGGCTTGGATGAGGGCGTACAATGGCTTGTACAGCAAATACGATTTGCAGTCTTGAGCAATCGAAAGGGAGGCGGCAAATTTAAGCATAGCACTAAGAGTATTAAATAAATTGTAATTTGCGTTGAAGAATATTCGTCTAACTATACTAGAGATTCTTATTTTGCTGATTTCTACAAATATTCCCTTGCATTAATTACACACACATTGTTTCATAAATTTTAACCGATGTAGGCTTTATTACAGAATTCATCTTAAAAAACATCCAGTTGAAATGAGCTTATTTCTTGCTATTCAGGATGATACCATCGTATTTCTGTTGGAACCACTTCATGGCATCCTCCTTTGTCAGAAGGTGGGGGAAGCCGACGGTGCCGGACTTACGTTTTCTGTGGGCCACGTTGTAACCTACAAAAACAAAAAGAACACACGATTAATAACAATTGATGAGGTTTAAAACCTTAAAGTAGAAGCAAGAACAACTGTCGAAATTGTACCGTTTGAATCAGCATAAAAAAACAAATTCAATTTAAGCACAAATTCATTGATTTGTGCATAGTTACTGAGCATCAATTTCGTAATGAAAAAAGATACCTAATTATATGCACAATTGTCTAGTTTGATTAATGCTTCACAAATGCTCACCTGGGCGTCCCAGAACGACGTAGAAGTCCAAACCATAGATACCGATTGAGGGATCGTACTTGATACCCAAATCAATGTGTTCCTGGATGCCAAAGCCAAAGTTTCCGGTGGCTGAGAAGTTGTCGCGTCTCAATTCATATTCACGTACTTTCAGGCCACGCTCCAGAATTTCTTCGGCCTTGGCTCCACGAACTGTGCAGTGCACGGCAATCTTCTCATTACGACGAATTCCAAAGGAACGCACTGTATAGCGGGCCTTGGAGAACACTGGCTGCTGTCCGGTCAGCTGCTCCAAAACCTAGAAATAGACGGACATTTTATTAAGTCAACTTTGTTGTGCTTATTTATGTTTCTATTATAGAACTCACCTTGGCGGCACGGGTTAGCCTATCACCAGATTCACCCACGCAGATGTTGAGGCACAATTTCCGGATGTGCAGATCCCGCATAGGGTTCTTCGCGGGGTCGCGCTTGATCTTAGGTTCCTTCTTAGCAACAGCCTGCAAAATGTTTATTTATTTTTAGTTTAACGTCATCATTTCTTAAAATATTATTTCAATGATCACGTATGATGCATAAGGTTGAGATTTACATTCACAATTCTCAAAAATATATAAAGATTATTGTCGATGAACTATAATTTACATCAGACAAGAATTTCAGAAACCTACCGCCATTATGGTATGTAGGAAAGAAAGGAAAAAGGTGTGTTTCAGTTCAGTGTCAACGAATGCCACCGATTATTGTTATCGGTAATCGTATTATCGATATAATTAATACTTCCACCACCAATAGTTATCAAAATCAACATTTACTCATATCGTCAAGATAGTGTCGTCTATATCATATAATTAAATATGTTGGATTGAATTATGTTTTCATGCAGTTTGCATATTGCATAAAATCAAAATAATGTAATTAGTAGATTTAAATATTTTAACTGGAAAAAATCGACCCCTATTTCAATCCAAGTATTTGACAACATACAATTAGATAAAATAACGAATTGGTTTCTAATTAGATGAACAGCTGTCTGTTTAGAATCACAGTATTCGAATTGGATGTTAACAAGAATAAGCTCTTTGTTTAATGGTAATTGTTGAAATGGTTCATACAACAGTTCTCATATAAGTAATTATTTATTAAAGATCATTTGCTACTGCCAAGTAATTTAAAATCAGCCAGCTGATTTGGTATCGATAATTTTCAGATAGTTGCCAGTTATAGAAGTTCAGTAAATTGGCATCCCAACCGATGCATATTATCGTAACTATTTGAAAATCTAACAAAATTGTTTTCACAAAACAAAACTAACTGCTCGAATGAATTTTGTAAAATAGCGAGTAGTATTCGCTAAAATCAGGTCAAGCGAATACTGGTAAATATGAATCGATGATTGCGCTAATTTCGTTATAATTTAGTTATTATCGTTGCTTACGAAATACCGATGTATCGATTAATATTTATCAACCCTACAATATGGCTGCCTGATATTAATGTGAATTTTTTGGACGACGTATGCTGCTGAATTTCTATTGTGTATGTGGTTAGAAAAGATAATAATTAAACTCTTTGAAGTGCAACGACGTTTCTGCGTACTCATCTGTTGCATTTAGCATCCGACAACAAAAAGAACTGACTTAACTAATACAGCGCAATATCAAGTTACTTTGATTGTCCACTTTCGCAGTATTGAAATTATGACAATGTAGTTTGTTAAAGGCAAACAATAATATTTGAGACGAGAAAAGTTATTGTGAGCCAAATATTTCAGTTAAAGTACGTGATTATTTAATAGTATAACTTGAAAACGGTTTTTCATCAAAATCTGATTGAGAATTATTGCTGCTGTGAGTGAGCGAGTGAGAAAGATACATACATATGTATGTATGCATTTGCATTTCGTTGTGTAGTGTCGTCGACTGCTCGGTAAAAGTCGGTCTTTCTTTTCTACTACCACTTGGCGTTGGAAAATTAAAAAAAAAAAATAAATAAATTAAGTAATAATGTGTTATATGAATGAAATAAGGCATGAGGTAATGGATCGCGTATGACTTTTAAAAAGTAAATGTTGAAATACCGAGATTTTATGACCTAATATTGTTTGTTCAGGAATTTATTTTATTGGTAAGTAGTCGGGGATTCGTGTATGGCTATAGCGAGCCAGCAAATCAATACTTTAGGGGGCTGCCATTTCGTTCGCTGTTTCGCTAGTTTTTCTCTTCCATTCGCTGCCGCTGTCTGCCTCCGTTCGCCCCAGCCCCCAACGCCCCCTTCGTTCTCAAACGCCTTGCCAGCCCCCGTGGTCCAAGAAAATAAACTCTGCTTGCTTTGTAATAACGAGTAAATTTTCTGGGCATATAAAGCAAAAAAAAAAGAGAAGAAAAACCATTAATAATAAAATTGACAAAGTTTTCTATATACAATTGTTAAAATGTGTCTCTCTGTGTGAATATGTATAGGTGTATGTGTGTATGTGTATGTGTGTGTGCGCTGTTAGTTGTTAATATACATAATTTGTTATTATTTCCTGAAGTGTAAGAAACTCACTTGAAAAAGATTGCCCTGCCTACGTAAATTTATTCAATATTAGTATATACACAAATATAATACATACACAAATATATATATATACATATATATATGTATACGCACACACTTATGTGAAGGAAATTTATATACATAATGATAAAATAGATTAATAATAAAAGGGTGTGTGAATATAGAATCTGCATACATACATACGCACATGTATGTATGTGTACTTTTTAATGCATCCGAATTTACGGCTTTGCTCTCAGTTTCTTAATTATTTTCTTTTATTCTTCTAAAATTATCGAGACCCTTTGCCTATGTATAAAATTAAAGAAAAAAGAAATAGAAAGAAAAATGTTGTGTTAAAATGACAAAGGAAATTTAGGCACAAAGGTTCTCGCTGAATAGTTTTGGTTTGAATCGAATATCTAAATATTTTATTATATATAATATATATGTAGAGCAAATAAATAAGTCAGAGCAGAATATATCTTTAAATTTATATAGATAAACTGGAGTCAGAATTAATCCTACCAAGTCTCTAAAACATTTAGCTAACAGACACTTAAAACTATATTGTTTGCATAGGATTATCGATTGTCCTAATTACTAGAATTTTGAACAGGTTAAAGATACATATATGTATATATAAATTGAACTATAAAAAAGTAAATAAAGATACAAATATATCTCACATAGAACAGAAATAAAGTTGAGATTAAGTTGAAATAGATTACCAGGATCAATATTATACATACTTTTCAACTTGTTGACAATGTAAACATCACATAATTAGTTACCATTCCTTACCATCTAGTTAAAATATATATTTAGGACATAATTCTGAATATAATGATATTGTTGAAATGATGTGATAATATGGCGTTGCCTTGCGATAAGCGTGAACTCTTGTTAAAGGTAGAGCAGATTGTGATTGATCTGCTCAGAAGTATGGTAACTGATGGAAATTTAACCATCAAAGTTCCTTATTACTGTCAAGCAAAGTCAAAACTGATTAATATTCGGAAGATTACTTACAATAATCGTCACAGTCGACATCGATTTTGTCTAGTTGTGTATTTGCTGGCCGAGATCCATCGGTTGCATGTGTTTGGTGGTAGTTGCACAGTTCGTGGTCTCTATTATCGCGATACCCAAATGATTCGATCGCAATCCTATATTGAATCGGCCAAATTGGATGTCTGTCGCATGCTGAACACAGCGCCTGTTTTTCTAGGTCTGCTATCGGCGTCCAAGGGTCTTATATCAGGTATTAATATATCTATGTTTGACAGCAGTGCATTTGATTTAACAAACTTATATTTGTAGGAGACGTAAAGCTGCTCATGAACAACGGAGATGTGATGGACTGCAGTATCTATTGTCGGGCAACCACATTGCCAACGGATTTTGAGAATATTGAAAGGATTGTGACAAATGCCGAGATGGTTCTAATCGTTGAAAAGGAATCCGTTTTTGAGAGTTTCCTATCCCAGAATGCATTTAGCACTTTTGGCTTGCGCTTCATATTGGTGACAGGCAAAGGTTATCCGGATTGCACAACTCGCCGCATTGTCCATAGACTGTGCGTGGAATGTGAACTTCCTGCTTACATCCTTGTAGATGCCGATCCGTTTGGTATTGAGATTATGCTCATTTATCGCCATGGATCGCAATCAATGAACTTTACCTCAAGTAACCTTGCCACTCCCACGTTGCGCTGGATCGGTCTGCATCCCTCTGAAATCGTTAAAGTGTCCAAGAGTGCAGTTGCCCTTACTAAAAATGATAATAAGAAAATTGTTGATATACTCTCTCGCAACGATTTAAGCTTTGCGGTCAGGCAGGAATTGTGCACCTTGCAACAAGCACAACTAAAGGCCGAAATCGAGAGTGTCATTGATTTTTTAAGTCCTTACTATATACCCACTAAAATTAATAGAAACCTGTTTTTGTAAAACTCCAAATAAGTTGAATACAACCATAGAACTAATCCTGGTGATAATTCTAAGAGGACTGTGGATTCTTCCTCGTATTTGTTAGCCATTCAATACTTGTATTAACTTTCCCAACTCCATGATTCTTAGTCTTTGGCCCAATCCTGATCGCTGTTAGGGTAAGTTTTAGCCTTGCAATATATTCCAGCTTTTATTAATCATTTCTTGCCTTTTAGATGTGGAGTTACATCATTTGGTGCTGGACGATGTCATTGTTATTTATTTGGAACAATATCTATATCCCATAATTCGTTTCGCAGGATTCAAGCTACGTTTGTGTGCTTTAAAATCGATTTCGATACCTGCACTGTATTCCGTAGATGCTTCACACCCTATTTTTAGTGCAACAGAGTTTTCTCTTATAAATTTTACACTTTATATTTACTATAAACATGTATTAAAACAGTAACGCGATGGCACACATCCTAGTGATGGACTAACATGCATGCTAGTGATGCGCGAACGTTCTGATATATGTAGAGAGTTGCCAGCTTCCTGCAGGGAATTTGCAATAACTGCAAAGGATGGCGTCTCAACTGACACTTCATAGTTTACAAATCAATGAGGTCAAACATTATTTATTTCTTATTAGAATTGGATCAATGCGCGTACAATTCTTATTTCAACCTTCTTTTCTGATACTTGCCGAACATTTGCTTATTGAAAATGGGAATTCAAAATTAAATTACATTCGTAATCTGTAAATACAATAAATAGAATAATTAAGAGTATTCAAAAAATAAAAGTGTATTTTGTTGATAGCTTGTGAATGGAAATATTTATTGGGATACTTCAAACGAAAGCAAATATTTGCGATATAAAATGATTGAAATTAATGTTTAATGATATTTTGAATTAACACATCTTTCTTTGTTACAGGTGTGAATTGGCTGGCAGCAACTGGATGATATAAACTAACTAAATAGGCAATTGCATAATTTTAAGATAAAAACTAAAATAAAAAAAAAAAACAAAAAAAAAAAATCAACGGCAAGTACTTTTAAAGGACGAAAAGATATAAGGATAAACTCTTGAATCTCATAATCGTTGTGAGACGCTGTTCTTAATGCGTACATAGGAAATTTAGAATATTGCAACAAAAATATTTGGTTAAAATATGTCTACAGCAATGCGAACGACCTTGCAACCAGTTCCTGAAGCCCTGCCCGCAGAAAATGTCTCTAACGGCACTGCGACAACGGCTGCCACGCCATCGTCGACGGCATCAAATGCCGCTACAACGGCCGCTGCAAGCACAACCACTTATACAACAAACACAATCAGCACTTCTGCGCATTCTGTGAAGGATCAGCAGCAGCAACAACAACATGACTCAGCCAATGCCAACATTGTCTCACTGCCAGCAACAACAGCAACAACAACAACAACTTCAGCCGCTAATAATGCTGCGACAATGTTGCCGCTAACGTCCTCGAATTCAGCCAGTAGCAATAATACGACAACCACAACACCAGCACCAGCATCATCAGCAACAACAGCAGCAACACCACCATCAGCTATGGCAGTGACATCCACACCCGCGACAAATACAAATCATTCGCATCAGCACAGCCATCAGCATCACCATCATGTGGCCAATAACATGGCCACGGATGGTGCTCGACTCTCGAGCAACAATAGTAGCACAACAACTGGTGCAACATCAGCGATCAATCATCATCATCATCATACGCCCGGCAGCGGTGTGGGAACTGTCGCATCCTCTGTCAATAAAAACGTTCTTAGCACACACTCGGCTCACGCCTCTGCCATCAAACAGCGAACATCATCTGCAAAGGTAAGTGTTTAGTTGATAATCAATGCAATTGTTAATTGTCCAAAATATTAGGATTAATTCACTTCCATTTTATTCATATATCGTTCATAATAATGATATGTTTTAATTTGTTGTTGTGGGGTCAGTTAAAGTCCACTGTCCAATTCTATTGTCGAATCTCTGCATTTGTATTTGTTTTTTTTTTTTTCTATTTCTTGTACATGTGAATTTATTTCTATATCAACATAAAATCCGTACCACATCTTCATCTTGTTGACTGCATTGCGAAAATTTAATTATTATTGAATGAACAATATTCGTATTGGAATATTGCTAACTTCACTGATTGGATAAAAGAGTAGCATCGATGTATGTATAGTTGAAATGTACTAGTCGAGTTAAGAGTTTAAAGCCATTTTAAACATATAAATACATTAATTAAATCATCCTGCTTCCTGCTGAATACTATTTACAATACTCCCGCTCTTGATACAGGGTATTTGTTGAACAATCATTTTTACTTCAGAAAATGTGGTTAAAGTTTCACGAGTCAGCGATGAACTGAATAATGCGTTAGAGTTCTTACGTGGGTGTGAGTAACTATTATGTCAAATACAAGTGCAAGTGTAATCGGTATAAAATGAGCGTGAAATAGAAGAAGCACTGAGAATGCCAATTTAATGTTATCATTTACTTCTCCTCCATTCTCTCTGCTTCTGTTTTTTTTTTTTGTTGATTGATAGCTTATGTAGTCCAAAGCCTTCGGATCAGATCTTTTGCTTGTGCGTTGAGCAGCGCTCAGCACATAAAAAAGTTTTGTTTGCTTATTAAAGCTCGCTCTCGTTCTCTCAGTGGAAAGCTTTAAAAATTTTGAGTTTTATTTTGTACGTTTGTGTGTGTGAGGCAAGTCACATGAAATAAACACATTATATACATTTATTTATTTACATTATATATGATGTATATAAATACATATTATCGCTATTATTATTAATGCTGATAATAATAGTGTAAATATTTAAAAAAAATATTTATATGTGCAATACTCATGCAAGTATGTATGTATGTACATATGTATGTATGTACGTTGCATACATCGCTTGAATCAATTTTATAGGGTGTGTCTTTCTTAGCATATTGCGTTCAAGATTAAACTATCGCCGTTCAGCACAAGCTGCAAAATAACAATTTTTCTGAGCGAAGCGCTGTAGAACTTATCCAATATGCCGCTCGCCACAGTCAATGGTCGAAAGCTTGTTTTAGTATTAAGTTCCACTTCATTCGTGTGGTCACTGTCGCGTTCGCCGTTGTCGTTGGCGCTGTTATTGTTCGACGTTCGCCAACACGGTACTGTTGTTATCGACGAACAATAGTTGTTAGCAATGATTTTACTCGAATGTTTTAAATTCATTGTCATTGTTGTTTTTGCTGGGCTGTGCGTAATTCTTATGCAGCATCAATAATAGTTTCGTTTTTCTTTTGTTGTCTTCGTTTCGCTCATTTTTGTAGGGAAAAACGAAGTGCATGCAAATGCTGCAATAACATAAAAGAAATGTAAATGCATACAAATACATACATATGTACATATGTTTGATATATCTATGTCATTAATTATTAAAAAATCGTGTGTAATAAAGTGCTTAATTTATACACATGCAAAATTCTTTATGCATACATGTGTAGCTAAGCAATTTGTGTTAAATGTACATACGAGCTCTCACACACAAATGTATTTGTTTTGGCTTGATTGCCATTGTAGCTTCAACCAGAAGCTTTGCTGCTCAGATCCAACTAAGCCAAACCAATTGCGAATGATAAGTTAATTTAATTATAAGGTACTTACATATGCACATTAGTGCCTACACATATGCAAGATACCTTTATATGTATATACTGGCATACATATTGAATACATTTAAAATTTTGTGTGCTGCAACTAGCAGTAAAACAAAAAGAACGGATAAAAATATAGAAAAATCAACACATTCCAACAGAAACAACAGTGGACAAACAGCGACAAATGGTTGTGTGAGTGCATTTGTGTGTGTGTGCGTGAGTACGAGCAAGTAAAGCTTTAATGCAAACGAGCTAAACAGAAGAATAGCAACAATAACAACAAGAGTGAACACCAATAAATGAGCGAAACAAGACGACAAAAGAAAACAAAACGCGCCGAGCTTTTTTAAACTTGCTTTCATACATACTCATATACATACATATGTATGTGGGGCTTCATCGTCTCTGCTTCTATTTCTGTTTCCGTCGTCGCCGTTGTCTCATTTATCTCTGCCTCTGTATTCACGTTTACGTTCGGGCGTGCGCGAGCGCGACTATCGTGTTCCAACTTTGTAACTGTGGAATGCATTTACGTATGGACCTTACTATCGTAACGCTCTTAAACTCAAAAGTTCCGCACATGCAAAGACTCATAAATACATCTGTATTAAAGGTTTAAAAGTATACACACATGTGTATATTATAAGTGCGATACTCGGTAAATGATGATAAGACAACGCTGTCTAGCTATTTGATATACTCTGGGCTCGCTTTGCATGAGTTTTTCATGTAAGCAGTAATAATATTGCAAATATTAAAGATGAGTTGACTTGCTCAGAATATAAAGTAAAGCATGTGAACGGCGGCGAAGACACAAATATAATGTGTATATGTAAATGAAAGCCTGAGATGTGATGACTTTATAATCATTTGTTGTGCAGTTAATGCTCTAATAGAATTAAACAAGTCCAGCTGCACTAAGAGCAACAAAGCATCGACTAAACTGATATTGTGATTGTGCTGAACACTTTAAAGTACTCAACTTACAATTGTATTCTTATTTGTGTTTATACATATGTATATGTATGTAACTTGCTGGCATATTTATCCAGGATATGTACATATGAGTCAGAACCATTACGCCAAAGTTGAATGATTATAAATAAATCGAAATTGTAAAAGATAGCAATTAAGGAACGACATGGGTCAGACTACGAGTCATCGACAAACCCATTCGACGAACAGTCACAACCACAACAATAACAACAAAGATGAGCAACCCGCCAGTGTTGCCACACATTTTGCGAATCGCCGTACATCGGCACGCAAGTCGACATCATCATCAGCATCGAAGCATTACTCAACACTGGTGCAACAGCAGCAACCATTACGCAAAGATGAGCTTTCAATATTGCGCGACTCTTTGCTACGCAACGGCAGTATTATGCGCAAAAATATGAACGATCCCCAGCGCCGCCCAGTTACAATGAGCGAGCTTAAGAGTCAGACGCAGGCTGGTATTGGTTCTGTTGAAATTGGAGATGCAGAAGTTAACAGCACTAGTAATTTGATGAACTTCACCTTGCCTATCGATTGCAGTGCAAAAGTCGAGGATGTGGCATCGCCATCGATTGCGCCGAATGAAAATCGAAATGAATTTTACATTGTCGGCGATGGATATCACAAAACTGATTATTGCTATTACCGTAGTCCCAATGGAAACTTTCATAAGTTGCCAACAGATTCGTTTCACAAAATGTCCGAGGGCTGCTTTGTACGTATGCCGGACGGTGTCTTCCGGCGCCTTGAGTTGCCCAAGGCTCAGCAAATATCACGTCGTGCCTCCAAGCTTGACGATATATCCGGTAATGAGAATACGGAAAATGGCTCTGGCACCAACAATATGAAAAGACAATTGTTAAAGTTTCTAAAAAGATCAAAAAGTCATACACCTGCCACAATAGCCAAGTTACAGAAGGACAAAGAAGAGGCACGCTTCGAACGCAAGCAACGGCTATCGAATGCCATGCGACAGAAAGCCTTGGAATTGAAAACATCATCGGCGACAAGTGGCAAGTCCAATAATCCCAGTAACAAAATTGTGGTAACCATGATTGAGAATGGTGGACTACCAATCGTAGCCACCAGCAAAGCTGAGCGACCCAAATGTAAGGACAGCGCTTCTGTTGCGGCTGAAAAGGCGCGTACCTCAAGGGTATGTACTCAAAAAAAAAAGGTTGGGTGGGGATGGGGAGGAGTATAAGAGGCGGAAAGGTTTACTTCAAAGGTTTATTAGTATTGTCTTCCAATCTTCCAAAATGTTTATTTGCAATACCTTTGGCCCATTGGGGTCTGTTACTTGGGTCGTACTATTGGCTTCCTTAGTTGAATTACACCCCAATCATGCTTATTGATACATTGTTATTTACATTTGCTTTACAACAAACAATGTTTCTCTATTTTATGTATTTTGTATGAAAGGCTTTGAGGAAATGGTTTTTGTTTAAATGTTTTTCATATTTATGTTTTACTTTATATCGTACTTGTTGTTTCTTTCAAATTTGTACTTGTCCTCCCATATGATGTTCCTTTCTATATATCATAGTTTCACAATCTCACACACACAAAACGAAATCAAATCGGTTAAATACAGTCATCGGTTATGGGCATTATATTCGAAAATGTACTTAACCTCTTGATTTTCTTTTGATTATGATTTCTATTTTAATTTCAGATATTCTGTGTTTATGCAAATTCATACCTAACAAAAAATGCGATTGATATTGATACCCATCAAATTCGTTTAGTTTTGCGGCTTTATCTAGGAATTTTTTTCTATAGAATATTTATTGGATTTTCAAATAGTTGTTTATAGAAAGTCAGTTCCCACCTTGGATTTGTTTTCTTCATCTGTTTCCCATTGGAAATTAAATAGTGTGATCTCTGATATCCTTTTTATTATGGTTACATAACGAATGTAATCCGGCATTGCCCGTAATATACACATCTCTCCACACACATGCAAGGGGCTCTCTGTTTTCTACTATAGAAACTACGATTAGTTAGGTTTTTTTTATTGTTAGATCGTTGTGAAAATTGCACAATGCAAAGATGATAAGGCAAAATGTATTTCTATCTAGTAATTGAAGCTTTATTTCTATAAATGCAGCTGTAATTCGACTGTGATTCAACTTTTCCTACACGAAAACTATACTATAAACACTGCCAATGTTTTGAAACGTTTGAGACCTTCTCTGTTTATTTATGTTGTACATTTGTTGTACTACTAATGTATTTTATAATATTTTTATGTATATTTTAAAAGCACATTAAAGTGTCTAAGTCGATTTAACGGGCATAATATCCATATTGATGGGTTTGACAACTCACTGGGAAAATTGAAATTACTCAGATAATAAATTTTATTTAGCGCAGTATTAGATAAAATTAAAGCCATTTTCTGCCGCACATGACAATTGAGTTTGTTAGTAGAATTTCAAATTAAACCAATTAATTGTCATAAAAAAGTGACGTTTTAATTCATGATTTCTTCGTCTGAAACGTGATTTCATTAACTCACATAGTACGTAACAAAAGTATTTTACGCGCATCGTACAAAGTATGCAGATACACACACGCATACATATGTGTGAAAGCAGCTTTAGGTTTTTGTTTTTTACTATTCATTAATAAAATGAAAAGTACTTGATTGAGTGGCTTCTTCAGTTGAATCAAATGTCGCATACAATTCTATCAAATCTTTTGAATTTCGCACACAAATTTGTCTGGCACTGTTTCTGTGCCAGGTAAAGTTAACAATTCTTTCTCAGCGTTACGCTCAGGTGATATCAGTTTGTTCATACTCATATACAAGCATAAGTATCTGAATGCACATGTGTGCATATATGCCCACGAATCTCACACATAAACACACACATGTACAGGCATACAAATCTCCATACATAAATGAGAAATCAGCGCTCCAAACGGGCTCTTTGTCAGGAATAGACAGATACTGTTGTGTGTGTGTGTGTGTAAGTATGTTTGAGTGCGAGTGCGACAGGGAATGACAGTGTGTGTACTCTTTGTGTATGTGGATATTAGTAGTTGTGTGTGTGAGTGGCCGCGGAATAAACTAATACAAGCGAGAACACTCCACTAAAAAACGATATTTGCGTTCGTGTGTTTGTGTGTTTGTGCCTGTGTTTGTGTATTGAGGCCGACTTCTCTGTCTCTACGTGCCTCTTCTGGTCTGGTACCGTGCTTGATGTGTGTTGTTGCTGGTAACGATACTGGGAGTACTCGTACTCCAGTTGCTGCTGTTACTGTGGCTAAAGTGGCTGTTAGCTGTTAGCTGCTGAGCTGTCGCTGTCGCTGTCGCTGTCACTGCCTGTTGACTGTAGTTGATTGTTGGCTGACGGCGTTTTATTTACGTCAGAGTTACAGACTGCGATTATTTAAGGAAGCTATAGGCAAAAGTGGACACTTGTACTTATGTTCATACTATATACATATATACATACATGAAATAAATATATAAACCCAATTACAAGTGCCCAGTCCCTTGCCGCTAACCGCGTGTGATTGATAAGATAGACGAAAATGAATCGAAAGGAATGAAATAACGAAGGCTGGCGAACAAATGTTTGCTTTTTTTATAAGTGAAAATTACGAGTTAATTGTCTAAAAGTGGTTCATTTAATACTTATGTTCTTGTGTATTCATGAGTGTGTGTGCGTGAGTGCGTGTGGATGCAGAGTTAAAGCTTTACGCTCTCTCGAAATTGAACTGAGCATTAAGCGCACGCATCAGTTACCAGTGGCCAGCTACCAGCAAAAATTATAATTCAACAACTACTAAACTATTACGAGCTAACTGTTTATATAAAATGTTGAAGAAAAATAAAACATCTAATGAATCATAAAACAAAGAGAGTTTGAGCGCAACGAAACGTGACGCAAACTCAGAATACAGAGTGAGACAGGGAACATCTCAGCTGAACTTGTGCAACAACCGTCGACTGTGTTGAGTGCGAGTGTGAGCGAGCGTAAGCCGCCGTAGTTGCTAGCAAATACTAAATACATACATATCTACATATAAATAAACTTAAACAAATACAAATACAAACACACATGTCTGTACATCGATTGCGATAGCAGTTACTACTGCACAGGTGTTTGTGAGCGCAAACAAGTGTGTATAGGTGTACGTCCGCTCTCACTCTCAGTGCTTCGCTGGCTCTCCCAGTTGCTTTTTAAAAAAAAAAAATTTTTTTCTTTCTCTCTGCCTTTATCGCGCTGCGTAGAAGTGTTTTCCAGTGTGTTTCTTTCAGTGTCACCAAAGTCAGATTAGCTCTTGTCTATGGGTTGGCTTTCGTCGTAAATATTACGTTCGCTTTCGCACTTACTTAGTTGTTGTACATATGTATAGGAATAGCTTGCATACATACACACTTACATGTATAAACAGTTATGTATGATTAAGTGTGCATGTTTATGTGTAGGTGTGTGTGCTTGTGCTCGTGCTTGTATGTGTATTAAATTCGTTTTCGAGGTTTTAATGCGCAGCAACAGCGACTTGTTGAATTAAATATAAGTATGTATGCTCAATGGCAATGGCAAACTAGCAACAGCAACAAACATTCCATTCAATTTGCTGCGGCGAAAGCAAGAAAAGTTTACACTACAAAGCTGAGACACACAAATACAAATACAAGCACACACACTTACATAGAAATGCTTGTGTGTCTGTTACAATTGCGGTTGAATATCGAGTTCAACAAGCATTAAAGTGAAAATCAAAAAGCATCACCGTTACAAATCACAGCTGTGTTGAACTACATAAACGAGGGCCGGCCGATAAGAACATACATGTATAGCTATCCTCGATTAGTTTAGGTTATTCTTTATTGTTAGGAGACCCTTTGCAATTCGATGCAGAAAAGTGTGATTGGATTTATGTTAGGACTTGAAACGACATGTTGGCTAGCAACTCATCAACCGACCCTCGTGTGTGTATGTGCGTGCATATAATATAATGCTTTTAACGAAACTTACAGTACATGCATAAACACGCACACCCACACGAAAATAAATAAATGAACTAAATAAAACGGAATTCCAAGTGTATAAATTGTGATTTAATCCAAATAAAACGATAAAAATCCAACAAAATGGAGACATCGCCGACGACGACGCCAACGACGCCAACTACGCCAGACTTAAATCGTGGAGATGCATCAAGGAAAAGCGTTCGTCTTTATGCAGCACGCAAAGGATTAGCACCTGCACCGCCCAAGCTTAGCCTGGCCAATAGTAACAACAATAACACCGGCAGCAGCAGCAGTAGCAGTAGCAGCAACAACAATACGAGCAGTGAAAACAAGAATATCAATCGCGATAACGATAACGATAGCACATCTGCCCATCTTGCCAGTTCAACAGTTCAGAAAACAACAACAAAAGGAAGGGCTTTCGATCTCAGCGAAGCACAACATGTGGACTATGATGAGCTCGTTGAGCTGCGAAGACCAGGAGATGTTGTTGCGGTGCCCCCACCGAGGATTGCAGTTTCCGCAATTCCGGCATTGCATTTACAGAGCCAGAACAAAAGGCAGAATGCCGCTCCACGTGTTCAGATGTCCGCCGAAGATGATGTGGGCGTTGCCTTTGCCCTGGGCTCTATTGAGAAGCACATTCTCAATGTGGAGCAGAGTTTTAAGCAACAGCAACTCACTGAAAATCAACAACAACAGCAGCAGTCTCAGTCGTCCATGGATGTCATGAAAGTGGACGGGATGCGGAAGCAGAGCAAACGATACGGGGAAACGGAGAATCTATTGAGACCCGGAATCAGTGACATGTCCTCCGAGAATGATTTTCAGTATCTGGGCGGAAGACGCTCCCAATTGGATGACAGCAATGAGCAAATGCTGAACGAGTTTCAGCGTGGCAGCGATGGACGAAACTCAATTGGGGCCTACTCCAAGAACTCGGCCACGGCCACAGCGGCCTCAGGTGCACTTAAAGCCAAATTAGCACGCACTGCATCCGATACAAAGAACACGGACACTGTGCTGGCAATGCGTGCAACATTGAAACAGAAGCAGACACATCATGATGTCAAACCACAGACTGGTGGTTGGCGTCCACCGTCAACAGCTCCAACGCCGGCAGCACGAACCACCACGAGCAGAGGGAATAGCAGTTCTAATGTTGTGGACGGAGGATCTGCATCAAAGCTGACGGCCACAACGATTTCGGCAGCCAAGCGGAGGGAGGAGAACCTTCGGCAATTCGAAGCACTTTTGGCACAAAAGTCAACGCATCGTAATGCGGCGCCTGGTTCTAATACCGCTACAAGTGGTGCTAGTGGTGCTGCATCAAAGCGACGCTCGGAACGGCCCATTGTGGCTCCTATACCTCCATACAGCTCCGCACGCACCGAGACTGGGCGTTCCACGGTCGAACCGAAGACCGCCGCTGCCCCAGGGGCTGGACAACATCGGGCTACTCCCAACGTGGTTGTCACACGTACCAATGCATACGGCAACAGTGTGGCACAGGTAAAGAAATCTTCGCACATTGTCAAAACCCATTTCTGATCATTTTGAGATACAAGAAGCCCATTTGAATTGTTTAGGGTGGGAAAGATAGGTCTTGACTTTATAAAATCTATTGCTATATCATATAAAAATAGAGTATCTACTATATATATATATATATATATATATATAAATGTAAATGAAAATAATTAATTGATTGACTTAACTGTTGCAGGGATCTCCGAATCTACAGATGCGAAGCAGTGCTCCAATGCGATGGCGCGCCACTGAGGAGCATATCGGAAAATATAAACTCATCAAGACCATTGGCAAGGGCAACTTTGCCAAAGTGAAGCTGGCAAAGCATTTGCCCACGGGCAAGGAGGTGGCAATAAAGATAATTGACAAAACCCAACTTAATCCTTTGTCACTTCAGAAGCTCTTCAGAGAGGTGAGTTATTCGCAAGTAAATCGACAATTCAACAATAAATCTAATAAACAACTATCTTTCAATTCAATAGGTTAGAATAATGAAAATGCTTGATCACCCCAATATTGTGAAACTATTTCAAGTTATTGAAACGGAAAAGACGTTGTATCTCATCATGGAATATGCATCGGGTGGCGAAGTCTTTGACTATCTGGTTCTACATGGTCGCATGAAGGAGAAGGAGGCTCGTGTCAAGTTTCGTCAAATTGTATCGGCTGTGCAATACTGTCATCAGAAGAGGATAATACACAGGTTGGACGAGTTGAAGATGTCGAAGAGTTGATGAAGTTCAATTGAATTAACAAATACTTACAATAAATGTTTTCTCTTTTGTCAACAGGGACTTAAAAGCTGAAAACTTATTACTGGACAGCGAATTGAATATTAAAATAGCTGATTTTGGATTTTCAAATGAGTTTACGCCTGGCTCCAAGCTGGACACGTTCTGTGGCAGTCCACCGTATGCGGCGCCAGAGCTCTTCCAGGGTAAGAGGTACGATGGACCAGAGGTGGATGTCTGGTCATTGGGTGTCATTTTGTATACATTGGTAAGCGGATCCCTGCCCTTCGATGGTTCCACTTTGCGAGAGCTGCGTGAACGTGTACTCAGAGGCAAATATAGGTAAGTAAATATATATATATATATTTCAACAATTTGTAATATATATTTATTGTTACTGAATGAATCCACACAGAATTCCCTTCTATATGTCAACTGATTGCGAGAATTTGCTGCGCAAGTTTCTAGTACTGAATCCCGCAAAACGTGCTAGTCTTGAAACAATCATGGGCGATAAGTGGATGAATATGGGGTTTGAAGAGGACGAACTGAAGCCGTATATTGAGCCAAAACAAGATTTAGCCGATCCCAAGAGGATAGGTAAGACGGGTACTGTATACGAAATTCATTACTAATACTATTTATGAATTGTGTGTCGAGTTTTTCTTTTCACTGTTGTTGCCTGTCAATTGATTAATTAATTCAATTATACATATTTTATATATTTTGTATATTTTGTATACAACTTCAATGTCATCGTATATGTATATGTATATTATGATTTTCCTTTTGATATTTGATTTTGCTGGTTGTCGTTTACTTATCGTACGTTTGAAAATTCTCATTAAGCAGAGATCGGTGTTAAAGATTCATCCGCATCGATACGACGCTGTGCATTTGACATGATGCTAATGTTGATCTTTTTAATCGGCGAATGGAAAGTGCAACCACAACAAAATGTATGCCCATTATGTTCCCCATATTGTGGGTGAAACGTATTATTGTGGAATGACAACCAAACATTTAAGATTAATGCCTACATTTCATTTATCTTTCACTTTCTTTATTCTTGTTTTACTTGTGATTCCAATTAAATCGTACAGATCTACCGGAAATCAACTTAAACAAATCGATTGAGAACGGAAATTGAACTTGAATTGATATTAATTATATTATATTATATTACGATGTACTTATTGTTTAGTCAATGATTATTTTGCAACTATTCTGCTTCTCACAAACATCTCTTTTTCGATACGATGACAATTATTATCAATTATCAATTTGATTGTATATTTGTTGAATAAATCATTACGATTGATATAGATGCGCATGTCAATATTATTAAGACTCTTTATCAAATACCAAATACGCGTACACTTTAGGAATTCCCACAAAAACTCTTACACAATTCTGCTGGCAGTCCTGAATTGAAATATTGAAACTGAGAACTGTTTATGTAATGTAATTGTAATGAATTTGCATGTAATGTATACTACTACTTCTACAATTATTAATCGAAGTGAATTAAACACTTAAACACACTAATCACACATTGGGATCATTCTTTTTGCCAATATACAGAAGCTCTAGTCGCAATGGGCTATAATCGACAGGAAATTGCTGAGTCCTTGGCCCAGGTGCGTTATGACGATGTCTTTGCCACGTATTTGTTGTTGGGCCGTAAGAGCACTGATGTACGTGAGTCGAGAATGCAAAGATGTTGGCATCTCTATTGACATATTGTTTATAATTTCTTGTTGTTGCTCTTGTTGTTGTTTTTGTTGCTCCTTTAGCCTGAGAGTGATGGATCGCGATCTGGATCATCGCTTTCATTGCGCAATATACCTGGCAACGAGGCTGGTGGCAATGCTGGCAATGCGGTTGTGCAAAGTCCTACGCATCGTGGCGTACACAGAAGTATATCGGCGTCGAGTACCAAGCCAAGTCGTCGAGCGTCGTCTGGTGCGGAAACGTTACGTAAGTCCCATATGGGGCTACAGTTTATTGTGCAGTTAACACAACAACCTTTCTTATTCCTACTTTCAGGTGTTGGACCCGCCAATGCAACAACAACTGTTACGGCTGCAGCGACTGGCGTCGGATCTGTGGTCAATCCAAGCAATAATTATAATACTGTGGGAACAGCTGCGGATCGTGCCTCAGTGTGAGTATCATAAGCATAAGCCCTGAACCCAAGACAGCACAAGGCGTGTCAGACTCTATAAAGTACTTACGAATATGCCTGGTTGGCAGACTCGAGTGTGTCGATAGACAAACACACTTTTCTTAACCCCAAGTAGATTGAGCTTGCCTTAAACTTCTAAATTTTTAACTCGATATCAATAAGCATACACTATACTAGCTAGCGACTCCATTCTTTAGATAGTACATTCTTTTCGGCTGTGAACATTCACTTTATATTATACACTTTATAACATATTTATTGTTTATTAACTATCCTCGCTTTCCTTTCTTCACAGTGGCAGCAATTTCAAACGTCAAAATACCATCGACTCAGCCACAATTAAGGAGAACACGGCGAGACTTGCCGCACAGAATCAGAGGCCAGCGTCGGCCACCCAAAAGATGCTTACCACAACAGACACATGTAAAGAGCAACATCCTACTCTCATTTGATTTGAAAATGAATAATATATTGTATTGTCTGTGTCGTTTATAGCGCTGAATAGTCCAGCCAAGCCGCGCACAACCACGAAGTATGATCCCACTAATGGTAATCGGACAGTGAGCGGCACAAGCGGCATTATACCACGTCGATCAACCACGCTGTATGAAAAGACTTCATCGACGGAGAAAACGAATGTTATTCCTGCAGAGACAAAGTACGTGTGCCTTCTTCAGTCATTGGTCAGAATGAAGAAGGAAATGAAGAATCTTTTTGTTTACTTTATTGTTTTTATTTACTTTTATTTTGTTCACATTTTGTTATTTAATTCTGCGTTTTGTCAGTCAGTCAGTCAGTTAGTTAATCAATCACAGCACAACACAATTTCTTCTCAGTTTGTACATTTTTATATGGTTAAGCAGCTCGTTAGCATTGCTCAGATCTCGTCTAGAGTTTAGTAACCTTCAGCATACATATCGTGTACATATCTATAGTTAATCAGTTTAGTATATATTTCAGCGCACAGTTGAGTTTGAACTATTATTTCCTTAGTTGCAAATTAATCAACAACAAAAAAAAAAAAAAAAAAAAAAAAAGAAAGAAGCAAATTCAATTATTGTGTCGATATTGTTTATATATTTTTGATATATTTACTTTTTGGATGTGGTTTTTGTTATGTTCATTCAAATACCAATTACAACAACAACAACAAAAATGAAACATACAAAACTACAAATCTAAAACCTATTTACCACAAACTCTACCCACTTTTTGGCCAAAACATAACGTGTACATACGTAACCAGCAGTGGATCTGCAGCTAACGCTGGAAAGGGCCATACTAAAAGCGCGTCTGTCTCAAGCCCTAGACCATCCACAGACGGATGCGTCTCAGTATCAATTGACCCCCTTGGAACGAGGTATACACATTGCAAAAACATTACCAATCCAATCAGAATAATCAAAAGAAAATTAATGTTTATTTTATACTATAAACAAAATTATGTTTTGGTTTTTTGTTTTGTTTGATTCGCCCATTAACCAGTTTTATTTACACTTTTGTTCCTTTTCCAAGATTGGCAGCCATTTGTTCCAATAAGTTCCATTTAATATAGACAATTAAAGTAGATAAAACATGAGATCACAGCTTCTCATTTCATTTATATTTATTTTAGGGGCAATTTCTATGCTCTTTAGACTCTTAATTATGGTTCTTCATTCGTGAATACTCATTGCAGACATCTTTGTACTCTCTTCGTAGTACCATCTTTGTGTTACTGAGCTCTAGAGTTCTTAGCTGCAGTTCTTCATACGTCTGACATTGTTGACATCTGTAGATAGTGGCGACTGTAGTTGATCCACAATACATTCACAAAAAATGATATAATATATACACATAATAATGAATCATATTGAACTGCGCTTGAAATATGTTTAAAGTTTGATCTGAAAGCGATGAGAAGTAATAGAAAGATCTAAGGGGAAGGTGTACTAGAAAGATTTATTGGAAAATATAGAAATATGTAATAGGAAGTAAAAAGATAAGATAGGAGGATGTAGAAATAAGATATGATAGGAAGGTAAATAGTAACAGTAACAGTAGAAAAATACCCTAGAAAGATATGCTAGAATAAAGCAGTAATGAATATAAATAGAAAGATATAAAGAAAATATATTATACAACTATAAAATAGAAACATAGCAGAGAGACTGTAACTACTTAAAAAGACTAACAAATAATAGAAAAAAACTTTGCTAAATGCCTATAAATTATTGCTTCTCTCAAATGTCCACATTAGGAGTTGAGGATCGCTTTCTCTTCCCACCTCCTTCATATGGCTAGTGTGTCAATCGTTAGCTCATCTTTTGTTAGTAAGCGTGTTTAATCAAGTTCATTGGATTATCGTGTAGTTGCAATTTGTAATTTAAGCTATCCATTTGTATTTTCATGTATTTTGTGTTTTTTTCTAGATGTATTTTTCTGTATTTCGTATTTTGTAATTTGTATTATTGTATTTTGAATATTGAACTACGAATTTGTACATTTGATTTAAATGCTCTAACAATTTGATCAATTGAATAATGTAAATTTCTTATCTTTTCATGTTTTATACAATTTTGCAAATTAATGTCTAATTTTGATAACTACTACTACACTACCACATACATCCATATATTGTGGTACTACAAATAACACCACCACAACCACCAACCACCACCTACGATAAATCTGCAACAAAATATCCTTCTTCGGTGTTCGTTCAATTCAATTACTCTACTTATTGCCTTTCGAATCGAAAACCTGTAAAAAAAACAAAAAAAAAAAAAAAAACAAATCAATTTATATATAAATAAATATATATATATATATAAATACAATTCGATCGAATTCCGTTTTGGATTCGAAACCGAAAACGAAACGAACAAACAAAACTTTTGGTGAGTGAAACTGCAATTATATATTAAGAGATCTTTCGAGGGGGCGTGGCACTATACGCAAAAATATACAATTTAAATAGAAGTGCTCGAAATATTGTTATAAATAAATCGAGATATTTTTGGGTCTAGCTGCCGCAATCCTTAGCATAATTTCAGCTCAGAATTAGTATAATTAGAATATATATTGCTAAACAATTTTACTGGCATGCGCGGTATCTCAAGTTAATAATAATATTAATTGAAGTCTTTCCTTATGGTTTTCTCTTCCCCTCTTTTTGTGAATTGGGCTTGTTTCGTTGTTACGCTGAAACTAAATTTTTGATTTTTATTTTTATAATATATATTTTATATATGCCAAACGTCTTTCAATCAATCACTTCTTGAATGCTTCATCTTGCATGACAGCGGCAATTGATTAATTTCCAACAATTCCTAATTATTTATCTATCCATTATTAATAAACAATGAAAGTTAGTCCCAATTATTTTCTAATGTTCTGTTTGTCAAGTCCTACCCCATATAAATGTACTCATTGTTAGTTAATTAATACTTATAATATAATAATATATATAATCTATATAAGTATCTTTGATGTTGTGACTCGTACGTTCCTCCGTCTATGTTTATCTTCCGACTCTACGAAATCGTTCTCTTGACAAACTCTGAGAAGAAAGACTTAATAGATTTTGATAATCGTCCTTATAAAGTACATGTTATAATACTAACAATCAGTAAATCAAATTCACATTCAGAGGATTTCCAAGGATCATCTTTGTATCTATTATGTAATTGATCTTTCATTCCATAAACATATGTACATCTATTGCTTCTAATGATAATGTGTGCTTAGGCCCATTAATATTTGCAGAGAAGACTTTAGTCTTTAGTATATTTATGTTTAAGAAACTATCTATATTATTAAGTGCTTGTTTTATTCAGCGATTTACATGATTTTTTTTCAAAATTTTTTTCTTTTCATTTTGTTTATGTCTCTACAACATGATTACAATATCAAATCCAAATCGAAATCGAAATCAAATCAATATAAACAACCATAATCGTTTGATTACCACCGCCACCATCACATTAACCAATCAACCAATCAATCAATCAATCTGCTTGATTCGCGCTGTCTTGTGCCCCTTTCGCACTGTAAACATTGTCAACAAACAACAATAAACAATAATCAACAACGACGCAACAACAACAACAACAAACGCAATGCATTCGGATTGGATTACAAATCGTTATCGTTATTGTTATCGATTAAAACACTGCCTATTCGCGAATTGTATTCATTATTTAATATCAATGCGGGATCTCACACACACACACACAAACACCTATCAAACGATTGCCTTAATAAAAAAAAAAAAAAACAATTTTATACTGATAAAAACATTCGTTTTCTGAAATATGCAATTCATTACTTGGACTTGAATGTACTCCAAAACGAACTGACAAATGATTCGATATCCATTCCATATACGTAACGTATGTGTGCATATGTATTGTAACTGTACATATATATAGTCTGTTCGATCGACTTAGAATGGCATCGGCTGTTAAATCAAGCAGACACTTTCCAAGGAATGTTCCATCACGTTCAACCTTTCACTCTGGTGAGTTTTCTGTTTACTTATTTTTATTAGTTTTAATAAAATAACTTAATTTTACTCACGCAATTTAACTAAAAATCGAAAACAAAACTAATATCAAAAATCAAAAAACCAAAAACGAAACTAAACCCGAAATCAAAATCAAAAAAAAAAAAAAATTCGAAATTCAGAAAATCAATTACCATAGATTTAAATTAATAATTAATAATGTTAATCGAGTTTTGTTAAGTTCCTTTTTCCTTCCTTCCTTGTTTATATTTTCTTTTCTCTTCTATCTTCTATCTTTCATCATTATTTTCCAGTTCATCTAATAAGGATATTTGCACGAAAAGTAAACAAATGAATTGAAATTTATGTAAATTTTCCTTTGTATTTTGTTGTTCTTGTTCCTGGTCGATGTTTCACGCACCCCGCTCCCCCTTTTATTACCATCCCGCTCGCTGCCCTCCTCCACATCTCGTTTCTCATATTTTCAATGTTTTTTGAATGTTCTTGGCTCATGCACGATTGTTGTCTGAGTGAAAAAGTGCTCCAATCCCAATTAGAGAGTCCTTTTTTTTGTATATTCTTTATTATTTATTTAAAATAATCATTGCATGTCGATCGTCGATGCCTTATTCATACATTCATACAGACACCTCCTCCAAACCAGATTATAAGTAGATATTTCACATAGTTGCCTCAAACTGAGTTGAACTTTTATCCAAGTTCTAGCATAGTTAATACAAATACAATTGAAGGCTTTATTTATGATGATTTCTTTGTAAGTTTAGCATGCACATAACCTATTCTATATAAATAATATAGGTACATATATTTTAGAACTTATTGTGGAACTACACAAATAGAAACAATGTGCTTTAATTAGCTTAAATAGCTTCCTATATTGACAATTACTACAGCCATCAATCATTGATTGAAGTATAAAATTAACAAACTTTATTTGTACTTAATCAAATTACAAAACGATGACGTTTATTTTATCTTATTTGATTAAAAACAAATGAAACCCTCTTCTGGCAGGGCTGCCTTCTTAAAGTACTGATCAGCAAATCAGCAAGGCGTTGCCAGATCATTCCCAAATGACTGATATTTGATAAGCAATATATAAGTTTATTATTATTGTATATACTTAGAACTTTTGTTTAACAAACTAAAATCATTAAAAAGATTATTATTGTATATATTTACAGCAATTGTTTATGAAGTTAAATTTATTATAAAATAATACTGATAAGCAAATATGTACTTTTATTCTATGTTTAGCAATTAATTGAAATAGGAATTAGTTATAGATCTTAGCGGATCTTCTATGATATATTGAAGTGTTGTACTAACAATTAAGCATTTGGTTTTTATAGGTCAAACCAGGGCACGAAACAATACAGCGCTGGAATACTCTGGTACAAGTGGAACCTCCGGTGATTCACCTCATCCTGGTCGCATGAGCTTTTTTTCAAAACTTTCCTCACGTTTTAGCAAACGGTAAGTTCTTTGGAATGTCATACTACCTTTATATGTAATCGATCAATATCTGTTTTCATTTCTTCTGTTAATGAATATTACAAGAAAAGCAAATGCAGTTTTTTTTAATTCTGTTATTACTTGATTTTGATAATTTTATTTGTATTTTTTGTTATTTTTTTTTATCACTTTTTGGTTTTATTTATTATTTATTTCATTATTGTTTCATGTTACATTCTTGCATATTTACACATACACATATGTACATGTATGTATGTGTTTATGTTTTGTACCAAATCCGTTTTAATGAATGAATGGCAGGGGCATAGAGCATACTTATGATACGAATCCTAATACGGCTAACCATAATCAAGGTAAACACAAACACAAGTAAACAAGTAACAAGCTGAATTACGAGCTGAAGATGCGATATTTTCAATTTCCAACACTGTTTATTTTTGCATATAAACAATGTTACTTCGAGAGCTTTAAATACCAAATACTAATTACAATTGTACAATTAACGAAGGCAACTGATAAACTTAATTACCTATTACTGTTATCCGATCGACGGAAATGTATGCTGCTTTTTGTACAAAAATGCCGCTCAATGTCGGATTAGAGAGAAGCGTTCATCTAAACTGCAGCAACCTTCACATCAACTGTCTATTGCCGATTATAGTATGTATGCGTTGGTCAACCCTGTTTGACAGTTTGCCCATCCATACAAGCTGATACCGCAACCCTGGTTGCTGTGCTAACGTTCTTTGTGTAAAATCAAGATGCACTTCACGATATTTATAATTAATTCAAACGGATCGTTAAGTTCTAGATAGAAACAATTACAGTCTGACCTTGCTATGAAATGCATACATGTATCTATGTACATATATTTGAGGAGCACGCATTAGATCATTTATTACTCGAGCACAAATTGTGATTAAGGCTGCACTGAATACCTAAAAAACTTACTTAACCTTAAGAGTGCTTCTCTTATTAGAGCTAGCTCTTAAAGAAGTTCGCTCTTAAGGGAGATCCTCAACTGACTTTTGGCTTTCCATATTAACAACAACAGCAACAAGAATTCAACGTTCAAGAGTTGGGTGCATAGCTGAGCGAAATTTGTTGGAAATAAAAATCATTTGATTGATTGCAAATGGAAATTGAGATCATCGAAGGAATCGAAAATGTTCAAGTTTTGTATTTGAAGGAAGAGCGAACAATCTTATTGACATTTGGTTGCATGAAAAGAGTCTTGTTGTGAAAATATATACATATACTTAATACATATATTATTTTTTGTTTGCTAATTTTTTTCACTAATTTATATGGAATTTGTTATTTGTTAATTTGTTAATTGTTATTCTGTTATGTTGTTATTTTTGTTTCTTTCATTTCATTTAAACTAACAGTATTTTAAGAGGAAAAAAAGTATGTAAATATCATAAACGCACATAATACTCTTACATATATTAATATATGTACGCAGGATAATTGGTAAAAAGTTGAATGAATTGTCGTTCTCGTATATATGTATATGTATTTGCATACATCAACAATACATCAACAACAATAAGTACTTAACTATAAGTACGTGTATTTATTATTATGAAGCACGGAAGAGTTCGTTAGATTTGTTAATAGATGATATAGACTGTTTAATCAAATCAATCAATCAACTTAATTAATTCAATGATTCGGATACAAAACAAATACAAAACTACGCATACATACATACGACATGCATACGAACATACGTGCATACGTGCATACATACATATGTGAATATGTATATGTAACTATGTAAATACGTGAAACACGTATAGATTTGTGGAACTTCACAGCATCTAATTGGCAATTGTTTGATATTGTCAGGATCTGTTAATTCCTTAATACGCTCTCTATCTCTCTGTCTCTCTCTCTATCTGTCTATTTCTGTCGCTCTCTAACTGTCTCTCTCTCGCTCGCTCTCTCTCTCTCCGTCACTCCTGTCTTATATACTTTTATTACTATATACATAAGCAGGATATTGCGCCCATATATACTACTTATCTATATAGTATTACCATCTATGTATATGTACTACTTTTGTGTACACATGATCGATCACACACCCACAGTTAGGAAGCCTTTCTTGTCCTTGTCTCTCTTATTGTTCATTTCAAAAGCATATGACATCTAATAATTTTTTTTTTTGTTAATATCAAATGTAATTATTATAATTGAAAGTATTGCTCTCTCTCTCTCTCTCTCTCTTTTGCTCACTTTGACAGAATTTTAATTAAATTTGTTAAAATATTGCGTTTACTTTTCTTTTTCAACATCAATCCCAAAACAATCCCAATTTTTATATCTAATTTCTCTACTTTCTTCTTTTTCATTTTCTCGTATTTGTTTTTTACCCATTATTAATATATTTTTTCCAGCCGTGAATAATTTGTTTAAAATTTTTTCTTTAATTTTAGGCCAAACCAGTAATTAACAATACAAGCATTAACTACTTCTTGTTAATAGTTCTAAAAAAATGTGAAACAAACGATTCCCCCCGTAAAGTAAAACGCGCGTGACGGAGAGATATGATACAGTTATGATATGATACAGAATCAAACAGATATATAGATCTGATCGGATTCGGATCGGATCGGATCGTTTCAGTTCGGTTTGATTTCTTCCGATTCCGTATGCCCCCCTCTCCAAAACCAAGAACATCGACAACGTTGAGTTCCGTTACGTTAACAGAAATTCAGAATGCGTCTATGTTTTCCTACGATTATTAACTAATTATACTTACACATTTATATAAAAATTAAACTACATATATACAATATATTTAAAAGAAAGATTAAGAAGAAGACAAAGAAACAGAAGCAGAAGCAAAAGATGATGAAGAAAAGCAAAAAACAACCGACAACAAACTTGTTTTCTTTGTTTGTAAATTAATTTAGAGAACGAAAATCAATCAACAAATAAAAACAGAAAAATAAACAAAATCAACAACAACAACAACAATTGCATAGAGATCTTATTGCTATCACTGTCACATTTTCCATTATTTTTCTCTCTCTTTTTATTTTCAATTTGTTTTTGTTCATTGCTGCTATTAATGCTAACTAAAGAAAAGAAAAGAAAAGAAAAGAAAAGAGAAGAAATGAAGAGAAATAACTACATAACGCTAATTAATTAATTAGTTAATATCTGCATATGTATGTGTATGTTTATATTTATCATAAATGCGAAAAGAGAAACGAGAAAACACCAAACGCAGCTGCGAGTTACATATATAACTATGAATTTAAATTTATTTACCATAATTTCTCTCTCTCTATATATATATATATATATATATATATGTGTGTATAAATATATATATATATATATGTGAATATGTATATGTATGTGTATTTGTATTTGTATTTGAACTATTCCCAATCAAACAAGAATCATATATTAGTATACAATCAGAATACATAATAATATTAATAATAATAATAATAATAATAATAACAATAAAAAGATTCAAGATTGATTAAATAAACACTGATATGATGATCATTATGAAGTTAAAGTCGAAGCGCATCAAATGAAAGCGTATTTAGCATATTTAAGAACAACAAAACAAACAAAAAACAAACAACAACAAAAAAACAAACAATACTTAGATACAGTAAACAAATTTAACTTTAATCAAGGATTAAATGTATTAAACAATTGTGCATGTGACCATTTTATTTGTACAGATGATTATCTATAAATCAAAAAGAAATCGTGTTATCGGGCACCTTCAGTGATCTGATTAGTTATGTATATTAAGTTTCAAAGAAATAACACATAATTAAATAAATTGATTATTTAATTAATTAGTAATAAATTATCTGGAAGATTTGTTAAACAAAGCAAATATCAACCCTTACAAACAATGCCATTTTGCCTTTTCATTTCATCTCGACTATTAGATTCAACCATAGATTATTTTTCAATAGCTCTGATCTTTTTACAAATATTAAACTAATCTATTGCAAATCAGGAAAGTGGGGTTCTAGATACTAGAAAACCTTATATAGTCATATGTAGTTAATCGATCTTGTTAGATAAGAAAGTGATAGCTCTTTATTCTGCTTTTGTGACAAAAATTAAAGATAGATGGGTATTACAATCAAAATTCTTCAGATGTACTATTAATTAAATTTAGATTTCAATTATTCTTTCATTCATAAAGTGTAACTTATTATTTATTTTTCTTTGTTATCATTTTTGCTTTGGCAAGTGGGGAGTGCCGGACTGTAAGTCATCCTGTAGCAATTGTATTCATTCAGAATAGAAAGATATAGATAATATACGAGATAGAGAGATATGGAACACCGTCGAGTAGAGCATTCTCACTTGTTGGACTGGGTGCTGATGTTTTCATAATCACCTCTAATATTTCTAGTACATCCACAACGGAAGAGGCAGCCAAGCCGAGGGTACTACGATTTACATGGTCCATGAAGACAACATCGCCGCTGATGCCCGATCAAATAATGCAAAAGATACGCGAAGTGCTCGATCAAAATAACTGCGATTATGAGCAGCGAGAACGGTGAGTATAATTAATAGCACATAGCTATCGATAATTCTGAATTGCTATCGATGCTCGTTTGCCATCTTTAGATTCGTGCTGTGGTGTGTTCATGGTGATCCCAATACAGATTCGCTAGTTCAATGGGAGATCGAGGTATGCAAGTTACCGCGTCTATCTCTAAATGGAGTTCGCTTCAAACGCATTTCTGGTAAGTTTATTGCTTCGGATTTCTCGAAAAGATCAATGTTTTTAAAGTGTTTTATTTGAACTTTTGCAGGTACTAGCATTGGCTTCAAGAACATTGCATCGCGCATTGCTTTTGACCTTCGTCTGTGACTTAACAAAACAACAAATGAGGGCATCACAACCGCCAGCACCACCAACACCACCGACAGCGATATTAAAACCACCTCCACTGCCAATTATCAAATGGCCAGCGGCAGTGCAAAGCTGTCCGAACAATCGATTCCACGTTGGTCCCTAAATCGCTATCAAAGATCGAATCGAGTTAAGCAGAAAAAGAAGACCAGCGTGCTAAGATCAGCTTTTCAAATCTACTTGCCCTTTAAATCGAGGGAGAATATACAAACGCATCAAAACTTTCGCTCAGTCGACAATGAGGATCAGGATGAAGAGCCTGCGATAAATCAGATATTGGAGGAGGATGACGACTCGACTGATCTTGCTACAGCTATTCAAGAGCTCAAGAAAACAGCTGGAGGTGGAGATGCAGATAGAGATCGAGATGAAGGTGGTGTAGGCAATGTGAAGACAAGGAGCGTCAGTGATCGTGGAGGAAATCGCTTCAAAAGGAACATCAAGAATACTAGAAGTCTAATTGTGCGCAAGTTTACAAGCTCCAGGCGTTATGGAGACACCGACAAAAAGGACTCGGAGGACATAAAGGAAAAGAGGGAAAAGGGGGATAAGGGGGAAAAGGACAAGGACAAGGAGACGGCAGCATGTGTCAATGTTATATATAAGGAAAAAACAAACACCAAACAACAACAGAATGTAGTAATGTTACGCACCACAACTCTCTAAATACATACATGATATAATAATTAGATGGGAGGGCGTGGCACTTGCAACATGACGAAGTCATCCAACTTTGTTTATACTTGGCTTCAATCATAGCGTCACACACTCACATACACACACACACACACACGCACACACGCACACAAAATACACATACATACACAGCACTTTAGCATAGAATCTCAAGTAAAAATTAAATGTTTTACATTTATTCATTGATCTATCGCGTATTGAATATAACTTATAATAACAACAGCAGCAACAGTAACAACACATCAAGCAGAAGGAAATTATGCAATTTAAGTACATAAGCACCATGATCACACACATACATATGAATTATCATATGAACACTTAAATCTATATAATCGTTAAATGCTAGACAGTGTAGGCGAGAGGAGGCACACCGTTTTAATTCGATAAAAAAAAAACAACAACATAATAAATAAACAATAATTATGGAATCAGCGCTATAAATCCGCATTTTTCTACCCCTTGCCATAGGGATACGATATAAAGCATAGATAAACACATACATACATGAAACCCCTTCAAACGTTGTTCGTTAACCACATTTAATGTTGACCTAAAGCTCAAGTCTAAAGATATCAACCAATAAGAATGATAAATGTGTTGTTCGGGCAGTTAATTGAATAAAACAATGCAATTTCTGACAATTTATAGTACTTTTCTATTACTTGAGATCGTCTTACACATAAAGCTTACCAAATGCAACTACTATATCTTTTACGAATATTAGGATGTGTTTCTTTTTTATATTTCTTTTAATGCGTTATATTTTAATTTATAACAACAAAATGTATATTATATTTATTAAATTATATTTATTTAACCAGCTATTGCAGTTAGCATTTCTACATTGGCCACATGGAGGAAAGCTATAAATACAAATAAACGAACGAAGATCATTATAATTTTAATGAGAGAATACTTTTCTATGTATGTATATATAACCCTTTGTCCTGACTGCTGATCAGCTAACAGCTTAAACGGTAAGAGCAAGTACACTAAAATGATATTTTAAATTCTTTCTTAATAAAATATTGATTGTAGAATAAATTTAGAGCACAAAATGATATTCCGTTGCAAAATTTGATAGTTCTCTCTCAGAGAGATCAAATTTCCAACCGGACGTAGCGAAACTTAATGCATTGAATGCGATTCCCAACATTGCCAAAGCAATCATCTTATGCCCACGCCTGCCAATTATGGTACAATACCAACACCAAACCAAAAGTTTAGTTTTGTTTGTACTTTAGGCAGGAATTGTCATTAGAAAATTGTGTTATCCAAACAGATTTGCATAGATTTGATTAAATGGATTTATTAGTTGTAGTGTCAGTCAAGCTGCAAGTACAAATATGGAAATAAACATCGTGTTGATTTATCACGGACTAGCTTATTAAAAGATTCCAAATTATTCAAATGATCACAATAATTTTTTATATATGCCCATATGGACACACATATGTTCATATGAATTCACAAATCAATGTTGAATACAATGTGTTAAACGGTGTGTGAGACGGAATTATAAAAATAAGATGTGGTTCAAATGACACTTAAAGTTCATCATCAAGATTAAAGTCTTCGGGAGGGAAATCGCCCACTTCCACGGATAATGGTGAGACGAAACCTCCATAATTTGGAGGGCATACAAAGTAGACTTTGCCGTTTACACTGAAACATAATATTAATTTAATAATATTCAGTCATAATCTCAAATATCTCATTTTCGTAGTAACCTTACCTTCCATTATTCTTGCCCAAGGGCTCATCATACTGTACTCCAATAAATATGGTACTTTTACCCTCAAGCTCTCCATTGTACATTATTGTGCCACGACGAGTTGGATTCCCTGGCACTGTTACCTACGTATACAATTGAAGTGTGCTATAATTATTATTCTGGTTGCAGTATTAGTATCAACTACCTGACATCGGCTTCCTACAATGCAGAGATCAGCTTTCTTCTGTATTTCCTCAGCTTGCTCGCGATGCTTTTCCTCCATCTGCCGCATTTCTTCCTCATTGTACTTGCCAAGACGATTCTGTTTTAGGAAATTGCGCACAGAATTGGCTTTTTGTTCGTATTGATCCTTAGTAAGTTCAAATTTTTCAACTTTTTCATTATCGAACCCAAAGCTAACAAAAGAATCAACGACATGGATACGCAAGCCATCACAGTTAATATAAAAGCCTAGCTTCGCATCGTTGTTACTCAATGACGTCACATAGTTGTCACCTTTGTACAACTCAACTTTCATGGTACTAGCACTTCCTCCCGTTAATATCTCCAATTTACTCTGCAAGAGGTCCAAATTTAAACATCTGTTAGTATTAGTCACTTCCATTACAAAGTAGCTACACATTTATGTAGTAAGTACCTTTAGCTGAGAAATTGTGATATCTTTGGCAAATTTCATCTCAAATGCAACAACGTCATTATGGGAATTAGTTACATTAGCAGTAATAAAGCTGCATTCTGAGTTGTCCAACTTTATTATTTCCGACATATTACAGCTTTAGCTTTTGCTTAACTTGACAATTGAACACCTTTTATAAATCGATAGCTCTAAACAGAAACGATAACTTCCACTAGGTTGTATCGCAGTAATCAGACGATAAACTAATCGATATGCTTACACTTCATATTAGTGCAATTAATAGGTTTTATTAGTTTCAAACAAATTAATTATCGAATTATTCGTAATAAAGATGCTGTAAAAAATGATATGACCAATTTTAAATTAATTTACCTTATAGCTTTACAACCACCATAGTTAAAAAGAATTGATGGTCACATTTTTTGTTATTAACGTCCAGTCAAAATACAGCCACATTGCGTGTATATGTTGTGTATTTGTTTAAAATTAAGAAGCACGGATTTGGAATTGCTCTCAGCTTCTTAGTTAATTTGTATAACCATTTTGGGCATTAAAAACTGATGCATATCAATTATCAATATATTAAATAGAAGGCCCATGAATCAAATGGAGACAAGTTGACTATATTAATGGGCACACAGATATACATATATGTAATAAGTCATGCATTTAGCCAACAGTTTAATACAGAATGTAAGACAAAGTAAAGCAAGGATGAACAAGTGCAAAAGCTTATTGGGTGTTGAGCCACGAAATATAAGTATGTTACATCCAAAAGAACAAATATTAAACTGTTTGACGTACATGCTTCTGGCAATTGTCGCGTTATGTGCAATATTGTTGCTTTGCGACATCTCTAGTCATCGCGACAGATTCTTCTACTCAAAACGAGACTCAGTGGCGTTGGACTTGTCCTTATCCCATACTCAAGAGGTATTGTTGCGCTCAGATCCGGAGTACCGCGGCCGAAATGTTAACTGTACGTTTTGGGATTGCCTAAACATCTATAAATGCGAGCATGACACACTCAAGGTATATATTTATCCCTTGCAAGAGTTTTTGGATGAGAAAAGCGACAAGGTGGCCACCTCATTGTCCAGCGAGTACTTTCAAATATTGGAGGCAGTACTCAACAGTCGCTACTACACCTCCAATCCAAATGAAGCCTGCCTCTTTTTGCCAAGCTTGGATCTATTGAATCAGGATGTGTTTGATAAGCATTTGGCTGGACCAGCATTGGCTTCGCTAAACTTCTGGGATCGTGGAGAGAATCACTTGATCTTCAACATGCTGCCGGGCAGTTCGCCTACATATAACACAATTCTGGACGTCAACGTTGATAATGCCATTGTTTTGGGCGGTGGATTTGACAGTTGGACATATCGTCCGGGATTTGATGTATCTATACCAGTGTGGAGTCCATTGCTGCAGCAAGCAAATACATCTCCAGCCCATTCCGGAGGCCATCGCAAATACTTATTAGTTGTCGCTCAATTGAATATATTGCCGCAACATTCGCGTAAATTCCGTGAACTGTCTCTGAGTGCCAATAACGCGGAGCAGATACTTCTGCTTGGAGGCTGTGATGACAATGAGTTGGCCGCTCGTTGCAGCGTAATGCATCATCAGAAACGATGGGAATACCCACGTGTACTTGCACGTGGAAAGTTCTGCTTTGTTGGCCGCAGCTTACGCGTTGGGCAGCCCGATCTCCTGGAGATAATGTCTCAGAACTGTATTCCTGTGGTGGCTATTGACAACTTTGTGCTGCCATTTGAAGATGTTATTGATTGGTCCCAGGCCGTAGTGCGTGTCCGGGAATCGGAGATGCATTCTGTTATACGTAAATTGGAATCCATTTCCAATGTGAAGGTCGTCGAGATGCAGAAGCAAGTTCAGTGGCTATACAGCAATTATTTGAAGGACTTGAAGAGCATAACAATTACGGCCCTTGAGATACTTGAAAGTCGTATATTTCCCCTGCAAGCTCGCAGCAGTAGAAAATGGAATGCTATTAGCAAAAATAGTCACTCAACGTTTAATCCACTATTTCTTACTTCTCTGGCTCCAAAATCTCAAGGATTTACAGCTGTTATATTGACATACGATCGTGTCGAAAGTCTTTTCCTTTTGATTCAGAAACTGGCAGTCGTGCCATCTCTGCAAAGTATTTTGGTAATTTGGAACAACCAAAGGAAGTCTCCACCACATTGTAAGTAAGAGTATACTTAATTGGTAATACAATGTCATCTTTATCTTTCTTTTTATATAGTATCTACATTCCCGACAATTTCCAAGCCATTGAAGATAATACAAACTCGCGAAAATAAGCTATCCAATAGATTCTATCCTTATCCGGAAATCGAAACTGAAGCTATTTTAACAATAGACGATGACATCATTATGTTAACCAGCGATGAGCTCGATTTTGGGTAAAATATTTTCAAGATTTCAATATATTTTATTTAAATATATGTATCTCTTGTTTAGGTATGAAGTGTGGCGTGAGTTTCCGGATCATATTGTTGGATTTCCAAGTCGCATTCACGTCTGGGATAATGCAACAATGCGCTGGCACTACGAATCCGAGTGGACTAATCAAATATCTATGGTTCTTACTGGCGCCGCATTTCATCACAAGTACTGGAGTCATATGTATACATATGCCATGCCAGGGGACATTAAGCACTGGGTCGATGATCACATGAATTGCGAGGACATTGCCATGAATTTTCTGGTTGCAAACATAACAAACAATCCGCCTATCAAAGTGACGCCACGAAAGAAGTTCAAGTGTCCCGAGTGCACCAATACCGAAATGTTGTCAGCGGATTTGAATCATATGCGAGAACGTTCTGCCTGCATTGATCGATTCTCGAAGATCTACGGACGAATGCCTCTGCGCACAGTTGAATTCAGAGCAGACCCAGTTCTATTTAGAGACAATTTCCCGGATAAGTTAAAGCGTTACAATGATATTGGCAGCTTGTAAGCTCCTGCGGCCATAACAATAGTGAAGTAGTTGCAATTACCAAAGACCTAAGGCCAAGTTATGGATACTCACTAGATGACACATATGTTTACATACATATATAATAATTTATAAAATTATGCTTGTAGGTCTTCACGGTTAACATTGGAGATGCTGTTCGTTGCGAACCCATGAAAAAGTCTATCTCATAAATAGTGAGTTTATGCTTTGACTTTATTAAATATTAGTGATGAACGAGCATGTATCAAAAGTGTGTAATAAACCTTAATTGCATTTATCTGGTTGCTCAAAGCGAGTTCAATTGGAAGTGTTTATGTATTGTGGACTGATTTAATATCAATATATCCTGCATTGAGTGTAATTAACTCTAGGCCGTGTTTACGCTAGCCAAATACTCTTTGTAACGCTGCTCCTGCTGTTGCTGCAGTTTTTGAAGTTTCTTGAGTTGTCCTTTGCTAATCTCTTTGCCGTCTTTGTCGTGTGTGGGGAGTCCCTGAAATCAATGTCGAAGGTTGTCTATAATAAAAAGAACAAGCTCATCTGTTGTGGAATATACTCACATCTTCGCCAAATGCCGAGTACTTTTCAGTTTCACTGATAAACATATTCTTAGGATTGATACGGCGTTGTGCCTCCTTGGCCGCTGCAGCCTCCTCCAAAGCTTGTTTTTTACGTGCTTTTTCCGCAGCACGTTCCGCTTCAGCAGCTTGCTTTGCCTCGCGTTCTTTTAACAACATTTCACGATCAACCAATTTGACAGCAAATTTGCCATCATCCTTGTCCTCCAGACGGACTCCCAAATTAGGCAGCACATCGTCACGCAGATCGTCGCAGAGTTTCAGAATGTCAAACGCCTTCAGTACCTTCGCCTGCTCGCGGACCAAGTTCCGGAATTCGGCTACTGATTGCACGTATGGCATTACAAGCGACTCCTGATCAATACTGGCTGCATTATTAGAATCTCCACCGCCCAGCGGAAAACCAATGCCACCACGTGGCCCACTGATAGCTCCAAATGTATGCAGTAAGTTTGTAATATATGTAGCAATCTTACGGAGCAACAAGTGATTTAATCTGCTCTTGTTGTCACGTATGTAGATATTAGTATTTGAGACCAGCTCACGGATGGAATCAAGTGCACTGCGCGTATCAATGTTATCTGCAGACAAAAAAGATATAGTGAATGTAAGGAGGAATTGAATTCAAGTACATACCACACAGAGCCGCATGAACTTGTGCTTGAGCTTCTCCAAACTTTGCCTGCAAAGAGGTCTCCAATGCAGTCCATTCACTAAACTGATCCGTAGCTTTTCCAGTTAACACAAGGCGTGTCAAGTCCTTAACATTCAAGAAAAACTCCTACAGGAATGTAAAGAGGGTTTGTTTAACTTGACAAAGTAGAAAATAGTAATTAAGTTGTGCTCACGTTGAGGAATTTTTCATATTGGGTGGCCATTTCCATGGTGTTCTCTGAGTAGTCCAGGGTGTCTTTCCAGGAATGCAATAGGAATGCCAAGCGCAATTGTGAAGCTGAATGTTTCTTTAAGGCCTCTTGTATCGTTACGAAATTCTTGAGCGACTTGGACATCTTGCAACCCGCAATTGTAAGATGGCCAGTGTGCAGGAAATACTTTACCCATTCCGGCTCATTAAATGCCGCCTCTGATTGCGCTAGCTCATTGTCATGATGTGGGAACTTTAAGTCAACACCGCCAGTATGTATATCAAACGTTGGTCCAAATATATCAGAGGCCATTGCTGAGCACTCGATATGCCAGCCAGGCCGACCACGTCCCCAAGGACTGTCCCACCAAGGCTCTCCAGCCTTGCTTGCCTTCCACAGAGCGAAGTCATTGGGTGAGCGCTTTTCGGAGAGTCGATCCTCAGTCACTGACAAATCTCCTTCACCCTCCTGAAGAGAGATTGTGTCGCCGTAGGCCTCGGGAACGAGCTTTGCGTAATGATGCTTCTCACGTTTGTCAAAGCCATTCACATCGAAGTAGACTGAACCGTTTGCATCGTAAGCTAGTCCATTGTCAATAATACGCTGTATAAATGCAACAATCTGAGGTACATATTCTGATACTCTGGTCAAAACATCAGGTGGTATTATCTAAGGAAGTACATAAAGTTTAAAAGTCAAATGTATCTCAGAAAATAAAGAGCATTTCGTAGATGTAGATGACTCACATTAAGAGATTTCATATCATTGTGAAATTGATCTTCCCAATAACGCGGCAGTGACTCAAACACAGAATTATCATTCACTTGAGCACCACTCTTTCCGTCTAGCCACTCTGCAATCGGATCCTTTGCCTCAGTCAGATAATGATCTCTCATTTTGGCAATTTTCTCTTCGTCTCCGACGCTGACAGCCTTGGCGAGTGCATCCATAGCATCTGTCATGCGTTGCAACATATTTTCGAGCATAACTTTCTTATCGGCATCGGTATTCTTGCCACATTTGGCTTGCAATTGCATCAGCACCTCTTTCTGCTCATTTAATAGCCTTTCCAACGATAATTGTGTAGCTGCATTTGCATATTTATCATATAGATGGTATTGACGTGCTCGCTTTATAATTTTGTCGTCGATGTCAGTAATGTTCATGACATAGTGAACGTTGTAGCCGAAATAGTCAGTCAATACGCGCCGTAGAATATCAAAAGAAATGTAAGATCTATTGCGAGACAATACAGATTAGATAGTAAAGGCATAACATGGTGATGTGGCTTTACCTCGCGTGCCCCATGTGGGATGCATCATAGACAGTGGGGCCGCAGCTATACCATTTAACATTGTTACCCTCTAAGGGCACAAACTCTTCCTTTTGCCTGGTTAGACTGTTGTACAAACGCAATTGCGGCCGTGTAGCCGGTTTTGGTGCTTGCCACGCCGGTTGTACGCGCTTCGACATACTTAGAATTAATTGTTAATTAGCGCTCTCCGATTCGCAACGCGTTCGACGTTCAAGGGAATACCGCAGCTGTCAGCTGTTTCAATATTTGGCTGCACGGTTGATACTAAGATATCGAAATAGTATCGATACTTTAAATAAGTTATTTTCCAATCGTTCTTAATATTCAAAATATGAATATTCTACAAATATTCCAATTTCTGTAAATTTGTATAATTACAAGTTCATTAATATCTGGTATTTTAATTAAATAAATACAAATTTCGGTAGAATCATCTATGCATTTATTTATATTACACATACATTTCTACATGTTGCATGTATGTTAACCAAATCTTAGTTATTAATTAGACTTAGACTTACAGGCAATCATATACACTGGGAAAAGACCTTTGGGAAAGTTTTGTTGTCGCACTTTTCTCACAATTCGAAATCCAGCTTCTTTTAGAAACCGTTCATAAAATTCTAGAGGACGTGTGACCGATGAATCCTCATCATCTTTAACCACTGCCTTTGATGTACACACATTCTCCTTCATACAAAAATATGCTCCTGGCTGCAAGCCGTGCTGTATACGCCGAAAGAAAGCCACCAAATCTGTGTCCGTTAGGTGCCCTAAAACCCACTGGCTCCATATGAGGTCGTATTTATGTGAAGGTGAGAACTCTTGTAAGCCAAGATTATATATTTCTCCCAAGCTGTTGCGACGTACATCCTCTGCAGTGCATAATTCCCGCGCTTTCGCAGCAAAAGCGGCATCTTGTTCAACAAGATCAACAGTTTCAAACAATGGTATTAGAAGATTGCGTGAAACTCTTCCGATTCCAGCACCACAATCTAAAGCTAATTTTTTACCTGGTACCTTTATTTCACGGAGAAAATTCTTCGAGCCTTGTATATCAATTGCGTTGATGTAACCAAGGCCACCGAGCATTCCATTTACTGTTGCCGGTACTTCAGACCAATATTTTTGTGCTTTGTTATAAAACTCTGGCACGACCTTTTTAGTTTCTGTTTTTATGGCATCTTGTTTAGGCACTTCCTGTTGTCTAATGTTTTCCGTTTCTGGTCCCTCATGATCAGTATCTTTGTGGTCAGTGAAATTCACACAGTCCATATTTGTCAATAGTTGAGTCTAATTATTAGACATGTAATTATATATTTTGACACCTAAAATTTGAAGTTAAATGCTATGTACTACAATACTCTCAAATGCTACTCACCTCATACTAAACTTCTGCAGCAAAATAAACGTGAATAGGGATGGCAACTCGTACATTAAAAACAGACAATTAGATTTAGTTCAAATTGATGGGATGTTCTTTGAACTGTTTTCTTGGTCAGCTCAATAATAGCAATATAACTTTGATTGATTTAATTAAGATCAAAATTAAAAAGATATATATTATAAAAATAATCTATATTAAATATTAGACTTTCGATTATAAATAAGAGTCAAGATGCAATGAAACGATTTACTAGATCAAATTAAAATTAAAATCGATATTATCGAAGTTAAACGATAACGATAATTCAGTGTGTTATCAACACAATATTTCCTAATAAATATAAATACAATTACCATATATATAAATAAATATGACACTTGACGTGGATGCACAAAAGAAAGATGAAAAGTTACTACTTGCGACAATACAACAGGAGTACAAAATCCTGGCAGAATAGTAAGGGCTTGCAATAAAACTAAACATTTTCAATTGTCAAACAATTTATTTTATTATAATTTCAGCAAAATGATTGAGTCGGAAAAGCTGTCAGGCATTTATGTTATACCAAGCTATGCGAATTCATTACGTTAGTCTATATTAAAGAAAATAATGTATGAATGACTAATATTCCTGCCTATCTTAAATTTCTTTTAGAATGGTTCGGAGTCTTCTTTGGACGACAGGGATTTTATGAAAATGGAGTGTTCCGCTTTTCCATATTGCTGCCTGATCGTTTTCCAGATGACAAAAGTATTCCAGTGAGAATCTGTCTGAATATTATTCAATTAACAAGGAACTTATGCTCTTCAATTTTCTCTATTAGGCCATTATTTTCCAACACAACGTTGTACATCCCCTTGTCTGTCCCTACACATACAGTCTAGACATCAGCCACGCATTCCAGGAGTGGCGATGTGGCGAAGATCACCTTTGGCAGATATTAAAGTACATACAGGCGATATTCGCGGATCCCTTGGAGAGCATACGCAATGTAGCGACTAATGAATTGAGCAATGTTGAGGTTGCCAAGCTACTCAGTAATAGTCGAGATGCATACGCCGCTCTTGTACAAGAGAGTATAATGGAGAGCAAATCTCACATCTATGACACTCCACCAACTGAAGATCCGCATTATATAATATTTGAGAAGTTTCAAGGAGACCTACATGGACCTGTTTTAGATCAAATACGCACAGCTAGGACCACAGTTTCACCTACTGAAAGTGGTGGCGGTGGTGCTGCCACTGGCCTCTCGTGGGTTAAAGTTAAAGAAGGCGAATTCAAGCCTCTGAGTATTGAATAGTTATATTAATCAATAATGCAATGTTAAAATTACTATTATACTATATATTTTTTCCTATTTGATGATTATTTGTTCTGAAGTTGACAATTGCTTATCCAATCGTGTTCCAGTTTAATTTGTGCTCCACGCCATTGAAAATGTGTTGGCGATTCATCGCCTTCAGTAAACACAAAGTTCTGGCTAAGCTCAATGGCTAATTTGGAACGAACAAGTCCAATACCACCTACTTTTGGCCACGCTGGATGATATACTCTGCCGCTTTTGGGGTGCATATAAAGTTTCTGTGGTTGAAACACAACCGATAGAGCTGGTCCTCCATGTGCATAACTCAATGTGTCTGCATCTTTAGAATCATCCTTCATTTGTTCTGTAAAAACAATGGGCGTATCATCGCAGCGAATGTAATTCCGTTCTCGACCACAGGGCGACATAAAGGGGAACATTTGATAGCGCTGGGTTTCATTTTGTCGCACGCGACTGAAGAAGAACTGAAGAAATTTCTTCTCTTTAAAGCAAGATGTAAAGTTCTTCATTTTGGCATCGTCCAAGAAAAGCTGCAATAGGGAACATTGGTTTTAAAAGTATAGTATTTCTTATATAAGATGTACACACCATGCCCTCATGATCGATATAGTAAAAGTATTCACGTATCCTAGGTTCAGGAGATTGGCCTTGTGTGTATAACGCCACATTACGCCCCGATGTCCATTTGAACCGCCAATTAATAATATTTAGCAATCGTTTCGAGTGGAGAGCAGACATTAGAACAGAACCTTGACCGAAGAAAATAATATCAGCTGATTTAATGCATTTGTATATGTATTTGCACATGTGTACGTTTGCATTGGCTAAACAACAATACATTGTAAACAATAAGTTATAAATTGTATAATTACTTATGTTAATGTAAGGGGATTTTAACTAACAATTTTAAAATGAGCTTATTTTTTAGGTTTTATATCTAATCGCTTTTCTAGTTCTATTTTTTCTTTTTCGCTCCAGAACCAGCAGCATTTTTTTGCATGCGACCCACTTGCATGTTCTTCAGTTTTTCATTGAGCTTCTTTTTAGCATTTTTGAGGTCCTCCTCTTGTCGTATGGTCTTTATTGGTTTGGGATTCAGAAACTCTTTTCGCGCCTCTCGCTTTTTTTCCACACCACAGCCATGCACCTCGGGGAGTCCGTGTTTGAAACAGAACCGCTGCTTACAGAGCCCGCAATCTTGTCCCATTAAGCTAGTCTTTGTTTTGCAGCGTGGGTAATCGCAGAGGTTATCCACAGTCTTCACGGCAGTGAGAACTTCGTCCAGTTTCAGATCGACAATTTGACTGGGAATACGCTCCAAAAGCTCCAATGTATTATTGGTGCCATAATCGGCAGGTTTGCCAGGCTTGGGTGGTGGAAAAAGCGGTGTGCTATCTACATTGCTAGAAGTTGACGGATTGCCACTGGGAGATTCAGTTGACTCCGTTTTGTCTGAGTTGTATATCATTTAGTTAAGATATTCTTCATTAATTTAAAAGTATTTACCTGCCATTGTAATCTTAGGCACCCCAAATGTTTAGATCGATGTTTTGCAGCACTGGAAAACAAGCGCAGACTACCTTTACTATAAAAATACATTGAGCTTTTGGCATTTTTTAGGATTTTTTGTACAATACAAATATTAGAGTACCGTTTAAAATTAATAAAATTAGCAATATCCCTTAAATTAAAATCAAAGTAGCGCTTTCTCTGTCAGAAGTATACTGTTGTACAGAATGCTTAGGTGTTAGTTTGCTTTTACTTAGCATGTTTTAACACCTTTTTGGGTAGAAGAGTATAACATAGTTTTATTTTTTGCCGCTAGTCGAATGATGGATGAATGTCTTTTTCAATTGTTAAAATGTTTGATTTCAATAAAATAATCAAATATTGATCAAAAGGATATTCGTGGACATAATGTTTCATCCGGCTCTCTAAATGAAATATATATTTTAGGGTGTAAATCCATTTATTGCACTAAATATTTCATGTGAACACGGTAACAAATTGCTGTAAATGCTTTCTTTGCGTATTCATGTTGAGCTTTCTAATACAATCGGATACAATTAGTTAATAACTTCTAAAAAATGCACTTTATACTTATAAAACTAATGCATGCATTTTTCATTTGCTACATGGGTAAGCATAGAATCATAATGATCTACATTTTATACGTTATTAGCTGCAATTATTGCTTCTCCGATGATTACAATTTATTTTCAATTGTAGCTGGGGTTCCGGTAACTGCTGAATTGATTGCCTTGGCCACATAATCAATGTTATTTGTATTAAGGCCACACATATTAATACGGCCAGTTCTGAGCAAATAAATATGGAATTCCTTGATCAGCACAGCAACTTGACTCTCATTGAGACCCGTATAAGAAAACATGCCTATCTGATTGACAATGTGATCCCAATTTCCAGGAGTTCCCAACGCCACTAGTTTGTCGCGCAGTTGTTTACGCATCTCACGGATGCGGCTCGACATGTTTTGAATGCATTCCATCCACTCTTGGCGCAGCTCAGGAGTATTTAATACTTTGGATACAATGCGAGCGCCGTAAGCCGGTGGATTTGAGTAGTTTCCGCGAATGATCAACGTGAGCTGTGAGTGAATCATGTCCCTAGTAGCTCCACTCTTCTGCACCACCGTCAAGTTGCCAGCTCGCTCGCAGTACAAGCCAAAGTTCTTAGCAAAAGATTGACACACGAACAGCTCAAAGCCGCGATCCACAAAATAACGTATCGCCCAAGCATCCTGATCGGGATTGCCACTAGCAAAGCCTTGATAGGCCGAATCGAACAGAGTAAACAGCTTCTTTCGTTCTATAAGATCGGCAATTTGCTTCCACTGCTCATGGGTGGGATCCATACCGGTGGGATTGTGCGCACACGCATGTAATATAATCACAGATCCCTCAGGCGCCTGTTCCAAATCGGTCAGCATGCCATTGAAATCTAGCTGGCGTTTGTTTTGATCCCAATAGCGATACGAATGCAGTTTGGTAAAGCCGCAATCAGAGAAAATCTTATGATGATTTTCCCAGGTTGGATTCGAATAGTAGACTGTGTTGCGTTTCAATTGTTGGAATAGAAAGTCAGCGGCTACGCGCAGGGCTCCTGTTCCAGAAATGGTTTGCACACCAAAAGCCTAAAAGATACATAATTGTAGATGAACATATAATATATATATATATATATATTAGGAACGAAGTGGAAGAAGCCACCTTTTGTCTTATTTACATATACATATTTGTCATTTCCTTTTCCAGAAACTTACACGCTTCTCCTTTATTGCCACCGAATCCGCACCCAATACCAATTCCGTTGCAGCCTTTGTAAATGTATCAAGACCTTAAACAATTCATAAATTAGTTTCATATTTGCTGATATCGTTTAACGATCCACTTACCCGTCACTGGCAAATACTCATGGTTAATTGATTTATCACCAGCAATTGAAATTTCCGTTTTGCGCACCACCGGCAATACCCATGGCTCTCCATCATCTGTCCTGTAAGCTGTAAGTAGGAAATGTCGTAATATAGTAACTAGCATTATCGATTGAATAATTTAATCTCTCTTAATTAATACTATGTGCCTTAGATAAATGACAACAAATTTCTTTGGGGTTTCTCACTTTATTGATTCACAGATTGATCTTTCAAGACTGACTGTTTGGGATGCTTACCAGAATATATGCGAGTAAATGATGTAACGAATATTTTAAATAAACCTCATTCTTTGGTTGTTGTCAAGTAATTTACAAGCCGATGCATATTAATCAAAGGTAAAATATATTTGTGTGTTAGCTTGGATTACAGTCTAATTGTTTAATTGTTGCATAATAAAATATATCAGTTCATTTCATAAATTGAAAACAGCTGATGATCGATAAGATAAGACATTATTTTGACGGATCAAAGTTCCCTTCGAAACAACTGATAAAGGCAATATATACATATATGCATAAACAATTTAATTAGGCAAACGTTAATAATCCCAAAACTAAAAAACAAGTCGGCGCTTATGTGCATAATCTACATCTGTTCTCACTATGTACATGTATATAAGTTAATGAGATAGAAAGTATGTACAAACGTGAGTGTGGGCTGTGGGCCTGGTTAGAAATATTATACGCATCACGTTTTGACATCCAAATGACCTCTACGCTCATACGTACATATGACGAATGAATTCCGTTACATACAAACATTTGCACAATAATATCAACTGGAGAGACGTTATGAACAATACATATGTATGTTTGTGAATGTATTTATATCTAAAAACAGCGTACTTATGTATGTAAGTTGATAATATATTTAGAACTTGTTTGAACTACTGTGATTTTATTACGTACCACCTACAGACAAATTAACTTTCTTGTTGTTAGAGTCCTCTTTAAATGCTTGTGTTAAGGCAAACACTTCAATTGCCGGCCCTTTAGGCACATTCGCAAAAATTGACGTAGACATTGTATACCGCAAGCCACAGCGAAACGACAATAACAACTAACGATTGGGCAGTCGCGAAACTAGGGCTACGTCACTAATTGTATGTTATATCGATATGTTTCATGCCATGTAATAAAGTATCGATATGTTTAAAAGCTAATCAGATAAGTAAGGTACGGTAAGACTATCGAATAATGTATTTATTCTCTTAATTCAAAATGAAATACAATAGCTGCCAAAATATGTAAACTCATCTTAGCTAAATTTAAATTATAAAGAAACGGCGTTACTTACTATTTAATAATAGTCAAAATTATATGATATAAAAGATAGCATTCTTTCTAAGTTATAAATGAATTTTTGATTAAAGTGGGTAAAAAATGGCTTGTTTAAAACTTAGAAGGCTAAAATTATTCAGAATTTGAATGCACCTGGGTAATAAATAGATAAATAAAGAACATTCATTTCGAAAATTTGTTAGATTAGGTTTTGTCTGTGCTGATAAGCGCAATTAGATAAATAATGTATTAGGATATCAAATTCTATTGAACTTGCAGGTGCACTTTAATTAAAAACACGATAAAATATAGTCATTGAGCATTTTATCAAAATTCTGGAAATTCTGGAGAATCCACTGTCTTTAATGAGAGTTCCAGTGTGAATTTAAATTTAACTTAGATCTATGTGCATTAACTGATTCAAAGCATGTGATTCTCGCTGCAATATCGGCGGGTCACACTGTGCTACAGTGAGCTTTTTATTATTATTTATTTTATTATTTTGGTTTTTGGCTCGATAACCAGTTCCAGGCCAGCTCAATGGCCTTAGTGGCCTTGTGGAGGGTTTTTGCCCTCCCTCCCTGATCGAGAGGCATGTCATGTGTAATACTGACCACTTTCAAAATCCCAATCGAGAACCCAATTATCAAATATATATTTGTAGGTATAGGTATTCTCCTGCAAATTCTTGTGAACATGCACTTCAGGTGTGTTTCAATAATAGGATAATAATAGTAGATAATAGAGTAGATAATATAGAATCTCATAATATTCTGATTACTTGCAACAAGGAAGCTTATTGGATATTCTGATTACTCTGCTGTCTTCACATTGCAACCCAACGTAAATTAGGGCCTCGTTGCTCGGGGCAACAATTATTTGTTAGCTGAAAATGTTTTGGTAGAACTAGCATTTATTTGATTGGAGAAAATGTCGAAAGCAACAACAATTAAGGAAGCATTGAAACGCTGGGAGGATCGGGAGCAGCAGAATTCGCTTAACGCCAAGGACATTGATCTGCAGTTCCAATGGCCACCGATTGAGAAAATGGATAATACCCTGGGAACGCTTGTAAATTGCGAGTAAGTACCATTACTTACATTTATATTGCTCAGAATTCAATCAAACCCTTGAAATATACGTACATTTCAGAAGAATCAGTATGTCCACGAATATGATTGAAAAGATATTCGGTTTGTCAGGCATGAAGTGTCTGAAAGTTCTCTCGTTATCACGAAATTATATCAAGCAAATATCAGGACTGGTAAGACTGGTCATATATAATAGATGTATTTGTAGTTAACACATTGGGTCTTAGGAAGCTGTCGCCGACACTCTGGAAGAACTCTGGCTAAGCTACAACCTGATTGAGAAACTTAAGGGTATGGCTGGTCTTAAGTGCCTTAAAGTGCTCTACATAAGCAACAACTTGATCAAGGATTGGTCCGAGTTTAATCGTCTGGCCGAAATTGAGTCCCTTGAAGATTTAGTGGTTGTCGGTAATCCATTGTCAGAGGGACTAGATGAGCCTACTTGGAGAGCCGAGTGTATTAAGCGATTACCTACCATACGAAAACTGGACGGTGAGCCTGTTGTCCTAAAGGAGGAACCAATATTGTAATTTATGTATTTATTTATTTGTTTAATAAACTGAAATAATTAAACAATTGAAATCACACAAATAATAAATTACAGATCTTATTTAATATGCAAATATATATTTATCTTTACCTCTTCTTCTTCAGATTTCATGTGAAATCATTGAACTTTTGATTTCAGAGAAGATTGGGGTAGGAATCAAATCAATTCAATCAAATCCCATTGAAAAGCTACTAAGTGCAAGCACTTAGAACCAGTGAAGCCGAAAGTATGCCAGCAAATAGATAAGTTAAGTTAAGCCATAAATTAGATAAGAAAGTAAGTGAATTAAAGTCGAAACAGTATCTTATTATAAATAATAATAACAAATTCACGTCTGGTCGAATGTCCGTCGGCACGTGCTGTACAATCACGACCTCAGCTGATAAACTGCTGCTGCCTAAATATGAATAAACACATTGTCAGGGGTTAACGACAGGGGACTTACCTATGTAAATATGCTTTTGTTTTTCTTCTTTTTTTAAATTTTAATGTAAATAAAGCTGAAATATTAAACATATGTATTTGTAAATATGACCACGTTTGTATGCTATATTTATCACTAGTTCGCTTCATTAAAGCTCCGTAGGGCAGTCTAAAATCGAGTCTGTCTGGCAGAAATACGAAAACGTCTTGGCCAGCATTTTGTGGAGTTAGCCAGCCTGGTTTATGTGGGATTGTTGTTTAACTTGTCATGTCTGGCCACTATATAAGATCGTATGACATTTAGTCATCGGCAATGTTTCCGAACCAGATTCGTGAAATGCTAGCCGACTGTTTCTATTATCGCCTCTATCAGTGGGACTTTCAATTGGGCTTCAAATATACGTTTAACACTTAAACACAGACACACACATATGCAGATACTTGGGAGATGTATTGAGATTTTTCATTTAATTAATTATTACCAGACGCTTTGCCTTATCTGGAACACAAACCATATAATATTTACTTGTAAATATGTCTGTATACGTATGAATATGATGTACACACCTTGAAAGTAGATTTGAATTAATTACCTGAAGAATACCCGACTATCAACTGCCGTTGTGCAATCGATTCTTTTTACTAAAATGGAAATTATTGTAGTTTAAAAAGAATGAACCAAAGTTCATTTTAGTTGTGAGTCACTGTATGTACAAGTTACATATGCCGACATTAGTACAAACATCTTTATTTACATACACACATGCATACGGGCATTTTGCGTGTTTTGCAAACCACTTTCCATATTAACTACCATACATATTAGCACGCATGCCTATGGGAATATTTGCATGTGCGAGTATGTATTTATTTACATACATATATACATATGTATGTGTAGGTAAATCTGTTTAGGCACCACTCTATTGGGGGGCTTGCGAACAGCTGTTGCTCTCCCTTACAACCTTACTTAAGGTTATGTTAACGCACTCTTAGCCGGCCGCCTTTACTCTCTCGCTCTTTCTCGAGCGCAATTCGCGACAGACATGACACAAATTTTGTCTTTAGGACAAAGTGCAGGTTTTGTTGTTATTGTTGTCATTTGCCGCCTGTTCGCCGCACGCACACACATCGAAATTACGAGAGTCGCCTGAACAATACACAAAAAACAGAATAAAATAAAGCAGAGAGAGAGGGGAAAAAGAGAAAGACTGAGAGCTAGTCAGAGCTGAGAGACTACTAACAGACACCGCCACTGCTACCGCCAATACTGGCAAAAGTTTCAAGTTTTGTAGACGTCGTCCGACAGTTGGATGTTCAGCTTTGGTGCTTGCGGTACGCAGAGTTCGAGCTCCCGGGGCAGAAGTAGAAATCGAAACAGAAACAGTTGTGAAGTGAAGTGAAGTCAACGTAATCGTACCGAGGTGTTCTACCTTCCAAAACAGAACCTCAACGCACATTCATATACAAACATACACAGCTACTATATGTACGTATATATGCACGTAATTGTTGCTAATTCTAGGCAGTAATTTTTTAATTGTATGAGTTTTCGTAAAAGTTCTGATATGAAAATCTCGCTAATTTACTTAACATTCGGTTGTAAATACACACACACACAAACAGGCACAGAGGCCTCACAATTGTCTCGCAATATTTAGACTGTTTGGTGTGCGGAAGATTCCAATTGGAAGTGTGCTCTTCGGATTCCAAAAGGATAACAACAAGGAGCAGCTGGATGGTTTGAAATTCAACAGAGTGTGCACACACATACACATACACATACCCATCGACATATGTATGTATGTATGTGCGTGTATATACATCCATCTATGTATGAGTGTGTATGTAAATTGTACTTTGCTTATTCACGTGAGATAAGAGAAACGCCGCTAGACAAATATGTTCAAACATATGTATGTACATACATACATAGATGCAGCACTTTGATTATGTGTTTATTTAAATATTTTCTACATTATCTACATACATTTGGTGGAAATATTTCTTGTTAGAGTTGTTTTTGGGTCCATTTTATTGTGTCCCATATTTGTGACCTTCTTATGGTTTCGCTGTCAAGCAAAACGTGCTTGACAAAATTAAGGCATGTGCCAATACATATATACATACATATGTACATAATTATACATATGTTAGTCTGAACATATAAAAAGAAATCAAAAAATTATATAGGTAGACGCTAACAAAAAGAAATTAATACATACATACGTACTATGAATTTTTATATTTCAAAGTCACAGCGTGAATAGAGAATCAAAGTTTAATTATTTGATTTGGCTGCTTTGATTGTCATAACATTCCAGATGCTTCCCGTTCCAATCAATCAGTAACCACTTACATACTACACATATATATATAGACTTATGTACCATTGTAACTACAATGTGGAGCTTTACTCCCCATTAGTCCCAAATTTAAATCCAATCACAGACACGCAACATTCGTTTGCGTGTTCTATATTTTATCACTTGATCATATTTATGGATTATCAAAGTGTGTCCAGAGAAGGCGTGGCCCAGTTCTAGACGCCTGGTACGTCTTTGACCTTAACAACGTGTGCTCAAGATCGTATATAAGTATACATATATACTTGTCTGTATGTCTGTCTGTCTGTATGTATGTATGTATGAGCATACGCACCAATACAAACATGTGTGTACATTGTACACTGTACAGTAAAAGTGAGCGGCACTCAATAAAGCAGCGTAATCGCCAAATCATTCGACCGAGGTGCTGTGTACATTCTAAAGCGCCTCTCGTCTTATTATTGCAATAATGTGGTCGCATTATCATTACATAATCGGTCATTGCGACAGGCACACAAATACACACACACACATTCATACAAAATGTTTGTACATTTGGGCATGCTATTGACATGGTCAACAACATGCACATTTATGAACGTGTTGTAAACAAAGGAGAAAGCTCTTCATTTAATTGCGGGCCATTGGGCTTCAAGACTGAAATAGGACCACAATAACGACTGGGTGTGTCCAAAGGCTAGGATGGTAGGATAGTGTTGTAATTGACATGTATTTCAACAGTTGACAGTGGTTGACAAGGAAATTTCCCCCACCCTTCCATACCGTGATAAAAGTGTAGATAAGCGAATGAACATGAGAACGAGAGACAACTCTTTGTTATATCCTTACTTGCAATGCACAATTGAAGGTCAGTTTTCTATTTTCGAATCAAAGTTCAAACTAAAGCGACAGAAGATTACGTTACATAGAACGTCCTGCTCATATAAGCTCTGATTTACACTGCAGGCAATGAATGAGGTTGTGTATGTAAGAAGACGTGTTTGGAGATAAAGCATTGATTTATAGTAGATATAAAATTAGCTGATAATGAATATATTGCAATGAAATGCGAACACGCATATTACAGTCATTTTTTTTACATCGGCCTAATGAATGTGCATGTTTACTAAATATTTTATGTGCCAGTCAATTAATTGACAATGATTTGAATATATAAAAATACGGCTGTTAATGAACTTAACCTGTATCCATAATAATGGTCATAATGAAGTTGAACAAATTTGTATGTAAGCAGTCAAATTGTACTTTTAGTTAATATTTAATTCAACATCAAACTCGTTCTTTTTTAACTACACGATCGCTTAATTAACTCACCAAAATCGAACTAATGAACAAGTCCTTCAATTGAACTTCAATTGAAATCGTATTTATTTCGATATCATGATATCGATTGATCGTTGGCTGTCTAATGTTGTAATGCAAGCGAATCATCGTGCACGGATGATAAGCACACACTTTAACTTTAACTATTTAACGCTATTGATATATTTTTCATTCGTAAAATAACTATGTAATTTTGCAATAATGCAGTTTTGTCGCATTGGAATTTATGAAATAGTAACAACTTATTTATATATAAATTTGTTAATCTATACGTGTGTTTTTATTGAGATAACACAATTATGAGGCTGGTTTATAATCTAGGGGTATAGGTGTAAAGCAGCTACACATTATCTACAACTTGTCCCTGTTAGGCAAATGAATGATAGTATATAACTTCAAACTCATTACAATAACTAAGGTCATAAATGTATATTTCGAAATGTTTTATATGAATTATAGCTAACTGTGAATTGGACGTGTATAGCTTTCTTCTCATAAAGAACATTTGAATAGTTGAAGTTTGCTTATCTTTTAACAATTTATTCATACACCTGTTTGTTAGCGGTAAATACATTTGAAAATGTGTTTTTGGAGTTTATACTTTGCTAATAGGTAAACGTAAATAAGATTTGGACAACGAACATTCGATAATTGCGCCCTATTGATACCGGCACGATTAAGAGATATAATATACAAAATACATATACAGCACATAATCTTGAATAAGTGTTAACACATGTATTATTGTGTTATGTGTTCATAAATCCGTCTGTATACATATATGCATATCAACAGAAAGATAGGAAGATAATAATAGCTAATGAGAAGATAAACTAGTTTGTTAACACCCCACGGTTAAATAAATGTTTGCAATGTTGACATAAGTAAGTCGACATGTATTACTTTTATTTTTATTTATTAAACATTAAATAATGACAAGAATAGACTAAATTTCAATCTAATAAGATAAGCTCTAAATACTAATATAAATAACTAAAATATATATGCGAAATGTCAATTTGATCATGGATTGACCTCTAAATTCGTTATGTCCAATTTGATAATTTGGAATTACTTCAGAAGTAAAAGTACCATTTTCATGAATATGGTACCATTTGTGGAAAAGGTGTACCGGCTTCTATTTCCTTATATACAACTAATGTACCATGTTAAATATTTCTATGAAGAGGGTATTATATATAAATTGTTCACACGTTGAAGGCGTGCCGCCTTCCGACCCCATTAAGTGTATATACATATGTATATAAATAAATACACACACGTGACAAGAATTAAGCAGCGATCGCGTTGATTCTTAATATAAAAGACTTTTTGTATCTTAGTTTCGTTTTTTATTGTGGAATGCCTACTCGTAGATTGATAGATGTACTTCAGCAATCAAGATGTTATCTCATCAAATTATATATACTATAGTTAATTCCTGTTACTAACTGTTAAATTGATTTCATCTCAATTGCAGCGGCAATTACAATGTTCCTGCCGGAGTCTCAAGCCGCCTTCAGGACCTTACGCAAGGCTATACCCCGCGTGAGGCTCTACTTCATTAATAAGAATGCCTACTCCACTCAGGTACGATTGTTTCAAGGGCTTCAATCATTGTGATAACGACATCTCTGCTTACAGGTGGAATACAAACCTATTAGATCTGTGCTGGTCGCCAACAGAGGCGAGATTGCCATACGTGTATTCCGGGCATGTACTGAGTTGGGTATCAAGTCGGTGGCCGTCTACTCCGAGCAGGACAAAATGCATATGCATCGCCAGAAAGCTGATGAGTCTTACATGGTCGGCAAGGGCCTTCCGCCTGTGGAAGCGTATCTTAACATTCCAGAGATCATTCGCGTGTGCAAGGAAAACGACATTGATGCAGTGCATCCCGGTTATGGATTCTTGTCTGAACGCAGTGACTTTGCTCAGGCTGTTATCGATGCTGGACTTCGATTCATTGGTCCATCTCCAAATGTGGTGCAGAACATGGGTGATAAAGTGGCTGCGCGTATTGCGGCTATTGAGGCTGGAGTGCCCATTGTTCCGGGCACAGATGGTCCAGTCACATCAAAAGAGGAAGCTTTATCATTCTGTCAGAAACACGGCCTTCCAGTGATATTCAAGGCAGCGTACGGAGGTGGAGGCCGTGGCATGCGTGTCGTCCGGAAAATGGAAGAGGTTGAAGAGAGTTTCCAACGTGCTAGCTCCGAAGCTAAGGCAGCTTTCGGAAATGGTGCCATGTTTATTGAAAAGTTCATAGAACGCCCGCGTCACATCGAAGTACAACTGCTCGGTGACAAGGCTGGCAATGTTGTCCATCTATTCGAACGCGATTGCTCCGTGCAGCGTCGACATCAAAAGGTTGTTGAGATTGCACCTGCTCCACGACTTCCCATCGAGATAAGAGATAAGATGACTGAGGCGGCTGTACGTCTAGCCAAGCATGTGGGATATGAGAATGCAGGCACTGTGGAGTTCCTGTGCGACGAATCTGGAAACTTCTACTTCATCGAAGTGAACGCCAGATTGCAGGTGGAGCACACAGTCACAGAGGAAATTACGGGCATCGATCTGGTTCAATCTCAAATACGTATTGCCGAAGGAATGACCCTTAAAGAGCTAGGACTCACTCAGGAGAAAATAATTCCCCGTGGCTTTGCCATTCAGTGCCGCGTTACTACCGAAGATCCCGCCAATGACTTCCAGCCCAACACTGGCCGCCTTGAAGTATTCCGTTCAGGAGAGGGAATGGGCATCCGTCTAGACAGTGCCTCCACGTACGCTGGTGCTATCATATCTCCCTACTACGACTCCTTGTTGGTCAAGGTTATTTCACACGCAAGTGATCTGCAGAGTTCAGCCGCGAAAATGAATCGAGCTCTGCGTGAGTTCCGCATCCGTGGTGTAAAGACAAATATTCCATTTCTACTGAATGTACTGGAAAACCAAAAGTTCCTGCATGGTGTGCTGGACACTTACTTCATAGATGAGCATCCGCAGCTCTTTAAATTCACCACAACACAGAATCGTGCTCAGAAACTACTCAACTACTTGGGAGAAGTGTTGGTCAACGGGCCACAAACTCCACTGGCGACCACATTAAAGCCTGCCGAGGTGAATCCTCATGTCCCTACAGTACCTTTGGGTAAGTAGACTTCTTTTAAACCATGGTCTAAGGCATGTGCTTTATCGGATCCACGCTTGTATTTGTTGCTACCAAATGGCTGTTGCTTTACTTAATTGTTTCAGCGTTGCCCATAACTTGGTCAACACACACTTTACAACACTTTGAACGTATTTTTCTAATAGCTTGGTCCTATTTATGGAAGAACTACATTTGTCTCCTACAAGTTAAAACACTCAGATCTTTATTTTGAAGCCGCAATTGCAAGATTATTTAAATATTGAAAATGCACATTTATTTGCCTAAAGAAGATTTTAATATGTGTTAACAACAAATGTTGGGATTTATTTTAATAATTATAATGCGGGGGCGGTCTAGAAAAAGGCCTGTCGATGCCACACAGTCAAAAAAATTATCTATACTTTTGCAGATAGTTGTATAAATATATATTTGATAAATTACCGATCTCTCGCAAGAGAAAATGTCTGTTTGTCTGCCTAATTTAAGCTGATGCTAATTTCCTTGTTCCTTTTATTGATTTAAGATTTTAAAGTTAAGATTATCACATTTTGATTATTGTATCTTTATCTACTACATAAATAGGTTTATATCTGCAAGTGTATTTACTGTTCGGCATGCCGAGCGAAGCTGTTCTTCTTTGTTTAAAATGCATACTTTATGTTTTACTTTTCTAATTACTTTATTGTTTCTAACATTTGCTATTGAATCAAATACCAAATGCAATCGTCTCAAAACCAACAACTGCAACACACATACACACCCAACAAACAAAAAAAAAAAAAAAAAAAAAAATAAAAACCCTCCATGTTCATAAACGAATTGTTGTCATGATTTTCATACAAATGAAGACCTGTCTCCGGAAGCGTTAGAACGTGAAAAAAGCGGAGAGGCGAAAGGTACGTTTGAGTTGTAGTTGTCTTAATTTGTCATTTGAGAATATAAATACTGTCATTCACATGTACATACAAATACATTTATAAGATACGATAATTGAAACTGGGTTCAGTTAATCAGGTTTGTTCCGTTTCTTAGTTTTATTCACTACCCCATTTCCATCTTTTTAATTCCCATTTAAATTTCTAAATCTTCCAAGCTAAATCCTTTCCCCTGATGTATGTATGAAATGATTGTCATTGTCTAACCAACTAATTTACTGGGATACATTGTTATTATCATTATAAAAATATTGGATTAGTACGTGTCATTTAAAATTTGTCGGCAAAAGGCTTAGTTTAATAATTAATTAAACTAGTCGAAGGACATTTGGGAAGTAATCATGTTTTGTGAAGTAAGTCAACACTGAAAAAATAATTTTATCTGTAATTTTTAGGGTCAAAGTTAATTTTTTTATATTATCCTAGTACTTTGTTGCTATAAAGTACCAAATTATCACTTATCCTTTTTCAAATAAAACCAAATACAGGATTAATATACCTTAAATTACATAATATGGCAACACTGTCCTTCAAGTCGAACAACAGTTATATTTTAATTAAAAAATCAAAATCATGCCTCAGGTTTCCTTCCAACCGTAAATCGTTTTTTATTGTCATCATGAATGTGTATAAACAAAATTAAATATAGTAAGTATATATAGCAGACATAAAACACGTATTGTTGCGTATTTACTTGATTTTTTGTATAACAATTATTTGTTGTGGTGGCTGGGAATATGAAAGTTTACTTCATTAACTAACTGAATGTTGTTTGCTTGTAAATAACCCCTGCTTTTATTTACTTTTTGTATTAAACAATAATCTAAAATAAGACTATTCGATTTTAATACAGTGACGGAGCCACCACAAGGTCTACGCGACATCATTGTACGAGAAGGTCCCGAAGCATTTGCAAAGGAAGTGCGCTCCCGAAAGAACCTGATGCTGATGGACACCACATTCCGCGATGCCCATCAGTCGCTGCTAGCGACGCGTGTACGCACCCACGATTTGCTGAAAATATCACCCTATGTGGCCCACAAATTCAATAATCTCTACTCTCTAGAGAATTGGGGCGGTGCTACATTTGATGTGGCGCTTCGATTCTTGCACGAGTGTCCTTGGGAACGATTAGAGGAGATGCGTAAGCGGATTCCGAATATACCATTCCAAATGCTACTGCGCGGTGCCAATGCCGTTGGCTACACTAGTTACCCAGACAATGTTGTCTACAAATTCTGCGAACTCGCGGTACGTACAATATAAATGGTTTAAAAGAGGGATGTGTATTGAAGATTACTTCTCATCCATCAGGTGCAAACTGGCATGGATATTTTCCGAGTCTTCGACTCACTTAACTACTTGCCGAATCTGATTATTGGCATGGAAGCGGCAGGCAAGGCGGGTGGCGTTGTGGAGGCTGCTATATCCTACACAGGAGATGTGAGTGATCCCAAGCGCACCAAGTATGATCTGAAATACTATACAAACTTGGCTGATGAGCTTGTGAAGGCCGGAACACATGTCCTCTGCATCAAGGATATGGCGGGCTTACTGAAACCCGAATCGGCGAGGTATGAACATATTCCATTTGACAGAAACAGTAGTAATCATGTTTATTTACAAACCGCAGGTTGCTGATCACCGCCATCCGAGACAAGCATCCTGACTTGCCAATTCATGTTCATACTCATGATACTTCGGGAGCGGGTGTTGCCTCTATGCTCTCTTGTGCCCAAGCCGGTGCTGATGTTGTCGACGTTGCTGTGGACTCCATGTCTGGCATGACATCACAACCTAGTATGGGAGCTGTTGTCGCGTCGTTGCAGGGAACCCCCTTGGACACACAGTTGGACTTGCGGGATGTTTCCGAGTATTCGGCATATTGGGAGCAGACCCGTACACTCTACGGGCCTTTTGAGTGCACCACTACGATGCGTTCGGGCAATGCTGATGTCTATTTGAACGAAATTCCCGGCGGCCAGTATACGAATCTACAATTCCAGGCGTTCTCTCTGGGTCTAGGTGACTTCTTTGAGGATGTGAAGAAAGCATACAGAGAAGCCAATTTACTTCTGGGAGACATTATTAAAGTCACTCCATCGTCCAAGGTTGTTGGTGACTTGGCACAGTTCATGGTGCAGAACCATCTAACAAGTGAGCAGGTGCTGGAGAGGGCTGAGGAGCTCTCGTTCCCCAAATCTGTGCTTGAGTACCTACAAGGTTACATCGGTATACCGTATGGCGGCTTTCCGGAACCATTGCGGTCTCGTGTTCTGAAGGACATGCCACGAATTGAAGGACGGCCAGGTGCTGAGATGGAACCCTTGGACTTCGATAAGCTAAAGGCTGAACTCAGCGAATCTCATGCCAACATCACTGAGCGAGATGTCGTATCGGCAGCTCTTTATCCACAAGTAACCAATGAATATTTGCATTACCGTGAGAAATATGGCCCTGTCGACAAGCTGGACACACGCATATTCCTTACTGGTCCAAAGGTGGGCGAAGAATTTGAAGTGACTTTGGAGCGCGGAAAGACATTAAGCATGAAGGCATTGGCCATGGCTGCCGATCTTAAAGCGAATGGAAATCGCGAGGTCTTCTTTGAATTGAACGGCCAACTTCGCTCCGTCCACATTCCTGATAAGGAAGCAATGAAGGTATTTAAACATGGATTGCCTATCTGTATTGTACTTCATTTATTCTGCATGTATTATTCTCCATAGGAAATCCGTGTGCATCCCAAGGCAAACAAGACTTTGAAGAGTGAAGTGGGTGCTCCGATGCCAGGCGATGTCATTGATATTCGCGTCAACGTAGGCGACAAAGTTGAGAAGGGTCACGCTCTGGTTGTGCTTTCAGCGATGAAGATGGAAATGGTTGTACAGTCACCAATATCCGGAGTTGTCAAGAAATTGGAAATCACAAAGGGCATGAAATTGGAGGGCGATGATCTGATCATGATCATTGAATAAATGCGCACGCCTCATCCACGAAAATAGTCAATATGTGTATAATACCTAAATGCCTATACCCTGTAAATGTTGAGCGTGTTTTATCGCATCAACAACAATTTCGATCTATTACCTTTAGTTAATCGATGAATGATAAATCTTGTTTCTTTTATCCATGTATTTGTGTCTACATAAGTACATACATATGTTTATACGTATGAATATATACGTGTATTTGTGGTACTTTTTGGAAAAGTTTACAATATTTCTAGATATAACGATTGCGCACAAACAATAATTGTTTGAAATCAATTATACATTTTGTAATTAAATTGTAATTGCCAAACTTTTGATCAATGATTATACATATTTAAAAACTGTGAAATAAAAGTTAACTGTTCTCAATAAACTTTAAATATATAAAATGTAACCAATTTAATAATTTTGCATGAAATACAATTAAAGCCTACTTAGGTGTAGCTTTTTTTGGAACTTTCCCTTTTTTTAAATAAAAAGTAACGTAAAGAATTATAAATATCTTACCGAAATCTGAAAGAAGTACAGCATTATTTAATTTGGACTTCTTCGTTAATTCAAATGTAATTTCCAAGGTTACATTATAATATTCGGAGCTGCGTACTCGCTTGCAAAATTATTGCAATGCAACCATGAGCTTGTTGTTTTTTACAGTAACTATCATAATTTGACATTAGTACGTTATATTCTATGTATATTACTTATTAGATTCATATAGTGTTCTTTTACATATTTAATTAAATTCTAAATTAAATTTATTAAACTTTGATATTTTTAATTTACATGAGGTATTATCAACGAAAACAAATAGATAGCCTATGTATTATTATTTCGTACATTCTATATTTTATTATAGACAAATGTCATTTAATGTGCTATCTTTTACAGCGTTCGTATTCAATGTGTCTCTCAGATTCTCAACATGCACTCAAAAATCTACGACAAACTCTACTCCGTGTGCGTATTTTCATTGTATGGAAAAATCATTTCTCCAGTCAGGTAAATGTGTTGAAGGCTTATGAATTAAAAGCTGGTATGATAATTAAGATATGGGTTCTATAGGTTGAACATAAGCCCATACGATCGGTGCTAGTGGCCAACCGGGGTGAGATAGCCATAAGGGTATTTCGTGCCTGCTCTGAGTTGGGTATTAAGTCGGTAGCTGTGTACTCGGAGCAAGACAAAATGCATATGCATCGCCTGAAAGCTAATGAGTCATATATGATCGGGAAGGGACTTTCACCAGTAGAAGCATACCTAAGTATTGCAGAAATAATTCGCGTATGCAAGGATAACGATATTGATGCAGTACATCCAGGCTACGGATTCTTATCTGAACGCAGTGATTTTGCAGAGGCTGTCATCGATGCCGGAATTAAATTTATCGGACCAAGTCCAGAAGTGGTCAAAACTATGGGTAACAAAATGGATGCGCGCGTAGCAGCCATTGAGGCTGATGTACCTATTCTACCGGGTACTGATGGACCAGTCAAATCCAAAGAAGACGCTTTGGCATTCTGTGAAAAACACGGCCTTCCAGTGATATTCAAGGCAGCGTACGGAGGTGGAGGCCGTGGCATGCGTGAGGTTTGGAAAATGGAAGAAGTTGAGGAGAGTTTCGAACGTGCTACCTCTGAGGCTAAGGCAGCATTTGGTAACGGAGACTTATTTATGGAACAATTCGTAGAACGTCCTCGCCACATTGAAGTCCAAGTTCTGGGTGATAAGGCTGGAAACATTGTGCATTTATTTGAACGCGATTGCTCTGTGCAGCGTCGACATCAAAAGGTTGTTGAGATTGCACCTGCTCCACGACTCTCTGACGAGGTTAGAAATAAAATGACTGAGGCAGCTGTACGTCTAGCCAAACACGTGAAATACGAGAGCGCAGGCACTGTGGAGTTCCTGTGTGATGAATGTGACAACTTTTACTTCATCGAAGTGAACGCCAGATTGCAGGTGGAGCACACAGTCACTGAGGAAATTACGGGTATCGATCTGGTTCAATCTCAAATACGTATTGCCGAAGGAATGACACTCGAAGAGTTTGGAATATCCCAGGAGAAAGTGATTCCCCGTGGCGTTGCTATTCAATGTCGCGTGACTGCTGAAGATCCCGCTAATGACTTCCAGCCCAGCACGGGTCGCATTGAAGTATTCCGTTCCGGAGAGGGAATGGGCATCCGTCTTGATAGTGCCTCTACCTACGCTGGTGCCATAATATCGCCCTACTACGACTCGCTGTTGGTCAAGGTTATTTCACACGGAAATGACATGTTAAGCACAGCAGCTAAAGCGAGACGATCATTGCGTGAGTTTCGCATCCGTGGGGTCAAGACAAACATTCCATTTCTTTTAAATGTGCTTGAGAACGATAGATTCTTGAACGGTGTACTTGACACTCGCTTCATAGATGAGCATCCGGAGCTTTTCAAATTCACACGATCGCTGAATCGTGGCCAGCAGCTATTGAATTACATAGGCGAAGTACTGGTCAATGGTCCACAAACGCCGCTGGGAACCACGTTAAAGTCGGCCGAAGTCAATCCTTATGTACCCACAGTTCCATTGAGTAAGTTTGACAAATATCGTTGTAGCTCGCTCATTTAAACACAAAAGCGTTGCCAGAGTATCAAATTAAGATAAGTTGCTCACCATAACTTGGAGTCACCCTGTGCATTTGTCTACAGCAAGCAGTGTTTATGAAATATGCACTACTTTTCCTGCACCCAACACATTTGAATATAAAATCATTAAAATCTAACAATAACTGTATTGTTCTTCTTTAGTGACAGAGGTTCCGGAAGGTCTACGCGATATCATTGTGTGTGTAGGTCCCGAAGCTTTTGCAAAGGAAGTGCGCTCCCGAAAGAACCTGATGCTGATGGACACCACATTCCGCGATGCCCATCAGTCGCTGCTAGCGACGCGTGTACGCACCCACGATTTGCTGAAAATATCACCCTATGTGGCCCACAAATTCAATAATCTCTACTCTCTAGAGAATTGGGGCGGTGCTACATTTGATGTGGCGCTTCGATTCTTGCACGAGTGTCCTTGGGAACGATTAGAGGAGATGCGTAAGCGGATTCCGAATATACCATTCCAAATGCTACTGCGCGGTGCCAATGCCGTTGGCTACACTAGTTACCCAGACAATGTTGTCTACAAATTCTGCGAACTCGCGGTACGTACAATTTAAATGGTTTAAAAGAGGGATGTGTATTGAAGATTACTTCTCATCCATCAGGTGCAAACTGGCATGGATATTTTCCGAGTCTTCGACTCACTTAACTACTTGCCGAATTTGATCATTGGCATGGAAGCGGTAGGCAAGGCGGGTGGCGTTGTGGAGGCTGCTATATCCTACACAGGAGATGTGAGTGATCCTAAGCGCACCAAGTATGATCTGAAGTACTATACAGACTTAGTTGATGAGCTTGTGAAGGTCGGAACACACGTTTTGTGTATCAAGGATATGGCGGGCTTACTTAAGCCTGAAGCAGCGAGGTATGTAAATTGGAATTAATCAGTATGTTCTCATTAATCTATATTTTTGGTACATAGGCTGCTGATCACTGCCATCCGCGACAAGCATCCGGATGTGCCAATTCATGTACATACGCATGACACGTCGGGCGCTGGTGTGGCAAGCATGCTGGCTGCTGCCGAAGCCGGAGCAGATATTGTTGACGTTGCTGTGGATTCCATGTCGGGCATGACTTCGCAACCAAGTATGGGAGCTATGGTTGCGTCGTTGCAAGGAACACCCTTGGATACACAATTGAAATTAAGTGACGTTTCCGCTTACTCAGCATATTGGGAGCAGACCCGAACACTCTACGGGCCTTTTGAGTGCACCACCACGATGCGTTCGGGGAATGCGGATGTCTATTTGAATGAAATACCCGGTGGTCAGTATACGAATCTGCAATTCCAGGCGTTCTCGCTGGGACTAGGTGACTTGTTTGAGGAAGTGAAGAAGGCCTACCAAGAAGCCAACTTCATATTGGGAGACATTATTAAGGTGACGCCATCATCAAAGGTGGTCGGTGACTTGGCACAGTTTATGGTACAGAATAAGCTCAGTGGTGAGCAAGTTGTAGCAAAGGCTGCAGAATTATCATTCCCCAAATCGGTAGTCGAGTATTTCCAGGGTTATATGGGTATACCGCATGGGGGATTTCCAGAACCATTGCGATCAAATGTTTTGAAGGACATGCCGCGAATAGAAGAACGACCGGGTGCTAAGTTGGAGCCCTTGGACTTCGATAAACTGAAGACAGAACTGAGCAAGTCTCATGCCAACATCACTGAACGAGATGTCGTATCGTCAGCTCTTTATCCACAAGTAACCAACGAATTCCTGCTTTTCCGTGAGAAGTATGGCCCTGTCGACAAGCTGGACACACGCATATTCCTTACCGGTCCAAAGGTGGGCGAAGAATTCGATGTGAATCTGGAACGCGGCAAGACTTTAAGCATTGTGGCATTGGCCAAGGCTGCCGATCTTAAACCGAATGGACATCGTGAGGTCTTCTTTGAATTGAATGGTCAGCTCAACTCAGTCTATATTCCAGATAAGGAAGCAATGAAGGTAATTAATTAATTGTGAATTAACTAAGTAGGCAACTTGATTCACGTTATTTACATTGTTTTCTGTAGGAGATTCATGTGCATCCCAAAGCCAACAAGGCAGTGCCAGGAGAAGTGGGTGCTCCGATGCCAGGCGATGTCATCGATATTCGCGTTAAGGAAGGCGACAATGTAGTTAAGGGGCAGCCCCTCGTCGTTCTATCAGCAATGAAAATGGAAATGTTGGTTCAGTCGCCAATATCCGGAGTTGTCAAGAAGGTGGAAATAACGAAGGGCATAAAGTTAGATGGCGGTGATCTAATCATGATCATTGAATAAATTGTTGTTGTCACATTTCCAATTGAGATTACGTTGTTGTTATTCAATATTTCTCTGTAACGATGCTCCACTTGGGCGTCCTTCACAAACACACAATTGAATCTGTGCTATTCTAGAAATACTTCCTTTTTATACCCTGTACAGGGATATATTAACTTTGTGAAAAAAATTTTTGTAACAGGCAGAAGGAGTCATCTCCGACCCTATAAAGTATATATATTCTTGATCAGCATCAACAGCCGAGTCGATTGAGCCATGTCCGTCTGTCTGTCCGTCCGTCTGTCCGTCTGTATGAACGCGTCGATCTCAGCAACTATAAGAGCTAGAGACACCAAATTTGGCATCAAGGTTCCTGTATACCATACGCAGATCAAGTTTATTTTAAATTTTGGATACCTCCCCCCTTCCCCCGCAAATCGAAAAAAACGAATAATAGCCACATTTTTCAACGTAGACACTTCTAACTTAACAGGTGCGTTAAGAATGATATGTAGAAGGAACGCTGAAAGTTTCATCAAGATCGGTTTGTAAATAAGACAGATAATCAGCAATAAAAGTTATTTTTCCACGGAATCGTAGAGCAGCAGGCAGCACATGTGTGCGAGCGAGACAGCGAACGACTGTGACACATGCGTCTGCTTACCATGTGTGCATATTTGTGCGAGCGAGATAGGGAACTACTGCGACACAAGCATAAGTAAACTAAGTGTCGTAACACTCAGCCTTTGATTGAATATGTATAAATATGTGAAAGTGAGCTGCTATAAGCAAGCAAAGAATTCATATGCAAAATGAGAGTTTCAAAGGGGTTTTCTTTAAACACCTGTTATGTTCTTACTTTTATTTTAATCAAAGTATCTATTATCAAAATACTCTTAATATAGAAGCCTGTACAGGGTATTATACTGTCGAATGCGGTCGACTGTAGCCTTTTCGACTGGTTATTACTATATATATGATATTTATAGACAATATTTAGTTTATTCATATCATAATCATATAACAAATGTATTTTTATAGTTTTTAAAGTAGTTTATTCATGTGTTACATGCACTTTACGATAAACTCCATAAACGCCAGGTCCTTGTTCAACTCCGAGACCCGCTTGAAGTGTCGCTGCACATAAGGAGTTAACACCTCGACAAGATTGCCGCTGTTGTAGAGCTTTTGTGAATTGTTCAGCAACGCATCTCCCAGCAGATGTTTCAATACCAGATTGGCAATCTGTGAGTGGCGGGAGTTAGTGCTCCATGCCTTGACGTGCTTTAGCAATGCTATTCGCTGATCTATGTTTAGTTGATCCACAAGCTGTTGCACGGCGGAGGAATCGCGCTTGCGAACAAAATGGCAAATAATGTCATAGGAGGCTTTGGGCTTGTCTAGAGTGAGGGCGAGGATAAACGCCTTTTCAAGCTGTTGCTGTGCATGAAGCAATGAATGTAGTGTCTGTTCCTGCTGCAGCGTCTCCTGCCGTTGATCCAGCACTTCATTACGCACTGTTTCGGTTACATCGCCAAAGCGAATCAAGTTTGAATCCGCACCACCAGTATAGAAGAAACGATTGCTACCTGTAGACACCGCTAAAGACCAGACGCGATCTGTGTGTTCATCTATTGACTGAACACAAAGGTTGGTCTTGATGTTCCATAGTTTTAACAGGCCGTCTGAAGCAGCAGATAATATGAATTTACCATGATCGAGAAATTCAGCACGCAGAATCGTGCACTCTTGTTCCAGACGCTTTAGGCAACTGAAGTTAGCCATGGACCAAATACGCAGACTGCAGTCCGATGAGGAGGTAAGCACAATTTGATCGACGGGTGAGAAGCGCACACACCACACACCACGCGTATGACCCCGCAACACCCCCAGCATGGTGTTTGTGTCTGCTGCCCATACCTTTGCCGTCTTGTCCTGCGATGCGGTAGCCAATATTTTGTTGTTAAGTGCAAACGTTACGCAGTTCACTTCTTTATCGTGGGCCAATGCTGCATAGCGTAGAGCAAAGGAATAGGAGTTCTCTTCACGCTTATCACGGGCTAGCTGCCACACCTTCATGCTGCCATCTTGGCAGGCAGATGCAAAGCCTGTGGCTCTATTATGTGTAAAGGCCACGGATCCAATCGTGGACGTGTGACAGTTGCTTTGATGGGTCAGCGGTTGCAGGTGGCATGTGTCCTTGTGCGATAGTTTCCACAGATGTATACTACAATCCTTGCCGACAGAGATGAGCAGGCTGTGCGACGCTGCCAACGACATAACAGTGTCCGTGTGTCCGGTAATCAGTTTGCAGTTCATGTTCTGTTCCGTGTCATAGAGCTTAAAGTGTTTACTGTTTGTGGCCACTGCCAAGTAGCGGTCGTTGTCCCCCAAAAAGCACATATCCAAAATCTCATCATTGTTGCCCACCAGCTGCTTAGCGAGATCCACCTCTGTCCCTTTAGAGTCGGTGGTTACATCATATATCAGTATATTTTGCTCTGTTGTAACAAGTCCCAGTTGCTGCTTCATGCAGCAGTAAAGTAGTCGACTTATCTCGAAATCTGTATTAATTAACAGATCTCTTATCTTCCATGTTTTTGTTTCAATCTGTAGTAATTTCCCATTTCTACAGGCAATCAGTAGTTGTGCTCCATCTGCTAAGTGAGTTACTCCTTCCAATTCTTCATACAATGGTATAACTTTTAGCTGATTCCATTTACTTGGCTCCATTTCCAAATGCTGAGACAGCTCCCAAACGATTAACACCTTATCCCGGCTCACTGTTACCAATTGGTTGCAATCCTTAGCTGTGCTCTGGAAACTTAGACCTGTTACTTGGGAAATGTGACCACGCATTTTATGCAACAGTGCCTTGGTGTCGTAGTTCCAACAATAAATCGTATTATCCGCGCCAACTGCATAGATTTCATTCCTTAAGGGACTGGGATGAAAGCGCAATAAAAGGGCCGGGCCTGGAAAATCTTTCAGGGCACATAAACAACTGTTATTAGCGAAATCCCACAATCGAAGTGTTGCGTCAGCACCGCCACTGGTACAGATTAGATTGCCGCATGTGCTGAATTCAATTTGGACAACAGGACCTTTGTGTTGCGCCTTCCAAAGCTTAACCAACTTTTGGGTGCTTAGCTCCCACAAACGGAGTAGTCCGCTTCCATGAGCGGTAACCAAATGTTCGCGGGAAATAGCAAAGCAGTAAATGTTATCCTCCTCAACTTCCATGTCGTCAAGTCCAATAGAGCCTTTTGATTTTCGGTTATTCGCAGACTCATTATCGTTGCTTACGCTTATTCCAAAGCTGCACACAATTTGAGATGTTTGTACGTCCACCTGATTCACAACATTGCCGTTATGGCAGTAGAAATGCTTCCCATTTTCGCTCCATGCTATGTCGTTTCCGGCGTAAAAGTTTGTGTAGCGAGCTTCAGCCGCATAACTAAAAAACATTAATTCACTATGAATAATCCTATTATTTAGAATATATTGCATTTAATTTACCTTTTTTCTGCAACTTTTGCCAGCATATTTCTTTTTGTTTACAAAATGAATAGAACTACCGCGTGCGCAGCGGAACAGGAATGTATTTTTGAAATAGAACCAGTTCATGTTTTACCACTCATAAGAGAGGTATTCCATTGCGTTTAAATAAATCGAATGCATTTTATGTAAATTACGAATCCCAATAATACTATAGTTGTTATAGAGTATTAATTTATTAATTATAAATTTAAAGTATTTATTTAGATTATTGTTATTGTATTTACTTGAGCACGATGTATCGAAAACAGCAAATAAATACTCGATAGCAGGTATACAGCTGGTGATATTTTACAACACTTTTGGAAACTCTGTTGAACAAACTAAATAGTTGAAATAAATCATCTAATATTTAAAATGATGTATGCCTTGAAACATTTGCCTGTCGAAATTTAGTAAAATTTGCTGTTTTCTCATTAATGATTATTTTTTTTTATCTTGGTGAACTGGATCACATTTATGATATTGTATTACCCAACACTTAATTAGATTAAAAAATCTGGCAGCTCTTCTCATGAATTGCAGATGTCAAATCAAAAGCCGTCAAATCATCGTCCCTAGTAGCAGACTTGATATCTTCAGCTTTTTTTTTTTTAATAACAAGGCTTATTCAAATAAAACCATGAGTACAATTGGCACAGGTGTAAGTTTAATCCGAATATGGCATAGTAAACGATCAACTAATGAATGAATATTTGCAGTACGATTTGTCTGCCTCGCAGTTCTCGCCGGACGGCCGCGTCTTTCAGATTGACTACGCCTCCAAAGCTGTTGAGAAGAGCGGAACAGTAATTGGAATTAGAGGCAAAGACTGCGTTGTCTTAGCTGTAGAGAAAATTATAACGGACCAACTTTATGAGCCGGACGCAGCCAGTCGTATTTTCACAATTGAAAAAAATATTGGAATGGCCATAGCTGGACTTATGGCCGATGGTAACTTTGTAGCCGACATTGCCCGGCAAGAAGCAGCCAACTTCCGTCAACAGTTCGAGCGCACTATTCCCTTAAAGCATTTGTGCAGTCGCGTTGCCGGTTACATCCATGCCTACACACTCTACAGTGCTGTACGACCATTTGGGCTTTCTGTCATATTTGCTTCGTGGGATGAAGCTGATGGTCCACAGCTGTATAAAATCGAGCCCTCCGGCACGTCTTTTGGCTATTATGCTTGCGCTAGTGGAAAAGCCAAGCAACAAGCTAAGACAGAAATGGAAAAGTTCAAGTTTGCCGATATGAATACGGATGAATTGGTGCGCAGCGGAGGAAAAATGTATGAATTATCCGAAATAAGCTCGCTTAATGCTTTAGTTATTCTAACTTTCCTTTTACTTCGCTTTCAGCATTTATCAGGTGCATGATGAACTAAAGGACAAGGATTTCCGATACGAAATGGGAATAGTCGGCAAAGAAACGAACGGTATTCATCTCATTAATCCCCAATCTTGGACTCAATTGGCCGTAGAAGCTGGAGAAGCCGCTAAAAACGCGGATGACAGCGAAAACGAGATATAAGCTTAAAATTCAAAATATGTACATCTGATTCTAAATCGGCTAAGCATATAAAGAAACTATACAGATAAAAAGGGGCTGGCCGAATATTTTATTACACTTGAAATTAAACTGAATACATTTTATTATATGCATCAATAATTAACGAGTAGCAGTACTCTGCACAGAAACAAACAAAAAGAAACGATTTATGAGGAACATTCTGAACAGCATAGTGAGTTGTAAGATACATTTAATGTATTTCGTGTTTAAATATACATTCAATTGGATACGGGTCCTGTAATACAGGTATTTATATATATTTCAATTGAAATTTAATACCTTTATGCAAAAGAATATCAGAATTCTGCAATCTTATAGTGGCCACCTTTTAATTTTTAGTAAAATATAAATAAAATATGGCAACTCTGTTTGCCGTGCACATCTGTTTCATTCGCGCCAAAAAAGTAAACAAAACTGTTGTAAGATGACTACTTTGATAGCGCAATTAATTTCAAAAATGGGTCTAAATGATGAGCCCAATGTCTTGGAGTAAGTCAAGTAATTATCAATTGCATTTATACATATTTTAAACAAAAGTTACTTTATGCTAGGAAAACCACAGAGCTGATAAGGTTGCTGGAGCTGCGTTCTACGAATGTTCCCCTGCAAATAAATGAATATGGCAAAATTGTTTTGTGTGCGGATCTCGCATCATCACTCTTGGGTATTGGTTTTGACAAAGAACAAGCACTTAAACTATCCGCATTACGCAAAAGCCATTATGTCAATAACAAGCGTATGTTCGAGAAATTGCTTGATCTCAACAAAGTGCCAAGTGTGAACGAAATTTGTATACAGCTCAGCCTAAACGAGGTGGCACGAAAGGCTGAGGAACTGCTAACATTATTTAAAGCTGTTGCCGGTGAGAATCCTGAAGCAGATCATCCACAATACGCCGCAATGGCTGTATGGCAGGCATGCCGATTGCTGAAAAAGAAAGTGTCCAAGACAAAAATTATGCCATTTAGCAACTTGCGTCCCACACAATGGCAGCAGCTCGAACATCAATGGGAGCGCAGGATTGAAAAACATCATAAGGAAATCAACGTTGCATCTAGGTTAAATGATCAAGTTGAGCTTCATCAAGATAATAACGTCAGCGATATTAAACAGAAATGCCAAAAACCCGAGACTGAAGATTATGAAAAGTGGAAATCTCGAATGCTTTCGTTGGCCGAGGCTAAATTAAAACAATTAGAAAATGAAGAAGCCAATAGGAGTTCTTAACATAGTCTGTATATCTTTCAAATAATGTCAGTTAAGTGTAATAAGAATATTATTAACTAGAATTCATAACTAAAATATAATATCCTTAATAAATTAAGTTAATTACACCCTTTTTTTTGTCAAGACGAGATTGAACATGTGCGAGAAGTGTCTCGCCGATGTCTACAATTTCTCCATTTAATTTGCGTGCTAAAAGAGAAAAGTATAATTAAATATTCAAAAATTGTTAACAATTTACACACAATTGTAGATAACCAGCTCCACTTCATTTTCAGTTTCCGGCCAGCTGTTTAACAATTCCTTTAAATGCTTATAAAACTTAAGCCATATTTCGCGTTTCATTTCAAGCATTTGCCATGAAGCCGACGATTGAAAGTTCATAGCTTCAAAGAATGATAGCATTGGTGTGGCGCCTTCCATCGCAAAGTAGTAAGTTTTGCCATTTATTTGTTGCTTTAGCCTATATACCGCATGCTTAAACGGTCGATTGACACCAGCCCGATTTATATATTTTGTCTCTAGCGGCTAAAAGTAAAAATTTAACAGACAGATAAAAGCGTTCCTTGCAATAGCTCACCTCAGCCCTTTCTAGCAAGTCACTCTCAATTATACCTTTAACGAACATATTATCAGGAATCAGTATAACCAAACGGTCTATTCCGAAAGTTATATTATGAGTGTCCTCATATATTTGCATCCTTTTCTTTAATCCATCATTATTACGTTCAGGTAGAGCAAGTTTTAAATACCCGTGGAAATAATTAGAAGCCATTCCAGCTGCATAATCTAAGCCATGTTGATCACGTATCCAATGAGCATACCCTAATGGGCTGTAGCTCAGCTGGGCATAATTGAAGATCCAATACAGCGGCATGCAAGCGAAGTAGACATGGTTTGGCAGTAAGTTCTTTATATTGCCCGTGCATCCAAATCGCGCAAAACCAAATAACATCAATACTATTGCTAAATATATTGTTCTGACGTGATGTTGGCCAGCACGTTTGATAATTGTGGTTAGCCGATCCTCTGGTAAATAGTACTTTGCGTTGATAATATATTCGATTGATACAAAAATCAAACGTTCAATGAAATTAGCGCAAAACACTACTACCGATATGCGAAAACACAGGTCTGTGTGTATAAACAAACATATGCAAAAATATATAAGTTATGTATTAATTGCTATTGTATCGTAAGTGAACACCTTATATTAATTATTTACCACAGTATTGGCCCAGCATTTTTAAAAAACGATCTTTGTTATCAAGGCTTCTATCTGCAGATGGTTTAAGTGATATTGCCATTTCACGGAAATCGAGAAATCCTTATAGAGCTGCCCAACTCATCATTTAGAATTATCAGCCTTTTAACAGTTTTTGCATATCTATAAAGTCGACTTTACAGCAACAATCGATTAAACTTTTTCGATAATTTTTTATAAGCAGTTGAGATTTGTAATCACAATCATTATCATAATAATTTCCAATGGAATGTATGATTTATATCAATACCTTTAATAGACGAAAATATTGGTTAGATAAAAGCAGCAAATAAATTAAAAACGCTACAAAAATATCGATAGTATTCCGTGTCTGAGATATAAATTATTATATATTATTAAGTCTCAAGAAAAATTTTACGATTATTCAGATAATTTGCTATACAGTAACTAAATATCTTGATAACGTTTATTATAGAATAAATATATCAACGGTATCGTTTACAAATAAGTAAACAAGTTCACTAGTTCATTTTAATGACTCGCTCAACTGAACTTGTTCTGACTCAACTGTTAACTAAAGTGCAAGTGCATTTTACAATAAATGCAAAGATCTTTGTCTCGGAGTATTCCAAATGAGCTAAAATAAAGTCTGTATTAATACCCAACGCTATATGCAATGGTATTCTTTTAAATATTTAGCTAATTATGAACTAATGTATTAATTTGTGACCGCTTTATGGCCATCGCATGACGTATATTATCGCTTCAAAAATTGGATAAGGAGTATAGTTAATACTTAAATACATACTAAGTTGAACCATCCATTTATTTGAGTAAGTCACAAAATTGCAGTTAAATCGCATGAATGAATTATATTGTAAATGTAAGTAACAATCATTTCTTTGATTTTGCAGGAAACTCAACAAACGTTGCAGACGTTGCTGTTGTTGTTGTGCTGATAAAACACAATAGCAGCAAAGAAACAAATCTGAAGTCGAGTTAGTCACCACGCCTTTGCGGCTGCAGAAACTTGAGCTTGCATAAATCGACACCCACATAATGCCGATATTGTACAGCGTTATAGCGCGCGGCACAACGGTGCTGGCTAAGTTCGCCGAATGTGTTGGTAATTTTGCAGAAGTGACTGAGCAAATTATGGGCAGAATTGGCGTTCATAACCACAAGATGTCCTACACACACGGCGACTATTTGATACATTATACGTGCGAGAATAAATTGATTTATATGTGCATAACCGACAATGTAAGTAGAATTGTTATTAATCCATGGCCTTAACCAAACTCCGTTTTGTTTTATGCATTGCAGGAATTCGAACGCTCTCGCGCCTTTCTTTTTCTGGCCGACATTAAGCAGAAATTTATACAGACCTATGGACTACAAGTGGCCACAGCAATTGCCTACGCAATGAACACAGAATTCTCGAAAATTTTGTCCCAACAAATGGTATACTTCAGTCAATCACGGGAAGTAGATACTATATCCAAAGTACACGGTCAAATTGATGAACTTAAAGATATTATGATTAAAAATATTGGTAAGAACACATATTATTGTAATCGTAGTTTCGTTTTTTATCCGACAATTTTCAATCACAGACAGTCTTCGCGATCGGGGCGAAAAATTGGAGCTGTTGGTCAATAGAACAGAGAACTTGAGTAATAATGTGAGTATTTATAGATAGCTATGTATAAACAATTAATTTCAATTGTATCTATACTCTCCATAGTCGGTAGCATTCCGCAAGGCTTCGCGAAATCTGGCGCGTCAAATGTTTTGGAAGAACATTCGTGTGTACATTGTCGTTGGCCTAGTGATTATATTTATTATTTATGTAATTGTGAGCATGGCCTGCGGTGGCCTAGCTTGGCAGTCATGCATTCATTAAGACGCAAAATTGGAAAGTTTATTGTTATAGCTCATAACCATGTTTATTTACATACATATTAAACTTTCGTACTATCATAATCTCTGTTATATGTAATAAAGATGAATGTATACAATATATTTCTATATAAATCCGTCGAATCATTTCAATTTATTTGTCTTCAACATAAATAACATCGTTAGCCTTGACATTTCCCGGTCGTCGAAGACCCAAGTGGATTCCTAGCGCCGGCGATGCGTAGTCAAACAAACGATAGCTGAAATGGATAAAAGTTTAAGGTTCCTCGTTGTCAATATATGTCCCTTAACTTCATGATGAGGACTTACCTGCGTAGTGTTTTTAAGGGCTCTCCATCAACGTTGCGTTCCGCCGTATTGACATTTATATTTGGAAAAATACAACGAGTACAAGGAGCCACAATGCGAAACACAGCATCTTCACCGATTCGTATCCACTGCCAGTTATCTTCGGCGTAAGGTTCGTTGATGTCCATTTTCAGGTGAAAGTTTCCTCGGAATTGCAGCGGGTCAACGGGTTGCTTCAGCCGTGTATTCAGATCAGCAACTGAAGATAAATTCATGAGCATATAACTCGTTGCATCGTTAAATGTTCCCTGAAAGAAGCATTTAAATTTATTTCATTTTATAATCGAATAGGAATAATTATTTAAGGAGTTGTTGGATATTATGATGTAATATGTATAATAAAGAAAGTTTGTATAGACAAAAAAGTAGATTACGAACTTGAGAACATTTACAAATTGGTCAAAGTCGGACCAAACTAATAATATAAATATAATTAATTATATATAATTAATTAAAATTAAAAGTAAAATGTATAATTGACAGCCAAAACCAGGCGAACAGAATCAAATTTCGAAATTGAGCGAGTATTAACATGTAATGACGTCATACTCCAAGTTCTGATCGCCCTTAAAAAGTAACGACATACTCCACAGTTCTGTTCGCCAGGTAGAACATACTACTATGTAAAACAATAATATTAGCACAACAAAAACTTCATATGCAAATGCAACAAGAAAATGTAAAATTACAACAGCTCCAACAACAGCAACAACCATAAAAATTACAAGAAAAATCATTACAGATCTCTACAATAAAAATATCTTGATAATTATTATTATGAATCTCCACTTACCGAATCGTCTTGCCTTATGTATGGCATGTGCTTAAGTCGCGGATTTGTTGATCGCACTGGAATTGGGTAAGGATAATATACAAGCTTCAAGCCCGACTCCTCTTTCAGTATGACCTCTGAGAACCATATGTCAAAGCGGGGGCCGCACAACATGGCATCCAAGCTAACACCCCAAACTGCGGTACGCACATCTTTTCCAGGCGCCTCCAAATTCTTAAAATCTAACTCCAAATCAGGCATTCCAGGTGCGCTAAACAACAGACCGTATGGCATTTGTTTTGACTGAATCAGAACCATATGTGGATAACCTCTGGCCGTAATCATTTCATTGTTATCGTTAATCAGCATAAATTTACGATCGCGCACAATTCCCACGCCTATTCCTAAGATATCGCAATCGTAGTCCTCCTGAGTGGTAATCGTAAGTGGAGCACAAGACTTGACTGGAAATATATTGATCTGTTGCAAGGTGCCAACGCGACGCCATTTTAGGGGCATCAAGTCGCGGTGCAAGTGGCGGTAAACCAAGTAGCCTGCTCCCCCCACGGCTGCCAAGCTAACCCCCACTCCGATCAACACTTTATTAGATACTCCAAAAGTGCTGCTTAAGCTGTTGTCCATATTTGTGTTTGCTGATCGTAGAAAATTTGTTTAATCACTTTAATATATATTTAAATTTATACATGTACTCACATTATCACTTATCAATTTGAAACTACGCTTCACTTGTTGATTTCTTTACTAAATGTAAATGAAAGCTTTGACGAGGAAAGGTGAGAAGAAACACGTCGATTGCGATAGGCTCTTATTACATACGTACACATGCATAGACAAATTTGATAATGCCTGCAAGAGAATGCCCACATAAATACCATAAATGCCATATAATACATTATTATTTTATACTTTCGCAAATTCATTTTAATTTAAAAACAAAATTAGATTTATAGTCGATCTTAAATAGCTGAAACATAAATTTACAAAATTGGGAGTGCCACTAATTTTCCACCAACAAACGATAATATATCGATATATTAATTTAAATATATGTTCAAAAGTTAAATCTAAATACGAATATTAGCGATTTGACCAAAACAGATGACAACAACCCGCCGGTGGAACTAGATATGAAAATGAGCGTTTCTATCCCTTAACTGTAAAGTTACGGAAAAGACGCCAAAAGTTCTGCAGCAAAATATACATATCTAGATACGTCCGTAAATGCGCTTTTAATGTTGTTGCTGTTTCCTAAAGAAATGACCAATGATGTTGTAGATATTAATTTATTTGTCTTCAACATAAATCACATCATTAGCCTTGACATTTCCTGGTCGTCGAAGACCCAAATGTATTCCCATTGCTGGCGAAGCGTTGTCAAACAAACGATAACTGAAATGGTTAAGAATATAATGTTCCTCGTTATTAATAGATGTCTCTTCCACATTAGGTATTTATCACTTACCTGCGTAGTGTTTTTAATGGCTCTCCATCGACGTTCCGTGACGCCGTGTTGACGTTTATGTTTGGTAAAATACAACGAGTGCAAGGAGCCACATTTCGAAACACAGCATCTTCACCAATTCGTATCCACTGCCAGTTATCTTCGGCGTAAGCTTCGTTGACGTCCATATTCAGGTGAAAGTTTCCTCGGAATTGCAGCGGGTCAACGGGTTGCTTCAGTCGTGTATTTAGATCAGCAACTGAAGATAAGTTCATGAGCATATAACTCGTTGCATCGTTAAACGTTCCCTGCAAAATAGAATTATTAGTTATTTTAAACTAAAATTAGCTTATTTAATAACCGACTGAGAAGAATACTCTACACTCAAACATGTATGTTTTTTTAAAATTGTATGCGAGAACATTATCTAATCAAGTAGATATGCAAAGATCACAGTCTCCGCCTTTTTAAACTGATAAGCCATATATATTTATATTAGCAAGCGGAGGCTTGCTTTTGTAGGGCAGATGCATTTCGAAACTACTTACCGAATCGTCTCGCCTTATGTATGGCATATGCTTTAGATCAGGATTAGTTGCACGCACTGGAACTGGGTAAGGATAATATACAAGCTTCAAACCCAATTCCTTTTTTAGTATGAACTCTGAGAACCATTTATCGAAGTGGGCGCCGCACAACATCGCATCCAAGCTGACACCCCAAATAGCGGTACGCACATCTTTTCCAGGCGCCTCCAAATGCTTAAAATCTAACTTCAAATCAGGCATTCCAGGTGCGCTAAACAACAACCCGTATGGCATTTGTTTTGACTGAATCAGAACCATATGTGGATAACCTCTGGCCGTAATCATTTCATTGTTCTCGGTTATTAGCATAAATTTACGATCGCGCACAATTCCCACGCCTATTCCTAAGATATCGCAATCGTAGTCCTCCTGAGTGGTAATCGTAAGTGGAGCACAAGACTTGACTGGAAATATATTGATCTGTTGCAAGGTGCCAACGCGACGCCATTTTAGGGGCATCAAGTCGCGGTGCAAGTGGCGGTAAACCAAGTAGCCTGCTCCCCCCACGGCCGCCAAGCTAACCCCCACTCCGATCAACACTTTATTAGATACTCCGAAAGTGCTGCTTAAGCTGCTGTCCATAATGGCGTTTACTGAACTAAAAAAACCTGTTAATATATATTTATATTTCTAAATATATGTTTGTCTTCACACAATTACTTATCAACTTAATAAAAATAATACGAAAGCTTTGTGAGAATGTGAGACGAAAAACTGCGATTGCGATAGGCTTTTATTATATTTACATATATGAGTGCATATGTATGTGTAATACACATTGTGCAAACAGTGGTTGACAATCTGATATGACCAACTTTAGTATAAAACAAACATATACATATCACAGTACGCCTACAAGAGAATCACACATAGATATATATCACGTTACTTTATATATACATTATTATTTTAATTTATAATTTAATTTTTTCATTATATTACTTATGTATTCATAAGATAAACATATAAGCATAGCTTTATCATCGATCAGCTATTGCTCAAATGTAATATTTCCTTAACAGGGAATGCCAGTAATGTTTGCATTAAAAAACGATAATATATCGATTAGTTATTTGAAAATATGATCACAAAGGTAATATCTATATACGAATGATAGCATGAGCGATTCGGATAAAAAGGACGACAACAATACGACGGAGGAATTAGATGTGGGAAATGAGCGCTTCAATCCATTGCGGGCTCTATATACCGCAGATTACAAAGTTACGGATAAGACGCCAAAAGTATTGTATCAAAATATAGCTGCGTTTGAAAGTGCTCTTATTAAGGTTGGCGTTTGGCAACTAAATAAAAGACAAAAGCCCAAAGATGCCTCAGCTGAGGCGTCAAAAAGCAAGGCCCTTTCCACAATGACATCAGTTAATCAGCCTGCTAGTACACGGCGATTCGAGCCGCACCAGATGGCAATTACAGGCACCTCAAAAATGAAACACCTGAGGAATCTTTACACACACATGGCTAGCACTGAAGGTCCTTTGTCGTTGTTGCAGAAATATTTGCCTGCAACAGAGAAGATCCAGCAAACGCGAATTCGGGTTTATTTACGGAAAGAGCATGGCATTGCTGGCAGCATTGAGGGTGAGCTTGTGGCCTTTGATAAGCAATGGAATCTGTTACTGAAAAACGCCGTTGAGATATGGCAGCGTCGAAAGTATAAATATGGTGAGCAAAAGATCCATGGCGTCCCCGCATCAGAAGAATGCCATGCACGGCTTCGTCAGTTGGGTATAACTCTGCCCGTTGTGCAAGTAAAGAGTCTGAACCGCAAGAACGTGCAGTTGCGACGCGAACTCCCCCAGCTGATGGTCCGCGGAGAAAATGTTGTCTTAATAAGTTGTATTACAAATTCAAAAGACTAAAAGCTGTATTTTTGTGTAAAGTTAGTAAATTATTTAATTCATTAATTCGTATACACCATGGGAACGCATTCCTCGGCTGCTACATGAGATGGTGAATCGTCCTCCATTAAATGCTGTAAACTTTCGTTTGGATAGCTGCGAATTAAAAAAAAAAAAAGTTATTCTCCGGTTTATGTTCATCACTGAATAGCTTACAGTTTGGAGGGACTCTCATCGCTGAGCATCGTAGCTGGAACGGTAGCGGAGGTACACTCCGGACTCATTAGCTCTATAGGTGTAGGACGTCGCTCTTGTAATTGTCGCGTTATTTCCGCTGTACTTAGGGAACTAGTTGCATCTTTAGCATTAAGCTGGTGTTGTTGCAACAGTGATGGTGACACCGTTGCCGTTGCCATTAGCTGCTTCTTTCCTGGCTGATGGTGAATAAGGCCACCAGGCAGAACTTTACGCTTACGCCCACGCGTGGCCCCACCCACGACTACAGGATGTGTTGTAGGTACAACCATCTTTGCATCCCCTTTTTCCTTATGTTTTTTCCGCAGAGCAGTAGCTTCCTTCGATGAATCGAGTGCATTTGGTACTTGTATACCCGAAGACGTCGTGGGCTCAGCGTCGGAATTAGAGCTATCTGTGGCATCGCTGTCACTAGAGTCCTTGGCTGGCTTCTCATACAACAGCAGACGATCAATTAGAAATGATCGATCACGGGAAACTTTCAGCAAACGCCTTTGGTTTGTATGCAACAAATCCTGAAAATACTCGTTTTCCTACGAGCAGACGAAGACATATAACATATTTTTGAATAATTACTAATTGATAAGTTCAATATTACTTACATAGATGAGGAATTTGAGTTTTCGCTTTAAATTCCTGTATCGTTCTTTGTAATCTACGTTGGCATTTGCTGTACCAGTGGACGCAGAGCTAGATGCAGGTACTGCTCCAGCAACTGCAACTGATGGCTTGGCTTGTAATTCTTCATCACTTTCTAGGTGCTCTCGTTCTGTATTACCAGTTGTTGTCTTTTGGTTGGCCAGGGACCGACAGTACCATCCCTCCAGCATATTGAATAAGTTTTAATTTGCTTTGTTACGAATTTAGAATGGTATTTTGCATTCTATGGTAACCTTAAAGTTGCTACTATAGATTGTCTTTCAATGTTTGTAACTTTTCATCCCATTAGTAATACCAATCTCTAGAGTACCCAATATCAGGGATGCGAGAAAAACGCTTATCGATATATCGACTAATGATAGAAATGTTTCATGGAAAATATAACTATCGATATATTATCAGCAGCAGAGGGGCAGTTTATGACCCACACGTGTTGCATTTGTTTATAAATTCGGCTTAAAGAAGATGAACAGAAAAGTGGTTATTAATAAACGTTTAAAGGGCCTGTCACGTGAGGCGCTAGAACAACTGAGTAAAAATGATTTAATTGATAAAATTGTGCAGCTTGAGGCGTACAATTTTCAGTTGAAAAATCTTCTGCAAAAAAAGCTGTCGGACAACGACAAAAACAATGCTGAATACAAAACCTTGTTGTGTGAGGACGACGGGGAGCGGTTACCAACGACCGATGCTGTGCAAACGGAAGATAAACCTCCTAGCAAACGGGACAAACAACGTAAGTTTGATTGGTCCAGGTAAGCAGGTTTATTTTGTTCATTTGAAATGTCTATTAGCAATTTCTACTGCAGCGCACATAAGCGTCATGTGCTACTTAAAATTGTATACTTTGGCTGGGATTATCAGGGCTTTGCATGTCAGGAGGATTCCAACGACACAATTGGTAAGTGGCACACAAAAACTTCTATAGGCCGGTAATTAATATTATCGGACACACATATATGTATTTCAATTTACAGAATCCTTTTTGTTTCGCGCTCTATTACGGACTTGCTTGATTGAATCCCGCGCTACATCTAACTACCATCGTTGTGGTCGTACGGATAAGGAAGTGAGCGCTTTCTGTCAAGTCATATCCATTGATTTGCGCAGCAAATATGCACCTGACGCCCAAATGGAACCCGACTCGTTAGTTTCGGAAATTGACTATTGCAGTTTGCTGAATCGGGTCCTGCCCAAGAACATTCAATGTGTATCCTGGATGCCATTGCGTAGTCCAGTATATAGCGCACGTTTCGACTGCATTTCACGCACTTATCGCTACTATTTCCCCAAGGGAGATCTCGACATTGAAGCTATGCAAGCGGCTTGTCAATTACTCGTCAGCCATGGAGATTTTCGAAATTTCTGTAAAATGGATGTACACAACGGTGTTACAAACTATATGCGTAATCTGCAGGTTGCCCGGATAAAACCATGTGATGATGCAGAATTGCAAAGGAATTCAGAAACTGGTGAGTGAATGGACCGCAATTGAAGCCACTGCTTTGTACTAAAAGATATCTTCTCCTTAATGTAGCAGGTTATGCAATGTATTATTTGGAGATACAAGCGAACGCCTTTCTTTGGCATCAGATACGCTGCATCATGGCTGTGCTGTTACTCGTTGGACAGAAGCACGAGCAGCCTAGCATTATTAGTGAATTGCTAGATGTTACGATGAATCCTTGCAAGCCACAGTATACTCCTGCCATTGGCTTGCCATTAAATCTATTCCATTGCGAATTCCGTGCAAATACCACGCGTCACACAAATCATACACCTTCTGCTAATGCAGCTGAAGCTGAGGATGAAGATGTGTCGTTATCCACGATGGAAACTGAGAACGTGGAGACAGCTGCGACTGAGCCGGATATAAGCGATTGGGTTTACAGCGAGGAGAATCTGCAAAAACTCATCGAGAACGTGCAGTGTGAATGGACACAGTTCAGCGTGAAGTGCAGCATGATTCGTAATGTCCTGACACAGCTGGAGAAGATGCTTGCGCGGCAGTTCAAGCCACAACAGACGCTTGCTCAGGTGTTTATGCTACAGGATGCGGTCAAACCTCGTCAGTATCAGCCGCTTTTGCAGCGCAAGCGATGCGGTAAGTCAAGTCAAGTAAGCTGGGCGTGAACTAAACTATAACTATATGAATTTATATTCCAGAGAGTCTAGAGAATCGAATTGATCATTTCGTGAAGAAGCAAAGATTGATAGTAAAAGACAACGATGCAGGATCGGAGATGTCAAAACAGATTGATGGAAATATTGCTTAACTTAATTAAGAAATCTGAGTGTAATAATTATTATTTAGATATCTTTATGCATTTAATTTTAGGAAGCTTAGCTTAGCTGTTTCCTTTTTGTTTTGAAAGATTAAGCTCATTTTATTCTTATAATCCTATTCTTATGGATTAACATTGAGTTCTAATTTCCATGCTTTTCTTCTGTTCTCAATAATGTACAACAACATTTTATAACTATGAAATTACGGACAATGCCGGGTAATACCAGCTGCAGATATGTACTAAATACATAAATATGTTGAGTGCATGAGGGATTTGTACGTTTACAAAAAGTTAACTTAAAACTAAATCATAGATTACAATGTACAGTCGTAATATAAGTCGGTTAAGCATGTTACCATATTAACAATAGATATTAAATATAGTTCAAAATGTATTTGTTTAATAACTTTAACTAGATCTGCGGACCTGCGGCTCTATGTGCCCATTGATTTGGCCTTTTGTAATCTGAAATAAAGATATGAAATCAGAATATGAATTATTATTTTTATTATTAGATTATTGCAATTTGTTTACAGATACTTACTTTCTTCTCAAGATCCTCAGCGCAATTGTTCCCTCGCGAACATTCTTGAAGAGCCCAATAGTCTCGGCATGGCTCATGCCCTGCACGGAGTGTCCATTGATTTCGATAATCTCGTCGCCTGCAGCGAATCTTTGCTTGTTAAACATGTTCTGTCCAAATATCGACCATGAACTTACCCGCTTGCAGTGTGCCGTCGTCCGCAGCTTGGCCGGAGGGAAAGACTGTCTTCACAAAAATTCCCATATTGCCCTTGGGCGAATCCCTTCCACCCACAATGCTAAAGCCCAACGATTTCATGCCGGGTCCTTTAAAAAAGGTAATTGTCTTGGGCGTGCAGCGTCCGTTTCCTAAAAGGGGATTAGGGAAGGATTAGAAATTAGCAATTCGCATGGATTCTCTGCGGGAATAGGTTATTGTGTTAGGCTCACCCTCGCACATGGAGGCGCGTATGACCTCGGCCATCTCTTCGTCACGGATTGTTAGCTTGGCCACCGGCAGCGATGGACGATGATGCATTAACGAAGCGGCGGGTGGTGCCAATGAGGTGCTCGATGCTATTGAGGATGATGCAGTGGAGCAGGAATTAAGATATGGATTAGGCGCAAACAATGAAACACTTTTCTGCGTGTGCTTGATGTATAATGAATGGTGTTGTTGTTGTTGTGGCTGTGATTGTTGTTGCTGATGCTGGGGCGACATATTATTAGTGAGATCAGTTGTTTGGGTGTCAGTAGTTGTTGTATTGCTCTCGGCTGCTGTTGGAGTTCCTCCTGCTGGTGGCGTCTGCATGAACAAACTGAGCCTCGAGGAACTGAGACGCGAATGGGCAAATCTCAGGGAACGATAATGTGAATTAGTTAGATTAATGGAGTTGCGGGCATAGTGAGTGCGCTGACCAAACTGTTGGCCAACAGTTGCATCCGTTGACAGTGCCGCCCCCTCGGAGCAGCGTTTGCGGGCCAGCAGCTGCCATTTCTCGTCATCTGCCAGGGAGGAGGCCACACAGATGCTGGCCGCCCGATTCGAGTACACAGGTGTGTAGGATTCGTTATTGGTGTTAGCAGAGGTGTCATTGTTTGTTGGTGCTTGCTGGTTAAAGAGCGGTGTCGGCGTTAAAGCCAAGCTGCGCTGACCTGAAGAGCTCCTGGATCTGCGACGTAATAGCTCGTGCTCCGACGCACTCACGTCCAGAGAAGGACGCGGCGTGGAACTCCGACGATGTTGCATCAATGGCATGGGCGTGGGCAGCGTGCTGACGCTGGCCAGCGAACGGGCATCGCACTGATCCTCGCCCATCTCCAGTTCAGCATCATTCCTCTCTGCACGATGCTGGGCCTGCTCCTGCTCTTGTTCCTGTTCCACCTGCAGGCTCTGCAAACTGTTGAGGCTGTCTGTGCGTTGGGCATAGCTGAGCCTTTGCCGTTGCGTTGTCATTCCATCGATGCGGATTTTGGTATAGAAGTCGGTCACAGTGGCAATCTCGTCGTGCGCTATAACCAGATCAATGCAGTTCTCCACAAAGGTGCTGAGCAGACGTTGCACCTCGGCGAATGACTGAATGCCACGCAAATGCTTGCCATTCACATTCACGATCTCATCTCCCAGACGCAGACGCCCATCCCTATGGAGTGGGATAAAGAGATGAGATGATGATGGTAGATAAAATATTCTATATCAGATACTCACTTTTGGGCCATGCCATATGGTTCCAGCTCGACTATGAGGTATCGATACTGCTGCTCATTGTTGTTGGTGACGACCATTTTGGGCGACAACACCAGACCGATGTAGTCCTCCTGGCATTTGCGCTCCAGTTTCAGCTGTCGGAAACGTCGCCGGATCGTCTCCGTTTCATAGTCATAGTTATAGCCTCCAAGCGAGACGGGTGCACTGCATATGCTATTTCGCACGGAGGAGGAGCCCATGCCCAGGCCTAAGCCCATACCCACGCCTTCCGAGGAGCTGAGCGAGATTAGCGAATTGCGCTTGAGTGTGCCCGAGGCAATAGATTCTGTATCTCCGCCAGAGATGCTAAGATTATTGCCCAAACGAGCACCAACTGTGCCACCGCCAACGCCACCAACGACACCGCCACCGCCACCATCGCTGTCGTAGCCCGACTCATTTGAACTCAGACAACTACTTAATCTTTGGTAAAGTGGTTCCCAGTCCTTGGACGAGATGCTGTCATTGCGCGACACATTCGCTAGCTGTTGCTCCGGCGACCGTCTTTGCGGTAACGGCGATTGTGTTTGCGATGTTGCTGCAGCCGCTGCTGCTGCGGCAGCTGCCTCCCGTTGTAGTTGCTCGCGTTTGTGCAGCACAGAGCCGCCGTTCTCTTCGGGCAGCACTGAGAGGCGGGAGCGCAAGAACGCATAGGGAAAGGCGCCTCGACGAGCGGCATCCTGCTGACCTCCATTGCCAACTGCATTACCAACTCCAGCTTGTCCTGCTCCTCCTCCTCCTCCTGCTCCGCTGGGTGGTGATCCCACATTGCTGCCGGCAGTGCTGCTACTGTTACTACTGCTGGCTGTGAGGCAACTGCTCACCTTGGCAATATCATCGCAACTGCTGGACTTAAGACTGGAGATGCGAGGCAAATGCTGCTGCTGCTGGAGGTGATGACGCTGCTGTTGGCTGTGCAGATTCAAACCTTCGGTGGGATCATCGCATTTGATATAGGAGCAGCTCGACAATTGGCTTGTGGAGCTGCTGCGATACAACGTTTGACTTGTTGGCGCTGCCTGTTGCGCTGCCTCGGATGCCTTGAGAAGATTATGTGAGCGATGATTCAGCATGCCAGTGGAACCTATGCGATGAAAGAAATTCTTTAACGCCTTCTGTGGACGTGCCACCGGCTGGTATTGATGCGTAGGCGTTGATTGTGCACTCTGGCTGCCTCTGATTGCCACATCCTGTGCCTGTAGAGCTTGCTGTTGTTGCTGCTGCTGTTGTTGTTGTTGTTGCTGCTGTTGCTGTTGTTGACGTTGTTTGATCGTCTCAATGGGTCCCGACTTGCACTTTTTGAGCGTGCTGCTCTGATAGGCTGCAGTAGGCGTTAGAGTTGCTGATGCTGATGCCTTTGCATTGTTGTTGTTGGACTTGTGGTGCGTTGGCGAATGAAAAAGACTGCGCAGATCCGTGTGTGATTTGTGTGTGCTGTTGGCGGGGGATTCGCTGCGCTTCAACAAATCCAGTTTGCGACTCATGCGTTTGCCCCAAGTAAACACTGTAGACCGAGAGAGACAGAGAGAGAGAAAGAATGTTGAGAGGAACTCAATCAGAAAGTGATTTCTAACTTAATTATAATGCTTCAATAAATCTTAACACCTCACTTGCAAAAAATGCCGCATTGACAGCGCCGCAGCCACATGAATGAATGCATAGAATATCGAATTATTCGCCATTGGACTGAGATCTGGACCTTGTCCGACCTGTTGGCCATCGCTATCCCTTCTGGAACAACCAGACTGCCACGTGTCCCTGGCATTGGATTACATTGTGGTGAAGCGACCACAACAAAGGTCGGCCTGGCAGCATTGTATGTATGTATGTGTGCATGTGTGAATGTAAGTATGTATCACGTCGCAGTTTGAATAGCCCATTTGACAGGCCAAGTTTTGCGGTAAATGAACTTGCTACTTTCACATTTACTAGATTATTGTTCTCATTTTATTTGTAATATATTTCAAATTTACATTCAGCGAACGTCACAAGTGCGCTCTGAAATAATAAAAGTATCGCTGACAAAATATATATATCGATATATCGCTTCAATCGATACAACATTAATTTAGTATTTTCAGTGAGTATTTATTCGCTTACAGCATACAGTCACATTGCATACATAAACAACAATTGATTTTTCGCCAGCAAAAATGTCTCTGGCTGCTAAGAAAATTACCGAGGCGGAGGAACTTGTCCGGACCGCCGAGAAGAGCCTGAAAACGTCCCTATTGAAGTGGGTGCCCGACTACGACAGTGCGGCTGATGAATACTCAAAGGCGGCAACTGCGTTTCGGATAGCAAAATCGTTTGATAAAAGCAAGGAATGCTTTCTAAAGGCAATTGACTGTTACAAGAGCAATAAAGCTTGGTTCCATGCTGCAAAATGCTACGAGCAGATATTATTGCTGGCAAAGGAAACTGGCAAATTGACGGAAGCGGAGGAATATGCCAACAAGGCATGTAGCTTGTACCAGCAGCATGGATCGCCAGAGGCAGCAGCTGGAGCTTTGGACAAAGCAGCCAAATTAACGGAGAAAGAGCATCCGGAAATGGCATTACGATTCTATCAGCATGCAGTGGAGGTGATTCTCATCGAAGACTCGACACGGCAAGCAGCCGAATTTTGTTCAAAGGTATCACGCTTGTTGGTCAAGTTACAGCGCTATGATGAGGCGACAAATGCGCTTAAAAAAGAAATTGGACTGCATCAGCAAACAGAATCGTATGGCGTCATCGGTCGTTTGGTTGTAGCGCTTGTACTGGTCCAGTTGGCCCGTGGCGACTCGGTAGAAGCGGAGAAGTCATTCAAGGAATGGGGCAGCTGTTGTGAACCCGAGGAAGTGTCAACATTACAAACACTATTGCAAGCCTTTGACGATGAGGACCCAGAGCTGGCTGCCAGAATGCTTCATTCTCCATTCATTCGACACATGGATGTTGAATATGCGATTCTATCAAAGAACATTCCATTGCCAAAAGGTCTAGAATTAGAAAAGAAACCTGACGATACAAATGCAAGCAATCCTACCAGAGAGGAGGAGGAGGATGGCGACGGCTTGTGTTGAGATAGCATATTTTATTGTTATTTAACTAATAATCACCTAATTAATCAATTAATGCAATTTACAATATAATTGTTAACATAAATATACTTAATAAAATGCTTTTTAAAGTCTTCATCTTATTAAATGCAAAAGAGTACCCCTAGTTTTCATTTGTAGTTATCTTTGGAGTTATACAACTTATCTATCAACTCATAATTCAAATGACAGCTATATTTTTACCTATTGCACTTAATTTATTTACGATGTGTCATCATAATTTTGAATCCTCAATCCGGTATTACTTGTCGCCTATAATTATCCAGTATTATATAATCAACACACGATCAAACCATACTATTTTTAGTATTCAAACCCATTGACTAATTGGTCAATCTTTTTACAACAAATACGAAGTGCACATCTACATATGTATGTATGCTTATGTGTGCAACTGCACAGCCTATGGTGGGATGTGGTGTGGTGTATTCGTTATGCTGTACAGTTATTAAACACTAAACACACCTCAATTACAAACGATGCATAACCAATCACAAAATGGTCCCCTCCAAATCCTTTGCAGAGGCAATCTAATAATGTCGTAAAATATTTTTACGATCTGGTTTAACAGCAATTGCCAACACTTAAAAATGCATCCGGAGTGGAGTTTCAGTTCCAGTCCGAGTTTTGGCTCGTTAATAAACAAATTTATGCGCTTGTCCCATATTTATCACAGTCACCGCAAGCGAGATGGAGTAAGTGGGTGTTCGTGTGTGTGTGAATGCGATAGAGAGAAAGAGCCTAAACAATTAGTATAAAACATGCACAAAAGAATCAGATGCAGCAAATCTGTTGTTGCTGTTCTTCCATTGGAACTCGCAAAAAGCATAATAACAACAACATCAACAGCGGATTGGCATTGCATTTCTATGGATCCAGGCGCATTATGGACTCAATAAAATTTTCAAAACTATTTTCATGTACGACATTAAGTGCGCTACGAGCTCATAGCTAGGCATAGAATTGCCAATCGAGGATTGTTGAGACTGAGCAATCGACTTGGACTCCATCTGCGTCTGCATTGGCATCGGCATCGACATCGGCATCTGCGTCCCCGACTCGTGCCAAAGATGTTTAATAGCCGCTGCAGCAGACCAGCCGCGGGGCATATTCCGGCAAATGTGTGGGCGCAGCGTAGCCGGCGATGATGCAGCCTCAATTCGGGTTGACAGTTGAACCAACTCCAACTCCAGCTTCAGCTCCACCCATGCCTGACCGACTTTGTTCCGCCTCCTCCCTTCTCTTCTGCATATGCCCATTTTGCCTTTGATTAAAGTTTTCAGCACACGGAGTCGTTTACAATCAGATGCGGAATGGGGGGGGGGGGGGAGATCTCCCCGTTGCTTAGTTGGCTTCGGCTAGCGAGTGTTAAACAATAATAGCAAATAGCGCAGGCATCAATTATATGACAGCCTCTGCCACACGGCGCACACTCAGCATACTCCTCACTGAGAGAGAATCAAAAACGACCGCCGGCCACATGCCACATGCCACAAATTCTACACCCACTTAACTTTCAAGACGGTGTCAAATGCCCGCCAGGCCTCCTGACCGGACCGGACCGGACCGTAGACCAGCTCAGAGATGGCTTTGTTGCAATTTGCCGGCTGACATGCTAACAGCAGGAGGAGGCGGACGAGGAATCAAACCGGGGAAGCAGCTGTGTGGCAACTTAGAGAGCTAAATATAAGGCATTGTGTGATATTTAGAGGAAAAATCTCTCCATGATTGATGCAGGGTATCTGCTAGTTGAGTAGTTCAAAAGACGATGCTGTCACTTTCCCTATACATAGAATCAAAGATCTTTAGCTGCATCTTGGCGAGATTCCACAACAATTTAGATAATGCAACGCGAACGTTTAGTTTCCTGATGACGGCATTCCCAGTCTAAATGACTGAAATTACAATTATTAACGAGAAAGTCCAGCTGGAGTTGCTTCAGTCAGGTGGACAGCTGGAGCTAGCATCGCCAACGCGTGATCACCATCACCATCACCATCGACATAGTCATCGTCATCGTCGTCTGGGTTGCGTGTCACAGGCGAGTTCATTGCGCTTTGCTGTCTGCCTTTGCTTATGTGTGAGTTTTTTGTCACTCTAATGAAAATCTTAATTGTTTTTAATTAGTCGAAAAATATTTATATACTCGTTGTGTAAAAAGAAGAAGAAACAGAGAATAGAGAAGGTTCCTCTGAATGTGCCGCCGCAAGGTCAAACGGCTGAGCTTGCGTAGCTGCAAATTGCTTTCATCAGATCTCAAATGATAGCCATGATTGGCCAACGAACGAACGGGCGAACGAACGAAGGAACTAACCAAACACAGATGAGAATCACTTGGATGGATGAGATGAATATGAAACTACGCAAAGAGCATCATGAGAAATCAATAAGCGCCAACTTCAACACTCTGCTTGGCCAAATGTCGGCGATTGGCAATCGACAGTTGGCAGTTGGCAGTCGGCATAACATAAATGCTGTAATTTGGAGCTGGCGCTGGGTTCGGTCGCCATCTCCGTTTCGATTCGTTGCCATCTCTGCTCCTCTTGGCGCTGCACGCATGCGCGTTTATACTGGATTATCGCTTATTACATGTTTCCCCTAAGGCTTGATTTATTTCGTTGCCCGATTATCGATCTCAATCCAGTGAAGACTTCGCTTCCACTCTTCGCTTCGCTCTTCACCGTTATAGGCCGATCTGGATCAAAGAATTTCTGCAATTCGAACTCGTACTGAAAGTCGAGCTCGAATTCGAATTCGTACGTGAGATATTATTGCATTCGTCGTTCGCCTCATTTCTTTGTTTGTTACTGTTGTTGTTATCGTTGTTGTTGCTGTTACTCGTGTCCATTCCGTATTGCACATGTTCTGGGACGGATTGGATTGGTTCGTCGGTCAGTGGCATATTATGCAAATGTTGTGATACTTTCCCATGACATGGTTATTGAATTGTAAATAGTTTGGCTAATTGATTAAGATGCTGGCGATGGCTGATAGCTGTGACAAATTAGTGTCTCTTACTCTTAAAGTATCTTGCAGTTATTGCCATTCCCGTTTCCATCTGCTTATATTACAAGTATTTGTCATTTCGTTGTGCAGTCGAGTAATCTCATCAACTGCATAACAAGCGAACCGCAACATTTCAGCGCATGTCACATATGAATAGGAGTATGAGTACTCGTAACTCTTCCAGCTCGGCGAATACTTTGCGAATCATCACTCAATGGCAGCAGTCAAATGGATCACATAATGCCACGCTTTGTCACACTTGGTCGCTTATGGGCATTAGGGCCGTAACCGAAACCACATTCGCACGAACTACTGCAGTCCATACCCAGACATACAAGATACAATCCCAGTCACAGTCACACACGTTGTTGGATCACATTACAGAGACGACGGCCATGGCGGTGGCGACGCAACAATGCAAAATCGGGTCAATACGGTATTTCAGGGAGTGCTATACACACTCACGCACACACATATACACGCACACATGTATCGATGACAATTGCCAGCGGTTGACAGAGGCGGAAATGTTTTGAGGCAGCAGCCAAAACCAACGGCCTATGCCAAATGGACCATGATATGTGCGTAGTTGAACGAATTAATGAGAATAGAATGCAAATGGAGAATATGCCAAGCTATTTGAAGAGGAATGCAACGAATAGATAAGAAAAGGACTCAGTGAACTTGATGATCAACACATAATGAACTAAATGAACGAGCTAGATGTTTGGGAACTAGATGATTAGCTAGACTCAGCAAGCCATTCGAACAAACTAGATGACTCAGGGACTCAATGAACTAGCTTAACAATGCTTAGTTCCTTAAGTTCATTCGTTCAATTTATTCCCCACTCAAGTATCAATTAAAATAAGGTTACAATATTAGCAGCGGCAACCACTTGACAGCACTCAGCGATGTGAGCTTATTTATGGGTAATCTTAAATGCTCAAGACAGCTTTCCATTTGGCTCATACAATAAATTAAAATGGGAAGCGCCAGGCGGGGCGGCAACTTATTTAAAAATCAATTTCAAGGCATTTACTTATGTGCTTTTGGGGATTTTTGGGGGATTTGTATTTATTTTTAGAACTGTGGGTACTTACCATTTCGCGTGGTGCTGGCCAATGAGGCAGTGCTACCTGTGTTGCTGCTAACACTGCTGATGTTGCTGCTGGCATCGCTGTTCATCTCAGCTGCTGCTGTTGCTGTTGCTGTTGCTACGGTCGTCAATTTCTGTTCATCATCCAGAACAACAACGGGCACGGCTGTCACCAGTTTGTAGTCGGGCATATGACCTTAATAGAACAGCAAACAGAGAGAGAAAGGGAAGTATTAGCTGAAGAGTTTACGTAATCCGAAGCTGGGTACATTCGCCTGAGCTAAAGGAGCAACAACATTACGGCTGATAAGCTTTAACATCAGCAGCAACAAATACCCAAAAGATAAGCCAAAAATGTTGAGAGAAGACTGTAGCTTGAGCTGGTGCATCTAGGAAGTTGGCGGCAGTTTACTTTCAATTATGCACGGAGATGGTTGGGCTTTCGTTGCTATTATTATCATTGCTATTAGCCAAAACATTAGCTGTTGGCTTTAATTTTAATCTGCCCAAAGCCGTGTTGGAGCAGTTGAACGGTTCGAGTTCTCAATTCGATGTTTGGACGAGGGAACTGAGTGAGAATCTGAGCACGGAGGAGCAGCAGCGATTGGCTTGGAATGTGCGCTACCTGGAGACGCGCAGAAATGCCACAGAATTGAGGCAACTGCAGAAGCAGCTCAATCCCAGCAATGCCATCGAAAATCCGCTCAAGCTTTGGCTGTGGATGAGCTTCTATTGGCAGCTGAGGCATTCGCATCGCCTGGACACGGAGAACATGTTGCTGCCGCACTTTGCGTTGACCATGCGACAATTGCACATAAATTCGCAATGGCGAAACAATCAACTGCAGAATATGTTGCAGAGTTTGCCACGATTCCTGATCGACTTGGTGACCAGTCGTTGGCTGTGTCTGAAACACGACAGGGATCAGCTGTATCTACTACCAGGAGGTTCATTGCAGCTGGGCGCCAACAGCAACTGCAGCATGTGGCAAGTGCAGCACGCGGAGGAATCACAGTTCTTTCTCCGCCTGAAGAATGCATGCGAGGAGCAAGCAACCTGGTTCGTTAACATGTTGCACACAGACACACACACCAAGTCATACATGTTGCTGGATGCAACCAGCGACAACTCAAATAGATTTTGCGAGCAATATGGAGTCGGTTACATGGAGCAGGCAAATGTATGGAACAAGGATTGCCAATGGCAGCTTAATGATTGCACTCAATTGCCCACATTTCTGAACAATAAAAGGAATCGTCATACTTAAATATATCTGTAGATCTATCTATCTATTCATTATCGTCTGAAGTTGTTCTGCTGTTCACTTACCAGGCGTCAGGCTGATGTTGCTGCCATTGGAATGAGCTCCTCCAGAATTTTCATATAGACAACTGTTTGAGGCAGATGTTGCACCGGGATGCAGACGCTGTGCCATGTATTGCTGATAATGTTGCTGCTGGGCGCCGGCAATATTGCTGTTGCTTGCGTAGCTAAGTAGAAATGTTGCTGCGCCTGCATTGTTGACATTGTTGCCCAGTTTATTGGGCACATAAATGGTTGGTTGTTGCTGCTGCACATGCTGCTGTTGCTGATGTAGATGCTGCTGCTGTTGATGCTGCTGCTGTTGTTGTTGTTGTTGTCTGTGCAGATTATTGCTGGCTTCCTGCAGCGAGAGCATTGATATCGCTGAAGGCGTCTGACGTCCACTTAGCAAGCATGTGGGCGTGGCAGTTCGCAACGGCTGCTGCACATTGTTGCCAGTTGCTGCCGCTGCTGCTGCTGATGTTGCTGTTGCTGTGGCGCCGCCATTGCTTGTGAGGGTGGTGCAACTTAGTATCATGACGGCCGAGTTGTCGTGCAGATCAGGCAAGGATGAGGATATCGCTGTGCTGCTCACAATGCTTTTGCTCAATTTGTTGCTGCATGTTGCCAAAGCGTTAGACTTGTTCTGCTGCTTGCCGATGTTGTTGCTATGGCAAATGTGGCTGTTGTTGCTCAGCTCTTGCTGCTGCTGTTGTTGCTGCTGCTGATGTTGCTGGGCGGCTGTTAACGTGCTGTATGTGTCCGTAGATTTGCGCGTTTTAAAGAGACGCATGCTATGAACTGTTGTTGTTCTTCTTCTTTTGGCTGCTACTGTTGTTGTTGTAGTTGCTTGTGTTGCAGTTGTTTTTGTTGTTGTTGTTGTTTTTGTTGTTGTTGTTGCTGTTGTTAGCTGCAATTGTAGGAGAGTGCCGCATTAGTTTTTCATTCGTATCTTGCCAAATTAGTTAAGGCCCCCAAAACCCAATTTAAATACTATTAGTCTACAGACATTCCAGTTTTCCATTTCGCCTCATTTTGCTCTGCATTCAACGGAGCGTATAATTAACATAAATTACAGTTTTCAGCGCGAATTGGCAAAAGTAAAGTGTAAACTTGAAGTTGTTGCGAACAAACAAAGCAAACAACTAATAGCATTCGCTTAGGGATCTGCGAGTTGTCTTCATTTCCCCCTTTGGGTGCATGAGAAATTGGGAAAAATGCAATGAATGTAAATGGAAACTGGAGAATGAATCAAACAGCGTTTAGTTACTAAATGACAGATTTAATTAGATATAATAGTTGATTACATAAATTTGTTGGTATATTTCAGTTTAAATGAAAATTTGTATATATCACAATACAAATAGAACAACTTATGAGTAATTATAGTTTAAATTACAGCGCGCTTAACTGATAAGCAACTGATATCATGTGCATACAGACAAGAATTAAATATGCAGATCTGTTTCCTTGTTGCCGTTTTACTTGAGTATTTACAATTGCAAAAGGTGGCAACGCCTGGCCACATAATAAGTGTAGTTGTGGAACTAGTTCATAAGAACAGCTTATGCACATGCGAAATGCAAAAGCAAGCAAACAAAACGTTGCTTCGTTTTGGAATCTATAATAATCTATTTATAGTATTTATTGCACTGCGATGGGTTGTAAATCAGCAGGATAACTGATAACTGATAACGAATAAGAGATGGACAGTGTTTATCATGCTTATCAGTAACACAGCGGTTCAATAAACGCATAAAAGGTGATTGCCAGAGAATAATGTAGAATAAAAAGAATAACAAAAACATAAATAAACAAATGTGTTATTCACACACACGCACACACACACACATGTCCATACACACGCGAGCATTTCGTGTGCCACTCGCTTATATAATATTTGTTTTGTCGTTGTTATTATTATTGTTGTTGTTGTAGTTGTTGGCGTGTCATAAATATTTGCACTTCACTTCAACAACAACTGTTGGCAAATCAAGGAAAAGCCGGAAGGTCACTTAACAGCTGTCGCTTCGATAGGAGAGAATTCAATGTCTATGTATTAGTTGTGTGTGTGTGTGTCTGTGTGTGTGTGTGTATGTGTAGGCGGATGGCCAATGAACCAGGCCAACAACAATTGCCAACTCTGATGTCGATCATCGGCCACTTAGGTGGATAATTTAGCCAACTGCCTTTTACTTTTCAAATTAGCCAACAAACGAAACGAAACGTAACGAACGAACTGAAGAGTAGTCAATGCTAATTTGGCCAAGCAAATGGCCAATGGACGAGACAGTCTTCTAGCCAAACGAGTTGGCCATGCAACCAGCAACACGGCCGCCAAGCGCCTAATTGATGTGACACTTGCGTGTGCATCTATGGACGCATTTGCTTAGATATCGTTGGACTGCACAGTGGCACAAAGTGATGGAGAAGTGCTCAACATAAGGCTGTCTGCATGTGTATGCAACTAACTACTTGCTAGGGTATCTCACAGTCGTATTTGCTGGCTAAATTATGTTAAACTCTGCTCTTGACATAATCATAGTGATGACCACTGTGCACTGTACCACTTAACCCAATCAAATGACAACCCATGGCACTTTGACCCGTCCCTGTTCCTAGACTTAATCCCCCGTTTGCCTCTCGCTACCTCCCTTTCACCTAGCGGTGCTACTGTGCAGCAATAATTTAGCCAACTTTATCAGACGCTTTGAGCCTTGTCTGTTTGATTTTTATGGACGCTTTTAAGCTGCGAGCTGCGAGCTGCTGTCGCCGGACAATATGTCGTCCAAATGGCCATTTAATTGGCCTTAAAGCCATTGTCGTAAATTTCGTGTGTGCACGACGACGTCTTCTAATTAATAGAGTAAAAGTATAATTTTAATGGCTTGCAAGGATCCCATCTGCATGCCCAATGGAGTTCAAAGCAACGATAGTCGCAATCGTAGTCGTAGTCGTAGTCGTTGTCTTAGTCACTGTTGCTGTTGCAGTTGCAGCCGCAGACGCAGTCGACGTTGCAGTCGCAGTCGTTAGCTTTGTAGCTGCAATGATCATCTTGTTTATGGCCAAAAACCAGTTTCAAGGACGCGCCGTTGGCGCAATTCCAAGAACTTGCCTGGCTCATTACAAAAACCCAACACAAACGCAGGCGAAAGAATGAGAGAGTGGAAGAGAGAGGGATAGAGAGAGAGAGAGAGGGTCAGGGAGAGGGATAATAAACGTGACTGTGATTCGCTGACTGACGATGGCGAAACTATTTTTTAAGATGCCACACAGACAATCCCTATTCCCATTTCCAATCCCATTTCCTATGCTCTTTCAATATTCATGCTTAATTTTATTTTATTTACGCAAAGTTTTTATTATTATTAAATATATTAACTGTTGCTTCTGGCCGAGCAGCAACAACAACCCAGGCGGCTGCATAGCTATTGTTGTTGTTGTTGTTTTCAAATTCCTGCTGACTTGCCTACAGCTGTGGCATGTGGCATGTGGCAAGTTGTGCCTGAGTCTCAAGTTGCTACACTTACACACTCACACACTCACACACTTACAAACGCATACACAAGGAACAAATATCAGTCAGACAACAATTGCGACATTGGATTTGCTTCATGGGGTGTCATGAAAGTTTATAAACGAAAGAAATCTCAATTGAGCTGCAAATGAAATCTACAGTTGAATAACTGAACAAATATATATATATATATACTATTTACTATATACAGTTTAACTATGACATATATATGTATATACTAAAAGTAAAAGCCAACTATTTTATAGAACTTATTTAAAACTTTTATAAATTATTTATTTATGTTGAAATATACTTCAAGTTGTTACTATTTTATACAATTTATATATAAATTATAGTTATCAAAAATTTAACTAAATTCTAAAATGATTTTATATAACAATTGTTGCAAGCTCTACAGCTTAAAGTGGCCTAAACGTTTATTGCCACCCTCGCTAGTGTGTAGCCTTATAGTCTTATAGGCATCCAGCAGAGTTTGCCCCTTTTCTTGCCACAAGTTTTGAGTTATTTTTTCTGTGCATGCCTTATTTTCTTCATATTGCCTATCTACCAAGTGTCTGTGTGTGTGTGTGTGTGTACTTCTGGCAAGTCCGCATTCTTTTAAAGGTTGCCAACTTGGCCATAATCGCCAACAGCAACAACAACAACAACAACAACACTAGATGCCACAGCCTGTAGACCAGTTCAATGTGGACCGAAACTCGCCGAAAACGAGAACCAAAACCAAAAATTGAAAACCAAAAAAAAAAAATATAAATAAGCAAATAAGTAGAATGTGCTCGATAGCAAGATACCCTGTAGATAACAGTCAAGTTACGAAGTCATTCACATACACACACATAACACAAACAACGCACCCTAGATGGCGCCAGTTAAGCTGGAGAATACATGGGCATATTTTCTTTGCATAACTTCTATGTTTGTTAGTCAATTGAGAACAGTATATATATATATATATATATATATAAATCTAAAATACAATTTATTGGCGAAACTATTTATTTACTACTTTATTATTAATTGTTTATAATTAAATCTTGAATGTTTGTTCTACTTCGCTTAGGTAAGGTAAGGTAAGGTTTCAGACTTCATAAATTACTCGTCTATCTCTATATGAATATGTCTCTGCTTTCTTGCCTATTTTATTCAGTGTAAGCGACCCTTTTTTTTTACAGGGTATTGAAATAAACATTTGCCCGGCGGCTTTTATCGGCGCATGCGTTCAGTTTTCATTTTCGTTTTGCGCCCACATTTTTAGCTTTAGCTGTAGCTGCAGATGTTGTTGTTGTTGCTGTTGTCGTTGTTGTTGTTACTCTTGTTGTCGGCAAGTTCTGTGTGCCCAAAATTGTCTTTTTGGCGCTTCAATACGAACGAATTAAGTCCAATATCAGTTTCGCAGTTACTTTATTGGCCGATCAGTGGCAACTAGACCGATGTTGCAGCAACAGCCGTCGCAGTCGTAGCAACAGCAACAGCAACATGCCGATTGCAATGCTTGCAAAGCTGAAAAGCTGCTGACCTTCAGCGAATTGTTGCCACCTGTTTGCCCAGTCTGAGATTTAGGCATCTCTTCGCATTGCAGCTAATTAAGCATATCAATATAACCATTATGTTGCCGCCGTGCTGCGTATGAGTCATCGTTGAGCAGGTTGCTGGCGTGCACAAGTTGTTGCTGTAGAAATGTTGCTGGAATGCCGATCGACCAACTTGCAACGCATTCTATAAATAGTTAACCTAATCAAAATGCAAGCGTGTAAGCAAAACATTTGCAATTTGCATAGTTGTTGTTGATGTTGCTGCTACAACTGCTGCAACTGCTGCTGGCAATTAACTTTGGCATGCACAGACATTGGTCTAAATGTCAAGGTAAATTATGATGCATTCAGCTATTATGTCTAATAGTCAAAAATGCACATGCACACGTGTGTGCAACTATTTTTAGTTGTTGTCGTTGGTTGTTGTTGCTGCTGTAGCTGTTGCTGTTGCTGTTGCGAATGACAGTTCATAAACCTGCTGCTGCTGCTCCTGCTGCTGCCTAGCTATGTTGCTGATGTATGTCTCGGGCTGCGCCCTTTTCTACGCTAATTAAGCGAATGCTTCAACTGTGGCTTGGACTCCCAATCGTGGCGAGAAGACACTGGAAGACACACAAACCTGGCCAAGACCCCATTGCAACTGGCAACTGCTGCCGGCAACTGGCAACTGGCAACATTTAATCATCGCATTGCTGCAAAAATCGTATCATTAGCGATTTTACGATTACGCGCTTTATCAAAACAGCAGCAGCAACAACAACAACAATAACAGGAACAACATCAGCAACAGTTGCTGCCAAACGAACAACTAATCAAATTGAAACAGTGTCTAAAATCTGATTGAACTGCTAGCAAAACTATCGTTTGTCGAATATGTAATCGATAGTTTTTAAAATAAATAAAATTCATAATTCCACGACATGACGTTCAATTTGCAACCACAGTGCGGCACTTGATTAAATATTTTGTGTCTTTTCTGTGGAAAATTGCAGAGTTGCAGACGCCGACAAAAACAACAACAACACACATATACACACAAGTAGTTGCTGCAGCTGCAACGTATATAAAGCAAAAAGTGAAGGCTGAACAAAAATTCTAATCAGTGCTATCAGCAGGCAAGTTGCAGGTTGCCGCTGTCGCCGTAGATGTTGCTGATGTTGCTGTTGTTGCTGCTGCTGTAGACGACAACATTGTCGCTGCTAGCGCACGTACATGTAATTTTTTTAATTGCATACAACAATTTAGAAATTGGTGCAGCAGCTAAGCAATTTTGTTGTAGGCAGCAACAGATGCTTGCCACAACAGCAGCAGCAACAGCAGCAGCAGCAGCAACAACAGTAGCAACAGCAACTGTTTGTAGCAAGTTGGCAATTATATTTGATGGCTGCTTGAAGCACACCTACAACACGTTTGATTGATGTTGCATAACTAACTGTTTATCAGAGAAGAAGTGAAAAAGAAATAGGGAAAGAGAGAGCAACTGTTGCTGGTAAGCTTATACTTTTACTGCTGTTGCCAAACACATGTCGCATTGACATTCAAGGATGCAACATCCTCTGGCCGTAACTTAACACCAACACAATACACAAACACACGGACAAAAGCAAGAGCAGCATTTGTTGCCTCACTTAATCAGGTGTTGTGACTGATCCGCAACGACAATTATACACAAGTTGCTGATGTCTCATCTGTTGTTGTTGCTGCCGCTGTTGTTGCTGTCGCTTGTAGCAATTATGCCATGAACTTGTTCTGACTGCGCCGCACAACAGCAACACGCTCTGAAATGACAATTTCATTTCAAGTTGTTGCCAACAACAACTGAGGTTGTTCAACTCCAGCAACAACTGCCAACTTCCAACTGGCAACTGGCAACTGACAACTTGCAACACGACCATAGTTTCATGACTTGTCATTAGTTAATGCATATGTGCGTTGCCTCAACACTGAGTGTGGTAATCAGTGGGCCTAGAACCTCAATTACATGCACACAACAACAACAACAAGAACTCTACTTTCGGGGCTGGCAAACACTGATCACTGATCGTTGATCGTTGATTGTTGATTGTTGATTGTTGATCGTTGATCGTAGATCGTTCATCGCTGATTGTTGCATGTGCAGCTGAGACTCATTATTGAGCTATGAATGTGAAAGGGAGATGCATAACAGACTGTTGTCATGCTTCTGTGACTCAGTGTTGCTGGCAATCAGGTGTGAAAAGTCCAAAAATGCCAACGCTTTGTGCTGTTAACTCTTAAGCGGAATGTGCGTGTCATTTTTTTGATGACATCTGTGATTGCCTGCGGTGCGAGTATTCACAAATACACTCATTCAGTGTGCGTTTATTCATTGTATTCACATTGGTCTAGAGTCGTCAAGTTTGTAAGCTCAATTTGACACCTCAATGATTTTGTGTGTCAGATCATAATTAAACAATGGCAGCGACAGCAACAACGACGACAACAGCAACAACAACAGCAACAACAACAGCAACAACAACACTCAACACTAAAACAATAAACAATTAACAGCAACAACAACAACAGCTAACAGTGACCATAACTGGGCAATTTCAAAAGTTGTCGCTTTTCACTTTTTTTTCGCCCGTTTATTGCTGTCAGCAATTTGAGAGCTTGACGCTAGCAGCAGCAACAGTTGCTGACAACTCTGAAGACTGTCAGCTGCTGTCAGCAACGGTGTTATTTACTAATTGCACTCACTGTTGCTGATCTGCAATACAACACAAATACATGAATAATTTCGTTATTCATTTAGTTTTATTTAATTGAATATTCATAGATTTTGCCAGCGTTGCCAGATTGTTGTTAATGTATTTGCTACTATTGCACACTTTTATTATCGATAAACGTGCCTATCGATATTTCTATATGAATGTTGCTACTGCCCTTAATATTAACAAGCTAAATAAGTCACCAATGTACAACAGGGACAACAGCAATGACAGACACTACCAACGACAACAACATCAACATCAAAGCACACAACAGCAACAACAACAATAATAACAACAACAAACATGTTAAAGCATTCTGCGTTCATTGCTCGTTTGTTTGCCACTCGAGGCGAAAGCAATTTCCTTGGAAAATTGCTGGCCCAGGCCCAGGCCAATGCCATCGTCATCGTCGTCGTCGTCATCATCGTCGTCGCCGTCGCCGTTGTCGTCATCGTGATCGTCGTCATCCGAAAGAGTCGCCTCGAGTTCTACGCAGGAGAAGAAGTGCTTCATCAATTTTTATCGATGAAGACCCATTTGGTTGATAACTCCATTTGTGGCAAATGTTGAGCACGCGCGTTTTGTAGTTAGTGTTGTTGCAATTGCTGCTGCTGCTGTTGTTGTTGTTGTCGTTACTGTTGTTATTGCTGTTGTTGCCGTTAGTAAATTTCGCGCGAAAAACGCCAAAGTTGCTGAAGTTTCATTGCTGTTGCTGTCGCAGCAGTAGCAGCAGTTGCTGCAGTTGTTGCAGTTGTTGCAGTTGCTGCTGCTTGCCATTGTAAAAGGCAAACGCACGTGTTGCAATGCACGCTATGAGGATGTTGCTGCCGTAACAGTTGCAGTTGCAGTTGCAGATGCTGCTGCAGTGGCTGTTGCAGTGCTTGTTGCTGTTGCTGTGGCACTGTCACTGGCCAGTTGGCCACTGTTGCTTTGACCGTTTAGGCCAAACTTGGTAAATTGTTTTGTTGAGCTCTCCGTCGTGGCCTTTCTTTTCTTGTTGCTGCTATTGCTGTTGCTGGTGTTGTTGTTGCTGCTGCTTATGGAGCTGCGAGTGAGAGTTGCATACTAATGCATCTTTGGCTTTGGCTTTGTGTGCTTTTTGTTTTCAGCAATTTTAATTACTGCATAGCTGGGCAGGCCGAAGCACGTCGAGAAATTAGCATTGATTTGGCACAATTTACATATCAAAGCCGGCAGCAGCAGCAACAACAGCAACAGGCGATGCAAACTTCCTGCCATATCAATTGCAACAGCAACAGTCGCTTCATCTTTTGCCGGTTGATGGCAGCAGATGTTGCAGATGTTGGGTCAAAAGCACTGTCCATCGGATCCAAGTCTCTGACCAACAAGCTGCCATTTACAGAGCGTGTTGTGCTCGTTGTGATGGGGCAGCAGTTGTTGTTGTTGTTGTTGTTTGTGGATGCAGTTGGAGCTGCTGCTGCTGCTGCTGCTGAGTCCATTGGCCTCATGCTGTTTGCTTGCACCACTTTTTTTGTTCCTACTGCCACATTACGTGTTGCTGTCGTGCTGCTGTTGCTGTTGTTGCTGTTGCTGCTGCTGCTGCTGTTGTTGCTCTTGCTGCTGTGCGAGTGCTCATTGCACTGGCAACTTTTTCAGTGGGTATTAAAATTACTTGGCATGTAATTAGTTTGCTTTTTGTACCCTTTTGCCCAGATCACTCGCGCTGCGTGTGGCCCCAAAACGTTTGAACGCCTGTAATGATCCATGAATGCGACATGTTGCTGTTGTTCTTGTTGTTGCTGCGGCTGTTGCTGCATGATGTTGTTACTTGTTATTGTCTGCACGCTAGAGGTGTTATTTTTATGGCTTTATAATGTGGCTCAGCTGTTGTTGCTGCTGAGTTATTGTTGCTGATGTGCTGTTGCTGATGTGCTGTTCCCTGACCCGTTATGAGGCACATCCATCAATTGTCTCAGAATGCAATTAACAGAAAGGACGACGAAGTGAGGCGAAGCCTTTGTAATTGAGATATAGAAATATACAGAGAGAGAAAGAGAGAGGAAGAGAAGTGAATGGAGAGGGAGAGGAATAGGAAGAGAAGAGATAGAGAGCGAGTGCGAGAAGTAGAGGAAGAAGTAGTGGGAGTGGAAGAGGTAGCGGTAGAGGTAGAGGGAGTGGGCGTGGGAGAGAGATAGTAAGAGATAGTAAGTAATAAAAGGAAAGAAAGAGCAACTAGGGAAAGCGATAAAAGCAAAGAGAGTATAAAGAGAGAGGGAGCCAAAGACAGATAGAGAGCGAGAGAGAGAGAGAGAGAGAGAGAGACAGAGAAAGGGATGTAGAGAGACAACAAGCGATCTCTTGCAGCAAACAGACAAATAAATCAATAAATATAGTTGAACTGATTATTTGCATCTTTGATTACTTAGCATTCAGATTATGCTCATATTCATCCTCATCATCATCATTATGATCATTATTACGTACAAATCTGCCAAGGAATTGTCTCTGCTTCCGTTTGTGCCACTTTTCATGCCACAATTGCTTTTTCTCCACTTGAGCTTAAAATTATTGTGATTATTTCAGACTCGTTGCAGTCGTTGTTGTTGTTGCTCTGGTTGCTGTTGTTGCTTTGAACTGTGCACCTGTTGCACTTGTGCCTGTTGTTGTTATTACTGTTGCTATTGCAAGCAACAGCAACTAGAGAGACTTGAGATATTAAACTCGCATTTACAGCCAGATTTATTGGACCATTTGTCGAGCTCATTGTTTAGCATAGAAATGTTAATTGTTAAGTTGATGCAGCTGCAGTTGGCAACGTTGTTATAATTGCTGTTGTAGTAGTAGTAGTTGTTGTTGTTGCTATTGTTATAATTATTATTCTTGCTGCTGATAATTCTTTAAGCAAATAAGACACTTTTGATGATCAAGTTCGTTTCCTAAGTCATTCGTTTGCGTAGACAACAACAGCAACAGCAACAACAACCTTAGGCTCATCTTTATTTGGGTCATCGCCGTTGTTGTCGTTGCCGCACCCAAAGTGCCGCCAAGTTAAAGGCGGGGGCAGGCAGGCATATCAGCGACTGTGGCATGCATCATAAACACGCAATCGAAACAACCAAACAACAACAGCAACAACAACAACAACAACAGTCAGCGTTGCACGTGAGCGTTGAACAATGAGCTTAACATTTATTTCGATTTCGGAATGGACTGATATAAAAGTCTTGCATAAAGTGCGCTCACCCAAGTGTTTTAATGGCCATAAAAAACACAGAAATAAAAACACAAATAATAATAAAAATAAAAAAAATAATAATAAAACAGAAACTGTAAGAAAAATCTCATTTTTGGGGTCTATTCAACAACCCACAGCTCCGTCTTAACTACATTTATTACATACATGTTTGTGTCGCTATCTCCATCTCTCTCTCTCCTCTTTCTATCTCCCTCACACACACACTCTGGCTTTGGCTGACCTTCAAAACGCGCCAAGATATCAAATATTTGTGTCTGCAACACGCCCCGAAAAAGGCAGCCTCCCAAAAAGTGGCTTGAGTTCTTCACGACAGACAACAGACGCAATCCATCAAAGTTGTTGTTGCTGCTGTTGCTGTGGCTGATGTTGTTGTTGTTGGTGTTGTTATGGCCCAAAGGCAACATCGGCAACAGCAACAGCAACAGCAACAAGTAATAATATTTGTGCAAAGTGTTAAGGCCACAAAAGCGCAGACAGCAGACAGTAGCAACTGCCGTAGTAGTAGACAGAGGCAGCAACACAGTAGCTGTTGCTGCAACATACACACACAAAGGAAAGGAGCAAAAACAGCAACAACAACCAGCAACTGGACAGGACCAACAGGCGGTGGGCTTAGATGGCGGCTTCCATAGACGACAACGTTTTGTTTTAATTTACTCGACGTCGACATTGTTGTTGTTGTTGTTGCTGTTGCTGTTGTTGCTGCTGCTGTTGTTGTTGATGGGTTTCCTGTTTAGATAGTTTTTGTGATTTGATGTGATACACCTTCATGTTGCAAGCAGCGAGAGGCTGTGCAGCTTGCTTGCTGGGGCATCCACTTTGATGTACGTACACTTTGAAATGTTGTTGATGAGTACGCGAGATATTTAAAGATTGCAGCAACAAATGCGGCGACAGCGACGCCAGCTGCAGCAGCGCAGCTTGCGGTGGCGTTGCTGCTGCTACTGTGGCTTGAAGACTCTAGCTACAACTCTGGCTCCAACTCTGACTCTGGCTTATATAATAAATTTAAATGCACGCCTGCCTGGACACTTGCATGGACAGCTGGACGCGGGGGGAGGGAGACATGTGGGGGGAGAGGGACAGGCCATGTGGACAGGGCAGTTTGTTGACGCGCCATCCGACCGACTGCCTGACTGGCCTGCCTCGCATAGTTGAAGGCGGCACTGCACAGTGGCACCAAACCAGTAAACTGTTAATATTTATATGGGCAACATTTTTCTACTGCAATCTTATCTTATATTGTCTTCTAATTACTTGAACTAAATATTATTGCAATTGGATGAATATGACATAAAGCTGTCATAGCAAAGATCGAATAGAAATTAATTATATAGATAGAAACGATTTGTTATTTATTAATAAGTAGTCAACATAATTATACAATTTAGTATTCATATTTATTATTTAAAATTAATATTAATTATTTAATATTTATTAGCTATTATTTATCATTTATCATTTATTATTTATTATTATTATTTATTATTATTATTTAGTTTTCGTCATTATTACTTATTATATTTATTATTTATTCTTTATAATTCATTTGTTATTATTATTATTTATTGTTTATCATTTTTACTTGTTATTTATTATTTATCATTTACTGTTAATTATTTACTGTTTATTATTGTTTATTGTTTATCATTTTTACTTATTATATTTATGATTTATTACTTAATATTTATTCTATATTATTTATTATTAATTTTTTATTATTTATTATTATTATTTACGGTATTTCATTCTTTTCACTTTTTTATTAATTATCATTTATTATTAATTATTTTCTGTTTATTATTTATTATTCATTATTTACTGTTTATTATTTACGGATTATTATTTATTACTTATTATTTATTTATTAATTATAATAAGTCATGCAATTATAATTGTAAAGCTTACACAAACATAGTACCACTGTGCACAGTTCACTGTTATTTGCTTGCTTGTTGCTGTTGTAGTAGAAGTAGTAGTAGTAGTAGTTGTTGTTGTTTTTGTAGTTCTTGTTGGTGCTGTGGCTTGTGTTAAGCTGACACTTAGCTAGCGACTAAGAGATATTCATTAAAATGGCCAAGAGCAATTGCATAACTAATGTGTAACAACAGCTACTTCAACGACTACAACAATAACGATAACAAAAGAAGGCAAAAAAGACAGACAGAGAGAGAGAGAGAGAGAGACAGGGAGAGAGAGAGAGAGAAGCCGAAAACATAAACAATTTCGTATTAACTTAGTTAAGTTAAACAATTAAATCAATTAAGCACAAACTCGTATGAAAGCAACACCAAACTGGCCCTGAGATTGTTGGTAGGTGGTAGAGTGAGTGGATGGGGGATGGGGGGAGGATGGGGTATTGGATTCGGCCTGGTTCTGGGCTTCTTGGCTGCTTGGACTGAGCTCTGCACTCTGGTGACGCCCAAAAGGCCAAGTCACGGCCGCCAATGGCAATTATAGAGCATAAAACATCGATAATCATAATAATTAAGCATGACTCGGCAGAATGTTGTTGTTGTTGTTGTTGCTGTTGTTGTTGTTGCAACTTGCAACATACAGAAGCGGCAAGGTTGACAGTAGAGCAGCGCTTAGAAGCGTAGAATCGATGTGGAAACTGGCCAACAACGATGATGACAATGACGATGATGATGATGATGCATCAAATTAAGGGCTCAGACATGCGAGTGAAATCTATTTATTAATAACTAAACATCAGACTGCACACAAATTGTTAATTAAAGGAATTTGGTTTGATCTTTTTTAACATTCAAACGTGAACTTGAACGTGAATTTAAACGTGAACGTGAATGTGAATGTGAGTGTAAACTCTTCTCACCGATCTCAACTGGCTGCATGATTTGTGTGTTTAGAAAGTTCTCCATTCTCTTCATGCTCTTTATTCTCTGCCTTTTCTCCAGTCTCACCATTCTCTTCATTCTTTTCTCTTGCAGAGAACACTATCAAATGCTCAGTAACTCAAACGTCACGAAGCTGACGATCAACGTAAGACGCCCACTTAAAGAACTGATCATTGATCTATTAATGCAGTTATTTCTATTGAAATCAGCTTACGATTTGCATTTTCCAATAACTAAACACACTTAGTAATAATAGTAACTAATAGTAAAATTTGTAATAAAAGAATAAAGCAATTCAAAACTGTTTCAAATCATTTATGATGTTTTGTATTTCTATATTTCTGTATTTCTGAATTTCTGAATTTGTGTTGTTTATTTTAGCGCTTTTGTTGCACAGTTTGAAGCCATTGTTCCGCTTGGCTATTAATGTCAAAACTACTGTTAAAAAGCTAAGAGAGAGGGGCACAAAGAGCGAGTGAGACAGGGTAAAAATTAGTAACAATTGGCAATTTGCTTTAATTGTGTTGACAACAAAGCAAAGTGTAGAATTATTTTGTAAACAATGAAACAAAGTTAACATTTTGGCGAATGGTAACACGTGCAATGATCATCAGCATAATCATAGTAATAATGATGATGATGAGCATGATGATGATGATGATGATAAAAATAGGTAGTGGGGCCACCTCTAAGTCGTATTAATGCCGATGATAGCGAGACAAAGACGCTTTGAAGCTAAATGAATGTTTAGAAGATAATTCAAAGTTCTGCTTCGTAGCCCTGATTCAACCAGCTGAAAGATCAAACAGCGACAATGATGAAGAGACTCTGGACACAGAGAGAGAATGATTCATCAGCTTTGTGTGTGCTGCTTCTTCTTCTGCCCAATGATATGACAATTGGGACAATGGAGTTTCTTGAGAAGTGCTGACTTTAGACTGTCTTTCTGAAATCAATTAAAATCATTCGACTCTAACCTCAAATTTTAATGTCTTAATAGCGTTTTCACTTTACGCCCATTTCAGGCATGATTTGTTAAGAAAAACTTTTGTAATTGTGCTTAATTTCATAAAATTTTCATAACTTTTTTTTGTTGCTATAATTCAATTTGCACAGATTTTCTCTTTTTATTTTTATTTTTATTTTCGTTTTTGTTTTGTTTTTATTTTCTCAATAAGAAAAAATTTCCCTGACGCTTTTCATGTGCAAAGTAAACGTTTTATTTTTCTTCTTTATTTCCATTGCAGTTGCCATTATTTTGCTGAATTCGTCATTTGTCAACTTTTCTTTTAATAACCAACACGTTCAACTGGCCAAGTTGTTTGTGCAGTTGAGCAAAACCACAAAAGCAAAGCACAGAACAGCTGCTATAATAAGTGTGAGAAAGAGCAAGAGAAAGAGAAAAAGAGAGAGAGAGAGAGAGAGAGAGAGAGAGAGAGAGAGAGAGAGAGAGAGACAGACAGATAGATAGTGAAATAGAGGAAAACGTGAACTAATTGTTTGGAAAGTCATTCAATATAGAAGCACTTTCGACTGTCCCTAACCAATCATGGCTCTGGCATTATAATTTCGCAATAACTGGAGCATGAAATATTATAACACAATGTCTAACTTTATGGCTCGAACAAAGCAGTTGTTAACTAACAACAACAACAGCAACAGCAACTATAGACACATCTAAGAGATACAACATCGTTTAATTTGAACATTTCCGTCTACAATAGAAATGACAATAATCGAACGATTAACGATCATTCGCTGGTTCCACTGTCGTGGAACTAGTTCCTATGCGGAAAGCGGAAACATTTATGTATGTTTACACTTCACAAAACCAAACTCAACACATCCATCGCTTTCAATTGAATTCAAATTGGATTTTAATTGATTGACAAATACTCATCAATTGTTTGACTTACCGCTTAAATGATCTGTCGCCTTATTGATGCATCCAATGTTTGTCGAAGCTGAAAGCAGAGCAAAGATTTACACAATCGATTAGTTAACTTCAAGTATGTAAGAACTCTTAGAGACTATTCTATAAATAAAGCTACACAAATGAGATTCGGCATATTTATTTATTAATCAAACAAAAGCGCAATTTGCATACTAACTAAATTCCAGCACAAAGACGATTTGCATTATAGAGGCTAATGAATATCGCACCTGCCGAGCAACAATAGCGTCGGGTCACAGTCCCAGTCACTGTCCCAGTCACTGTCACAGTTAACGTCACAGTTAGAGTAGATGAGCGAAAGAGACGGAAATTTTGCGTTGGCCAAAGAGTTTACAGTTACAGTTAACAGAAACGGCCAAGATGAACGGGTAGCAAGGGGCAACATAAGGTTGCGGAGGGGAAGCCAGCCAACCTTTGAATCAACCTCAAATGCGCTTAAAATGCAAACAAAATATTTCAGTAAAAAGATTTAAAACGCAAAGAATAAAATTTAAAAAAAAAAAAAAAGAAATGAAGCAAAAAAAAAAAGCAACGCCACGCAAACCGGTTACAGCATAATAATATCGGGCCGAGAAACGAAGAACCGGTTGGATTTAAGCTTTATATACTTACATATATGACTATATAACATATATGACTAAATATATATTTACTTCAGATTGGCACAGAACCAGAATCAGAATTGGATTAATACTTTTACTATCTGAATACATCTGCTAAGGGTTTTGTAAGTTTGGTCCGAGTTATGCGAGTATTTCAAATGAAATGTTGACTGACAATCAAATTAATTTCAATTAAATGTTGATTGGAGTTTTATTTGAAAATCATAAAGCGACTTGAGGAGAGATAAAGATCTAAACGGCTTCCACTTCCCCTCTCGGTGCCTAGTGCGAAGTGACAGGCGTGAAGTGAGTCAAAATATGAAATAACAAGAACAACAACAATAACAGCTACAACAACAACAGTTAGCTTAATGCTTCTGGCCATATATACTCGACTCGTACTCGTACTCGTACTCGTACTCGTAGTTATTAAATAAGTCGAAAACTACAGCAAAAAATCTCGCAAAACGGCACCAAAAATCGCAAAGTTATTGCCTGTCAGGCCAAGTGACGGCTGCCCAATCTTGTGGTCCATGTCTCTGCCCTCTTTCCTCTCTCCTCGCTCTCCTCTCCTAACTGTCTGCTTTTTATAATACTTTTTGCTTTTTTTTTCTTTTGCATGGTGAAGCTTATTGAAAAGTCTTCCGCTTTACGAAAATTACATGAACTGAGGGTGCAGCAACTACGAGTTGAAGGTGTTGCCGAGCTGCAGTGGGGTGTGCAGTGTTGCCGAGTTGCCGAGTTGTTGTAAGAGTAGATAAGCAATCGGCGGGTTTCGGTTTTGGTTTTGGTTTTGGGTTTGGGTTGCTGCTAATCACAAGGTGCCTGCCCGCCTGTCCATTGATTTATTGGCAAATTTCAAGTTAACACTTTTTCCTAAATTGAGTTATTTATTTCGCTTGCCACATGCTGCATGCTGCATGCCGCCTGCTGCCGTTTGCCGTTTGTTGCACTTTTGCTATAATTTCACAGCACATGATCACATGAGGTCGTCACGTAGTTTGCAAGGTAAAACAGGGTATAAAAACCTGCAGGAAACGCGGCAACGACAAGTCGCTGCATTTAGATTTATATTCGTAGATTTTGGCAGTCGTGTTAATGAAGTTTGCTGATTTATGTTCTCACATTGCAGCGGCATAGTAACTCTAGTTTAATTTGATTTGATTTCTAACTATCGTCTAATCTAACGATGTTTGAATGCCAACGGTTGGATGAGTGCAGGCATCAGTCTGGCAACTCTGTAGCTCTTCGATACTCTCTGCTGCCCTCAGCAGTGTTGCCCTTGTGGGCTGCAATTCCTTTTTAAGTGTGCACACACTAAATATCGTGTTAAATAACGTTTGAATGGTTCACTAAAAATATAATTAATGTCTCTTCCTTTGCCATAATGTCCATAAAATCTTCCGTATGTGCGAAATGATAAGTTTACCGCAAAATAAAACTGTTTAGTTTATTACCCGGAAAATTGAAGGTGAACTTCACATGGTGACGACTTATGTATGCAACTTGGCTTTTCCTCAACGCGTTTTCCTATTTCCCATACCAAAACCGTTAACCGTAAGCCCAACAAACGGCGTCATTGCCAAGTGCGAAAATAGCGCAAAAACACACACAAAAAAAGCACAGAGAGAGAGAGAAAGAAAGAAAAACAGACAGATAAATGAAAAGCTGTTGTTGTTGTGGTTGTGGTTGTGGTTGTATTCACAACGTGAATACGCGATCTATAAGAAGCGAGAGAGATGCATAACTGAAATTATAAAAAATCAACAGAGTTAATTATGTACATTTAATGTTTTAATTAATGTTTTCTATCGATTGAACAGCGACAGAAACCGAAACAGTGAAAGTTATTAACATTTAACATCAATCGCAATGAAACAGCTTGAGTGCGAGAGTGAGTGAGATGGCAATAATAGAGTTGGGAATACTCATGAATTAAGTCAATGTTAATACGAATCGTAAGTGAATAAGCTGCAAACTTGTTGTGCGTGCTGTGAGTTTTATGAGCACTCGAACTATTCATTACTCTCTGTGTGTGGGCAACTCAACTGAGACTCGTACTTGACTGAGTGTTTCCCCACTTCCCACTTCCCACCCCACCCCCCCCCTCACCAGACCCCTTGCCGAGACGATGATGCGCAGGTGAAATTGAATTTAGCGGAATTTATCAATGAAAGTGCGAATGAGAGAGTCTGTCCGATGTCGTGGGAAGGTTTAAGCTGTTGTCTGCCTTATAAGTACGAGCTGAATACCACATAAGTTTCCTCATTTTCCAATTGAATCTGTCGATTATCCGAAAGATGCATACCATCATTTCAATTGTAACTGTAATTCGTCGTTTATCGATTTGTGGAGGAGAAATCAACTTGAAACAGTAAGAGTATGCGAAATGAAGAGTCTCTAGCTCTCTTAGGGTGGAAGATGCCTCTCTGATAGCTTATATCACCTATTGATCTAGTTTTCAGCACAACTTCCGCAGTTCTGAGCTTTCAAGACAATCTCCTCATATTTAACCTTAAGATGGCAATCTAAGTCTCTAATTTACCTTAGATAAATTCAAATAAAGTCTGTTGAATTCAGCGCTTCATTTGGACAACAATATATCATGGTCAACAGCTAATTTACATTTCTATTTAATACAACAAGTAAACGATGGTCCATAAATTGAGTTAAAACAAAGAATTACACAAGCTACAACATTCAATTTAACATAATAACTTTGATTTGTAATACACATTTGTATTTTCTTTCTTTCTGTCTGTCTTGATTTATTATTCTTTTTTGTCGCATATGTTTTAATTAGTTTCGAACAAAATGCAGATATGAAAGTCTATAAATAAATAAAGAAATTTGCAATTTGAATAGCTCTACGCTTTAACCTTTCTCTCTGCAACCATCTATGGAGCTTACATAATTCCAGAGCAGAGTGCAAATTTCTATTCGCGGGTTTCCATAATTTAATGACAGCTCTTTATGGGCCTCTAAAAGCTGCACTTGGCCCGTAAACCGTCAACAGTTAACAGTTAACAGTCAACAGTAAAGTAGTTGAGCCAAAACTAAATACAAGTTTCAATATGAAATTTGAGACTTTCGCTTTCCTGCGGTCCGTTCCGAGACTTGGATAGTATCTGGAAGGCTTTTCATCTTGGCATCCCAAAGATTTGCAATCAACATTTTCTAGCAGACAGTTACAAAATATTTGCGGTTTCTTTTCTGCTTGCAACCAATTAGCGGCCGAATTGCCAAGATACACAAATAATAAATCTGAAACTAATAAAAATAATACAAATATGCAATGCCAGCAATGGCAACAACAACAACAACAGCAACAACAGCCGTATGTTGCATGTGCGCTGTAATGTGGCTAATGCAACCGGTTGCTGCCCAGCCGAAAAACTGCAACTGCAACTGCAACACTGACTGCGACAGCGACTGCGACTGTGACTGCAACAGTGACTGCGACGGCAGCGGCAACAACGACTTTCCATTTTCAAATGTTTTTTGCAGCCTTGCGTTGCATTGCGTTGTGTTGCCTTGCGCCGGCAACTGGCCACGGCGGCAACATCGACGACTGCAACAACAACAGCAACAACGGCAGCAACATCGACAACTTTTCATTTCGTTTTTCACGCGGCGCATGCCAAAAAATAAATAAATAAAAATAAATACACACACTTACACACACACACACACACACAAAAACAAGAGAATATAATAATAATAAAAACAAAACGACCGAAAACTGCAAACACAGCGACGATTTTAATAGCCGTGTGAAGGGTACTTAAACTTGGTCTTTAATCTCGTAACGCTCGTAACGCTCATAACTCCTCGCCACTCGCAACATTTTAGCCATAATTTTGCTTGTCAACAGATATATTGTGCTAAGTAATTTATGCGCAGTTAGTTAGTTATAATATTTAACTTAATTTATATTTATATTATAATTATAATTTAATTATAACAATTGCATGTGTTATTATTATTTAATATATATGCATAATCAAAAAACGTTTACTGCTGTAAAATTATAATATTTTAAACATCATTATATTATTCATTATATTTATTTTAATTATTTTCCAATTATAATCGTACATCTGCAATACATTCTCTTTCTTTAGCTTTAGCTACATTTTAAATTAGTTAGTTTAGTTCAGTTTAATAATTAAATAATATAATATTAATAGTATATAATAATATGAATATAATATAATATTATACAATAATAATATCCATTTAATATAATTTAAATATTATATATAAAACTGAAGACTGTTCCCAGTTTAAGATAATATTTAATTGAAAATGAAATATATTTTTAATATTATTTTGCTAGTTATCTGTTATATACAGTAATATAATTAAATTAATTACTATTTTAATATTTCAAATTAATATTAATTAGTATTTATCTTCTAGAAATGATGTAATAATTATGTTATATTGTATAAATACATCTTTGAGTATATTTAAACTATACTTGTAATTAACAATATTCTAATAAGCATATTTATACATATTTCGAATATATTTTAAAAATAATAATAATAATAAATAATAATTCAAATACATTTAAATTACTCACAAATATCAACTCTATCTACATTTAAGTCAATATTCCATTCTAAAATATTTAGTTATTGTTAACAAATACATTTGCATTAATTAAGTTAATTAGCTTATTAACTACTGGCATTCAACTTGTGGATTCATTTGCCTAATCCCCAAATGGATGACGCCCCATTAGAGTATGCAAGCTTCGTCTTAGACCGAATACAATTTCAACTTGGCCATTTTGGAGAATTGAAAACTGAAAACTGAAACTGCCAGCGATGTCTGCGCGCTGTCTACGCAGCTGGAAGTCCCCGTCCCAGTCCCAGTCCCAGTCTCAGTCTCAGTCGTAGTTTCAGTCGTAGTCGTAGTCATAGTTCCCGCTTCCCCATCAGAGTCCTAGTCGCAGTTGCCGGGGCGAAGACCTGGCTTGAAGTTGAAGTCGCAGTCGCAGTCGCAGTCGAAGTGGATGTCGTGTGGCAAGTGCTGCAATGTTGACAATTTTTAGTTGCCGTTTATTGTTGTTGCAGTAGTAGTAGTAGTAGTACTTGCTGTTGTTGTTGTTGTTGTTGCAGTTGTTGTTGTTGTGGTAGTTATTGACCGGTCTTTGCCTTTCGCGATAGACCAAGTTGGGGCATGGTTATTAGTGGGCGTAATGTTGTTGCCGTTGCTGTTGCTATTGCTGTTGTTGTTGCAACTGCTACTGGTTGTTGTTGTTATTGTTGTTGTTGTCTCAACAGTCTGAACAAACCGACGCTTTTGCTTTCCACAACCACAGCAATAATTGTCGATTGCCTTTTTTGGGTCTGCACAGCGGAAACGTTGCTGATTGCACTTGCAACAGTCGTAGACACAGCGAGAGTTGAATGTGCCACGTTTAGTATTGTTGTTAAACAGATTTGACTACTTCGATTTGACTTTTATCCACAAACGGAAGCCTCAACCAAATAAACATATAACACATAACAAACAACAAACAAACGTTGTCCCCTGCTGATGAGTCAAGCATAAAAATTCTAGAGGCGCATATTGGCGTGGCAAGTTGTCGATGAACTTGCCCCCAAGTCCACAATGCAAATCGTGAATGCACTTCCGTTCAAGACGATGACAATGGGCCAAGTTAATGGTGGAAACTCAATTCAAAATATGGCTTAAAGAGCGGAAACAGTTTAAACTTTGGATAAGCTCAAGTGAGAATTATAGAGAAGAGTTTTGAACTTACCTCCATGGTCAGTTGATTAAAGTAAAAGGTAAATATAAAGAAAATAGAATCTCGAATCCTCAGTTTAGTTAGCAAGTTAGTTAGTTTGCTTGTTGAATGATTTCTACTTATTTCAGTTGGTTTCTGTTTGTGCTTCGCTTTAATTGCCATTTGCATGCTGAAGAGATTCCAATTAAGAACCTAGAACTTTTTATGAGTTGCAACTTGCCTTTTGGGGCATACAACGACAGCAGTCTCTAAACGGTTTCCTCAACGTTGCTTCCTGACCATTTATCATCTTTGGAACACGCGCTTCTACCCGCGGCGAGGCTCAAGAAAATAGGAAAATAGGAAAATGGAAAAATAAAACCAAAACAATAACAATAAATAAAACTAACAAGAACACAGTTGGAAGCTAACTTTTGGTACGCCCAATGCAGTTTTTTGACCTTTTTAGACCATTAACATTAACGTTTAAGTTAACATTAGGAGCAATAACATTAAGCAAGTAACCGTTAATGTTAACAGCAAATGTTTTCTGTGCATTGACTGAAAGCTGACGCTTTTCAAGTTGACAACGTCATCAACGTTGTTGTTGTTGTCATTGTTGGGCACATTTTTACCGTTTGTAAGCTGTCATATTTCTCGACGTTGTGTGTGTGTGTTTGTTGTTTGTTTCAACTAATTTGTTATTATTTTGACATTAATGTGTTGATGATTTTTGAATGAATATTGCTGCGGGCAATGAATCATTTGTTACTGTTATTGGTAGATCTGGAGTGTGGCCTCAAGGGAGAGTGAATGAACCTGTAGCGACATTTATTTTTCAAAACTATTTAAACATCATTCAAACTAATTATTTTTATAACAATAAGATTTTAATTTGAAGCCAAGAAACAATTGACAACAAAGTAAACACAAGAAACACAAATGTCTGGCAACTCTATCAGTAGAACAGCGTATAAGGTAGCGTGGGGAGTTGCAAGCTGACTTGGCAAGAATTCACCACACCGCTCTTCATTTGACAAATGAAGGTGAATTGCTTTAGCTTTCAAATAAGCTGTAATTATTATTTATTTAGATTATTTGTATTTTGATTTGTAATAAACTTTAATATGAACAGACTAAAGTTGACGTTAGATAAATAGTAAATAAACAATAAAACATTTCCAATAAGTATTGTTTTCAAAGCAAATTAAATAAATAGAATTTATCAACTAATAGCCTAGGCATAACGTTTCCACCTGCTTGCTTCGGCATTATCATTATCACTATCATTATCATCATCAATCGCAATGCGATGCCAAATACGTGAGGCCTAAAACATTCACGCAATTTCCTGTCCACTTTGCGCTCCTCTGAAATTGTCGTATAACCGTGGCGGGCATTTGTGTTTTTGGCATGCGGTCTGCATTTAAAACGTAAACAGAAAAATTTCTTGTTAATTACGCCACTCACTAGCATTAACACATTTCCCTGTCATCATTCTGCTGACCCAATTTTGGAGTTAAATAAAATAAGCGACTAACTGAGCAAAACCGAAGCGACTTTTACCGCGCATTGAAATTAAAACAATTCCATTTAGTTTTCTTTTTATTCCGCATTTGTTCGCATTTTGTTTTAAAATATTACAAAGACAGACAAAAAGTTTTTAACTTATCCGTTAACGCTGACAGTTGCAATTTGGCCGGGAAGCCCAAAGGGGACAACAAAATGCCAAAGGCCAGCATAATAATTAAATGTGAGTCCAATTTGTGGAGCATGCAGCCAAGCAACTTGTTGCATACATCAAAATTGGGGCTCAGCTCACTGAATTCGCACTAAATTCGAGTAAAAACTGCAATTGATATTAACAGTAATTAAACTCTGTGTTATTTACATTATTCCGAATGATAGAATTGATGGGAAATGAACTTGACCGAGCAGTAAAACGATCTGGCAACGTCGCGACACCGTTTGTAACACGAGAGTCATTCATTTAGTTTTGGCCAATTCAAAGTGAAGGCCATGTCAAATGGCAATGTATCTGCGGAGTTTGCTATGTTGTAACAAGATTCACACGCTTTTGTGATCACATTAACTTGTCCATTTGTTTGCACATCATCAGCAAACATCATTATCATTAGCATTATCATTATCATTATCATTATCGTGCTCATTAACGCAATCATCTTGAGCAGGCGGCAATTAAAACGAGAGCGAAAGTAAAGCATTTAACAAGTTAAGTAAAACAATTGCAATGAAAACAATAAACAAATAAAAGTATTCAAGTCAATTGAAAGATTTCGCTGTGAAAATGAATTCCATTTTCGTGTTGCAATTGCCAAGTAAATGAAATTGAGTGAAAATTGATATTGTTCATGAGAAAAGCTAATTAAATGCAAATTGTTATGGCCAGTTTAATGATACTGTTACTCCCTCCCTTCTCCCTCTCCTTCCGCCCACCATCCTGTTCATTGCTGCCTCTGCCAAACTCAATTAATCTTTGGCCATAAAAAATCATCCAGTGTCATGCCTTTAATTACTTTATTACAAACCCCTGACCGTAAGTGGACTGCATTCTTTTTGGCCCGCACACTGCTGATATATGGCCTACAGATTCGGGCTTGCCATGTGGCCGGAGGTCTGGCTGCGCTCCAGAACTTGTGGGCTGGCATTTGAGGCGGCCTTAGCGGTACTTCGAGTTAACAGACCCCAAAAATTAACCAAAGACAAATCGCTTACGCCCCCCGGCCAACAATATGAGCAGCATAACAATTTAATATAACATTTTATATGTGTGTGCATACACTCACATATGTGCAAATACATATGCACTCTTATTTATAAGCTAACTGGCTGTGCAAAATAATTTATTTAATTTATAGCAAAGGCGATGGCAGCTGTGCACAGTGGGTGTCGATTGATGATAAAGCAAAGCTTTTCTTAATTAAAAATATAATACAATTAATATAATTATATTGTTTATTACTTGCATTAAGTTTTAATTGATCAATTTGTAAGAAATTTGTCACTTTGTTCCATTTAAAACGGAAACTCGCCTCTAAGTCTAGTAGTAGTAGTAGTAGTATGTATAAGTAGCAGAAGTAGTAGTATTTGTAGTAGAGAAGTAGTAGTAGTAGTAGAATTAGTAGTAAAAGAAGTAGAGTAGTATTAGTTTAGAAGTAGTAGATGCAGTGGTAATAGTAGTAGAAGTACTAGTACTAGTTGAAGTAGTAGTAGAAGTAGTAGTAGTAGTAGAAATAGTAGAAGATGTAGTAGTAGAAATAGTAGTAGAAGTAGTAGTAGAAGTAGTAGTTGTAGTAGTGGTAGTAGTAGTAGTAATAATTGTAAAGAAGTAGTAGTAGAAGAAGTAGAGTAGTAGAAGTAGTAGTAGAAGTAGTTAGTTGTAATATTTTAAGTAGTAGTAAAAGCAGTAGCAGTAGAAGTAGTAGTAGGAGTAGAAGTAGTAGTAGTAGAAGTAGTAGTAGTAGAAGTAGTAGTAGTAGAAGTAGTAGTAGTACTAGTAGTATTAATAGGACTAGTAGTAGTAGTAGAAGAAGCAGTAGTAGTAGTAGAATATCAATACGCAAATGCTATGAAATGTAACCCATTTCCACTGTGCCGCACAGTGGGTAAAGTTAAACCGGAGACTTAAAGGCCATTGCCACTGTGATCACACACAAACAACGAGTGAGGGGCGTGCTCGGCTTAAAGGCAAACAGAGAGGCAGTTCGACAAGCCTCCCGCAATTTGACCAAAAAGCAAAAAACCAAAAATAATGAATGCGTTGCTCTGTTGCAACAGCAGCTGACAGACATGAAGTGAATGAAATGTGGGCAAGTGTATTAAAAATTAATTAAAAAACAACTACAAAGCTGGCGAGTTGAAGAAGCACGAGAAAGCGCAGAAAGTAAATAGAGAAATGAGTATATTATTATTATGACTTCAATATGAGGCTGACTCAGAGTGGAGGCTACGTGAGTTGCACGCCAAATCGGAGCTAGAACATGCCACAAAGCCGCAAAAGCCCCACAAACGGCAATGTTCAATGGTTGGTAGCAAATTGATTGCCAGCGAGAGTATAGATTGGAGTGCAGAGAGTGTGGAGAGTGGAGAATAGAGAGAGAGGGAGAGAGAATTGACCCACTACTGCTGCGAGTATCTGGAAGATACAAAACGTTAGAATCGTTTAACTGCGCTGCCTAACTGTGGCAAGACCTCAATATCAATAGAGAACGTGCCACGCTCCTCAGGCAAGTGAATTACAGACAGAGAGACTTCGGTATATTAACTATTGTTGTTGTTGTTGCTGCCCAATTTGCATAATTAGCGTACACTTTTCGGCCATTTAACAACGCTTCTTTAATCACCTTTTAAGTGAGAGTTGAAATTATTGACAACACAACAAACTTTGAAGCGAAAGTCTATAGTATTGTTCGTAGACCAAGATGTGCCCTTTGTCTGTCCCAACATGAGCTAGGTGACTGCCACATGATGAGCATTTGGACAGAAGAATGTCTACGGAGAATTGTAGCAGTCATAAGTGCAGCGCACTTAAAGGTCAATCAACTTTTGCAGTAAATACAGAAAGATTTATAATGAAAAGAAGAAGTGAGACAGTTTCAACAAAGAATGTGATTCAATTTATGATTGAAGGGAAGTTTCAACTCCAGTGTAGGGTATGTGCTTAAGAGCGATCACAAGAGGAAGCCACAGTCTACGAAGAATGTGCTGTAAAGTCAAGAAAATTTACTTCAGTTAAAAGTGTTAAGCATACTTACCAAATGAACATGCCCGAGTGCAGGGTATTTCCTTACAAAAGATGGCAAAAGAAGCAAGAATCGCAGTAAATTGAAAGAAGAAAGAACTTCAATATTGAAGAATTGAAATGCAAGGAAGAAATCACTATGAAAACAAGGAAATCAATTTGAGATTAATGTGTCAAGCACACTCGGCAAATGAGCATGCCCCACTGCAGGGTATCTGCTTACAATAGATATTTGCCAAGCAGCTGAGGAATGTGCCATAGCAGCATCAACTAACAAACGGTAACAGTTTTCACAACAGAAGCAACCTATTGAAAATCAAATGCAGTCCAACAACAATGACGACGATTATGATTTTTCCGGTCAGACGATGTGGCAGGTGGCAGTTGGCAGTTGTGGCAGTTGTAGCAGGTGGCAAGTGGCAAGTGGCAGACAGTGTGGAAGCAGCATACCACTTCATCAACTACTCATTGCAAATATTTACATGTTGCTGGCGATAAGCTCGGCTAACTGCCGAGATAAGAGCTGATAATACGTTTATGGCTGTAAGTCGTGCAGTGGGAAAAAAGAGAAAATCTCTTTCAGTTTTTCTGGTTGTTTTTCTGTTTTGGGCTAGGCACAAAGAGACCTTTACCCGGAAGCAATTCAATGGGTGTTGCAACTGGATTGGGCAGCTACTTTTACTTTAAACTGGCTTGCATAATGCACCTCAGACGGGCTAACAATAACAGATACGTATAGAGATGCAACTACAGATACAGATGCAGATACAGTGGCGACTATAGATACAGATACAGCTACAGATACAGATGCACGCCTCAAATAGTGCGACAAAGTGTCGCGATCCGAGCGTTAATTCAAACAAATTGCTGCATAAATGCATTATAAAAGGCAGAGCAACAAATGCTCGTGACAGTGTGACCGTGCGTCAATTTGACAGTGTGACAGTATTAAAGGCAGCCAGAATGCTGCAGCTAGAGATGCCGCATTGAGAATGCATATGATAAATTGCTGCAACATTCAGCTGCCACAAAATGTGGGCTGTAACGCACAGTGGTTACAGTTTGCAGTTGCACACATTTTACGGCGATCTGTCTACACTTTATTTGAATTGTGAAATTCACCATGTTTCGCAATGAAATTCACCACACAAGACCAGTAGCTGAGCGCAGAGAGTGTGGAGAGAACTGCTCTTACTACACATATCAATTGCTGAATAATTGTAAAACATTGTTTCTAATATTTTTAAATGTTTAACAATGTTAATAAATATATACATAAATAAATATATATATATATATATCACATTGTGTTACGCTTTTAATCACTGCATTAACTGCTCCATTTTGTTCAACGTCTAAAACACAATGAGCTTGCGTTTTGTATTTTCATGCATTAATGATGATGTGCACCCCACTGTGCAGCAAGTGTTTTGCTGTCGTTGTTATTGTTGTTGTTGCTCGGCTGCTGGGACTGCAACTAATTTGATTAATGATAAGCTGAGCTTAACTGACGACGATTGTGATTCATTATGTGCGCACATCCAGCACACTTAGCGCAAAAGATACAGATACAGATACAGATACAAACAACGCAACGAGCAGGGGGAAGTAGTAGTGAGGCATGGGGAATGGGGAAAAGAGGAGGTAGTTTGTTGGCATAGAACTCATATCGAGTGCCAAAAGAATGAACATTATTTTATTAGCTAAACAACAAGTGTCTGTTGTTTATGAACAGTGAGTGCGTTTATGCTTCCAATTGAATTTCGTGCTGCGTTATCTATGAGATACAATTTTCAATTTACAATTCACAATTCACAATTGCAATTTAGTTTGCAATGTGCGCTGATTACATGCAATGAGCCATTTCCTTTGTAGCCAACTGACACGCCAACTAATGGCATAGACAAAGCCGTTGTTATATCCGTAACCATCACCATATCATCCATATCAAGCATATCAACCCGTCACAGTCACTTGGCCACTGGCCACTTGCCTCATTTGGGTCAAAACGAAACGGACAAAGCGAAGATCTAGGTCTATATATCTACATATATATACATTTGTTCAATAATATATATATATATATATATATATATAAATATATATATATATATATATGTGTAGATATATGAACTCATTGATGAATTAGATTGTCTCTTTATCCTTTCTTTACCATATACTCTCTAGCCTAACAGCAACTCCCCTCACTCACATATGCATACACACACATGCATATCCTAACAACTGCTTTGTTGGCTTCACGCGCTAGATGGCGCCAGCTTGCGAATGGTGTAAGACTTGATTTCCTTCATAGTTTCTTCTGTTTATCTTGAGTTTAGTTTAGCTTATACAGGGTATAAGAATTCAATCAATGTGTCAATTCATTTACCAACAGCAACAAATATTCTATATTTGTTGAAAACTCAAAACATTGTAAATCATTTGTTATTATTTTTGTTCTTATTGAGGGTGTGCTTGTTGTTGTTGTGCTGTTGTCATCGTGTTGTTGTTGTTGTATTGTTTGCTGTTGTTGTTGTTTGTTTTTTTGCTTGTTTTGTTGTTGCTGCAATGCGCTTTATGTCTTAGCCAAAGTTAGTGTATAAGTGTGAGTAGCAAAAACGTTAGCTGGCCTGAGTTTGGGCATTTAGGCCTTCTCGCGCTCCTTTCGTTCCTTGTCGCGCTGCGCTTGCTTCTCCTTTTGCAATTTTTCCCTTTCCTGTTTGAGCTTATTGCGTTCCTTTTCCTTCTCATCGAGGCGTTTCAATTCCTCCTTCTCCCAGCTCTCGAATTCCTCGCGCTCTTGTGTCAACTTAACCAACTCGGCCATCTCCTGATCGGAAACCCCTTCATCGATATCCTTTTGCATTAGTTCCACCTCACGAGCCATGGCTTCTTTGGCCTTGCGGCGTCGCACTTTCAATTCCTTGGCCTCAAGCAAATCCTTCTTTCGCTGCTCCCGCTCCTCCTTCTCCTGCTGGCGACGCTCCTCCTCCCGTGCAAACTCCTCCATCTCACCCTCGGTATAGGGATAGTCGGGCACAGTGGCATTTAACGGTGGTAAACCCGTGGCAATGGCCAAGCCAATGGCGCCAACGAAGGCCAAAATGCCACTAATTAAAACCATATTGTACTTGGAGTTCTTAGCATGCCAATGCTTCATAAAGTCACCCTCCGGCTTGGGCAGATCACTGAAGACGGCATGGGTGCCACCACTGGGAAAATAACCAAACTTCGGCTTCGGTGGCTCCGACATGCACTTGGGCGACGGTGAGGACGGCTTGCTCGGGGTCTTTGCGGCCAATTGTCGCGATATGTAAGTGAAACTATTCAATCGATTGCCGAATACTACAATCAACACCCAGAGATCAGAGGTCAGAGATCATAGGTCGTAAGCCAGGTGGGAGAAGGATACTTACTATCACGGGACAACCGCTTTGGTGTGGCCATCAAAAGTCTGGACATCTTTATCTCTATTTGGTGAGCGTAGAATTTGATTGATTATCGTTAAATGTGTGACTGATAAAAATATAATTCTGCAATGTGACAACAAAGATTTCGCAAGAGTTGCTTTGATTTCTGCTCAACTCTCAGCTCTCTATTTCAACTTTCTATTCTATTGTCAATCTGGAAACGTAGCGTTGAGCAAGTATATTGGATCTTCCCTTGCCCAGTGTTGCGAAACGTTTCAAAGATACTTACTTTAATAAAGTTGTATATAATCTCGAAATAGGGAGAAACGTTGTCGTTTCACTTTGATTATTTTAAGAGTTATCAAGTTCAAGTTTCCCCAGTTTACAATGAATCCTAATAACAATGATGTCATATTTTGAATGAAAAGGAAAAGAAAATTAAATATATAGCAACTACTATATATATAAATATAAGAAGTTCTTAAGATTCCTTATCAGCGGAGATCTCTTTACAGCTATAAGTAAAACTGTACATTTGATAGTGGTGCAGTGCTAACCCAATTCCAATTAAACAACTTTAGTGAACAATAATAAAGAACAAGAGCAAACCAAACTTCTTGTAGATTTACCTTAAATTTGAGCCAAAGTTATATATGTATAACAAAAGCATCCATTTGCTGTGATAAGAAACAAACAAGAACTAGAAAATCGTGTACAATAATTTACACAACGGTTAACATGTACGTACCTCAACAGAAAGAAGAAGAAGACGAGGGTCTTATCTCAGAAGATACCAGACCATAGGAGAGAGAGAGAGAGGAAGAGAGAGAGGGAGGGTATGGAAGAGAGTCACAGCACATTAGCATGTTAGAGCACATCAAAAATTTCATGGAAATTTATGACGCCTAAAGAACAAATCTACAAAGGTGTCACGTGCGCTGGGAGCAACAACAAACACAACAATAATAACAACAACAAACTTGTCAAAATTGTGGCGTTGAGACGAATGCATAATAAAAGCTGGACAGGCAGCAATAACAACAACATCGACAACAACAACAATGACAACGACTGCAACCAAAGTAGTTCGTAGTAGTTAAAGTAGATAAAGAAGCTAAAGAGAAGCTAATCACGTCAGTTGCAGTCTACAACAAAAACATTGAGAATGCGGTCAACAAACTTGTTCCCCGTTGCATTTGTATCTTGTATGCATGTGGGTGTGAGTCTGTGTGCGCGTGTATATGTGCATATATGTGTGTGCGTATGCGTGTGGGTGATCGGAATTATGAGTGCCGAAACAAAATATATGCATATTACACGTATTTATTACAGTTGCACAAGCTCCGTAAGCTGGAGCTCGATAACAGCTGCTGCTGTTCGATTACTTTCTAAAGAACTATTTGAACGAGGATGAGTTTGTCCGTTCAAGCGCTCATTCGTTCAGTTGTTCATTTTAGCCTGTTAATATGTATTTATTATAATTGATATATTAAACATCGGACTTGAAACGCAATTCTCGATTGTGTATATTTTGCATTTGTTTCTTCTTCAAGCGTATACAGATCAGCGAGAGAATCGCAAATAATCCATAGAGAACGGCGCTCGCATAGCAGCGAATGGCAACATCCTTGTAGGCTTGATCGGCTTCCTCACGAAATTCACTCAGACTATCGTAGTTCTCCTTTAGGCCCAAAAATTCGATAAAAGCGAGCGATTGCAGTGAGTGAAACAGGCCCATTAACAGCAACTGGATGCTGCCCCAGATGCTAATGAACAAACAGAATATTGAGCACTTCTTATTGAAAATGTAGGCCATAATTGGGGAATATGACTTTCTTCCTTTTGGTAGAAGTGTATAGGTTTTCAATTCTACTGAATCCGAGTCTCTGACAGTTAAGGCAATACTTCAATCAATCCCATTCTCAGACAGAGACTGAGACTCAGACTCAAACTGAGAGACAGGTGTAAGACCCACATGAAATGAAAAGTTTGTGTCGGTAGCTCATGTCTAACCTTGTGCGAATTTAATGACATTAGATCTCAACGTTGAGATTGTGAAGTTCATGTGCCTGGCAACGGCAACGGCAACGGCAACAGCTCCGACATCGGCAATAACATTGGTCTATACTGGTACTACGAGTACATACATCAACTTTTTTCATTTTAACACTCGCTTTCAGTTGTGGTTACGCTTGCGGTTACATTTTGGGTTGTTCAACCCAAACACTAGCAATCAACTTTGAATTGGATTGACGGCAAGTTGTAACAGCTGCAAGTGATAATTCAGCATGAATTTCCATAAGAATGTAAGTAAATTCAAGCTAGTTATATATATGTAACTCTTCTTTAATCAATTATTAACCGTAGACTAAATGTTGTGATAAAACATTTATTTAGTAAAACACTTTAATAATCACACACTTGAGTACATGTTGTAAACTATAAATAATAAAAAAATGAGTCTGATTCATAATAAGGGGAAGCACCAACATTCATTTTCCTCAGTGGATTTACTCCCTCTTCCTAGTAAATGTTCTAGATAATGCATTTCCCCTTATTGTCTATGAAATAATTGCGTAATTTTAAAGAGAACTCACCTTTATCCAAGCAGCTCATGGAATGGAACTTCGTTTCCAAAATCTCTAACAAAGCGAAAACTGTGCAATAGTCATTTGTGCAAAGTGTCTGGAAAATCCGTTACAAACATCAACTTATTGTGAAAATACGTTAGTTGCTTTTGCAATTGCCAAATCTTTTTTTATTATTATTATTGTTATTGTTGCTTTGCTTGCACCACGATTTATGTAGTCGATTGTTTTATGGGTCAGTTATCATAATAATGTTTTTATTGTTTTTTGTTTATAAGCATTGCTGAAATTTCTAATAGCTTCGATTAGGCAGAGTCATTAATCGATTGTATTGACGACTATCGACTTTGCATACTATAAAAAGAACACTCAGACAATTAATTTTACAATCGTTAATATAAAATAAAACAGGAAAAAGCTTTTGCTAAACATTTAATTGTTCGGCTTTTCATATAAAAGAGAAGAACATGGAAAACCATTTAGAAGTATGGCGAATTCATTTCCAATTTGTATTTTCACTATTTTTATGCGTCTATTTATTGCCCAGTCCATTGAGTTATGAGTCCGTAGTCGAGTAAAGTTTAGCATGTAGAAACAATCATTCAATAATTGTTGTTAATGCATGCTCAAATGCCATTCCATAATGCCCATATGGAGGTCAAGTCTGAAAGCGGAAACCCCCTAAAACCTTGACTTTAGGGCGTACACATGACACGCAATCCCAAATCAATCAAAGTTCAGCCTTAGCTTTTGAATTTGTTTTCCATTGCATTCTTGTTGATCGTGTTACACACTTATGAGAATTGTTGTTATTTGCACTCGACTATGTCTTGAATTCCACATTAATTTACAATTTATTTTCACATTAATCCATTCACATTTCTTGACATGTGCGCTCCTTTAGCGTTTGTTTTGGTTCTGCGTCTCAGTTATCGGAGTAATGCCAGGCGTGTTTGAAATTTATCAAAACAAAAAGAGTATAAATTATAATAAAAAAAAAGAAAAACATTGCATGCTGAATATGCACATTTAGTTGTTTATATTTATTTATATTTTATATTTCTTGTGCGATTGTAATTGTTATAATTGGTGATAAGAGCGCAAGTTATGGCTCACAAGTTGTTTCTCTTGTTGTCATTTGTTGCTTCTTGCTGCTTCTTTTATTTGTTTCGCACTCTGTGAAACACTTGTTGAAAAGTACACACACACACACACACAAACAGACACAGGCACAAGCAAGCATAAACATATACACATACACATACACAGGCATACACAAAGCCAAGCCGTAAGAGCGCGCACGTCTTTGAATTAGAGCTTGGCGTAGTTACCGTATAAAGCAGACTGGCTAAACAAAAGCCAAACAAAACACGAAATTGAAGCAGAGGCGAAAAGAAACCGAAAACGAAAACGAAGCGCGCGACACAACCGATTTGCTCGACGTTCGCTGCTGGAATAAACTGAGCGAACGAACGGGCGAGCGAGCAAGCGAGCTATCGCACCAGCATGGGAGAGCCATCGATATTGTCGGAGCTTCATGTCTGTTAAAGTGGACGGACATTTGAAGTTCTTTGATCAAATAAAATAGAGGATTTCCAAAATTAAGTGAACTCAAAGATTCTTTGCTAGCAAAATCAAGAGATATATTTATAAATCTATTTTGAATTCTTCATGTATGCATATTTACACCGTAAAGCATAAAAAGTATTAATATATGTGAATATTTATATATAATTAGCATCAATTGCAATTATAATTAAGTGTAAATAGAGAATAATATTGATAATTAAAAATAGTTACTGAATCTGTAATTATTTAATAGTTTTAAATTTAGATACTTCCAACCAACTGTTGATGGTGTCTTAATAGCGCTCTGTTAACTTAACATTTTACTCTCAGAGAGAAACCGGCTTACACTCAATGCATTGAGTAGAAATAATATTTGTATTCAATGCGCTCAACAAGTGTCCACCAGTGTCTGACACAAGGCTGTCTGCTGTGACGCACATGCCAATAATGTTATTACAATGTTATAGGTTAATGGTCAAAGATAAATTAATTAATTGAGCAAAACAACAATTTACTATTACAATTTAATATATAAATAATAATAATAGTCATAAATAATAATATACAAACATGTGTAAGTTATAAGTTGCAAATGCTTTTAATATTTATAGAGAAGTAATTCAAAGGTCAAGGTTGAAGATTTAACGATAAAGGACAAAATAAAAAGAAATAAAACATAAAATACATGAATTGTAAAAATTGAATACAATCGAAATACCAATAAAATTATAAAGAACAATTTAATTGCAGTTGGAACAAATTACAGCAGCTATTTGTATAGACCGCAAAATGGTTACTTGCCAAAATAAAAGCAAGCAATAAAAGCGTGGCTTTTATGGCAAATTAATCGGTCGGGCTCAAAGCTATTTTGGAATCATTAAAAGCAGATTTGTGCCCGCTAATTTGGCTACGACACAAGCAGCTTATCGAAACTATAAACTATAGATCTGAATGCGATCAAACAATGGAACGCAGTTACGCCCATGCCTAGTTAGCATATATTACTTAACAGATTCTGACCATAATTGAATCTAGTGTGATTGTAATTTGCATAAATAGTTACTTCATGAAATATTTATACATATATATAGTAGGAATTATGGTAGGAACTGAAGTGGTCTCCTTAAAAGGCCATCAAAACTTTCGCAACTACGAGTATTGGCGGATTTCCGCTCCCAAGCTACTAGAATTTCCAGTCAGCCACCCAAAACCCATGTGCTTCATTAGAGCTTCGATTGGCGGCTGTCGTCTTAAAGTTAAAATTGGTCATTTGATACAGGCCGCTGTGGATACGACAGAGCAAGGGCGAGGGGGGAGAGGGTGAGAGGGAAAGATCAGGGAGGAGTTGGAGTAAGCGAAGTGGGAGAGACATGAGCTCTCGAGCGATTAGCATGTTAAACAGCGGCTGCTTAAAGGCTATAATTAAGCGACATAAACTTGGGTATTAGGCGCTAAATACACAGACACAGACACACACACACACACATACACACACTCATACTCATACCCATAGGCAAACTCATAGACACCAAAGAGCTTTTGCCTGGCACAGTATGCACCCAAGGCAAAAGCGATGAGCGAACGAGAGAGTGCGAACGAGCATAAGTTGTTGGAGAAGGGGGCGGGGAGGCACGAGGGTTGGAGAATCTAGAGAACGGGTGCCTTTCATGATTTGCATAACTGTTTGGCTGCAGCACGCACTTCACGTCTCGTTCTTCTGCCTGGGCTGCATTCGAAACAGACGGATAGCAAACGAAAACGGAGGCAAACATACAAACACATACACGCGTGCACACACACACACACACGCACACTGCAACACATTGATATGCACCTGTCCACATATAAGCAGACACGTTGGGCTTTCATTTGCTGCCTAAGAAAAGAGTAAACAGACGCCAAGTCGCTTATTCTATTAATACCATAGTTGGGTATTATGAAATACATATTGCAACTGGAGATGAGCGTTGATTTCTTATCTAAGAAGATGCGTTATTCAGCTATAGTCTAAAATACATATGTATATTAATTAAATTCTCATTGTATTTTCCTATTGCAATTCATAAATTCTTAGGGTATCAAAGAGTTTCATACGCACAGCGCTACTTTCTTTTCATTTGCTGTTGTTGTTTTCGTAACACACAAAAGAATTTCCATCAATAATGTCAATAGTACTGTAACAACAACAACAACAATAGCAACAACAACTACAACAACAAGCAATGGCTTGGCACTCCTTTTGGCTTTGGCTTTAAGGTTCTCTGTCTGTTTGGCTGCCATCGACAACATTAACATCAACGTCATCGACATCGTCATCGCCGGCGTTGCCCAAGACGAATTATGGCCATTAAAGCTGCTTGGGGTTTTAAGTTATTAGGCAACTTCAATTTCAAACTGCACTTGTCTCACACGAACACACGCACACATTTGCAATCGTTTTAACTTTGCTTTTGCATCCTACAAATCAATAACAAAATCAATGGACCGTACATCCTTCAAATTTCCCTTTCTATTCATTATCGTGTCAAATCGTGTCTAAAAAAGGATTTTAAGGTCAATGCGCATTCACTCTGAAACTCGCCTCAATAACTGGGCAACATCCTCAGTTTCAGCCCCTTTAAATTTTCAAGCGAGATGAAAGTCTACAGTTCTTGTGTGTGGGTGCAATGTGTTTGCTGAACGCTTATACGTCATTAACTTCGTGTCTTTGATCTAAATTTAAATTTAAATTACATTGGCTTGCAAATTAAAATCCCTCCATGAGGAGTGAGGTAATTTATGCGGAGAACAATAAGAAGGATTAAACAATACGTTAAATATCCCAAGCACTTGATTAGGGAAATTTTAATAGACGGTCTATATTTAAAGTACTTTAGCTGGTAAATATATGAACATATATAGTAAGTATAATAAATATTCACAAATTAATATTTTATATGCATTTTTTATATTTAACATATTAATATGTGAATGATATAAGCTAATAGTACAGTTTTTTGTATTACAGTTTCATATATGCAATTAATGTTGACATTTAATAGTAACAACGGTTGCCACTTCATGAACAGTTTTGCAACCATATTTACAAAAAAACAAGCGGATCAGTCGAGCGCGCGCGACAGTATAAAACCCTGTGCAGTTTTCTAAATTAAGTGTTTTGATTATAATAGAAGTAAGAACATAGCAGGTGTTTATTAAAGAAGCCTATGAATTCTTTATATGGTTATAGGAGCAAGCATTCACATAAATATACATATTCAATCAAAAGCTGAGTGTTACGACACTTAATTTACTTATGCTTGTGCCGTAGTAGTTCCCTATCTCGCTCGCACAAATATGCACACATGGTAAGCAGACGCATGTATCACAGTCGTTCGCTGTCTCGCTCGCACACATGTGCTGCCTGCTGCTCAACGATTCCGTGGAAAAATAACTTTTATTGCTGATTATCTGTCTTATTTACAATCCGATCTTGATGAAACTTTCAGCGTTCCTTCTATATATCATTCTTAACGCACGTGTTAAGTTAGAAGTGTCTACGTTGAGAAATGTGGCCATAATTAGTTTTTTTTTGAATTGCGGGGGTGGTGGGAAAGATATTGAAAATCTAACATAAACTCGATCTGGAGAGGGTATACAGGAACCCTCATGCCAAATTTGGTGTCTCTAGCTCTTATAGTTGCTGAGATCGACGCGTTCATACAGACAGACGGACAGACGGACAGACAGACGGACATGGCTCAATCGACTCGGCTATTGATACTGATTAAGAATATATATACTTTATAGGGTCGGAGATGCCTCCTTCTGCCTGTTACATACATTTGCACAAAATTATTATACCCTTTTTTGCCCATTTTTAATGGGCACAGGGTATAAAAAGTACCAAATGAAACTAAAAAGTACCAACTTTAAAAGGAATAAATTTTTTTATATTTTAAGCATAATTCAATATTAGTGTTATTAATAAGTTTATGGAAAACATAAAAATATCATATTGTATGTACTCAAAGCATTTAAACTAAAATTTAACAAAATTAAATCATTTATCCATAACATAATTAACTTGCAACTTCAATACTTGTGAATTTAAATTCCTGCGAAAAAGTCTGTGCAAGACCACTTTGAATGAACAAATTTGTTTTGAAAGTCGATAAGCAAATGCGAAGCGTATCGATGTTATTCAGTGTTAGTTAATAAAAATATTAGATATAAAATTATTTAATTTCGGTAAATATTTTTTTAAAAATATGCGAAGCTAACAAAAAAGTACCTTTTTGAGAAAATGGGGACCAAAGTACCAGCGAAGAAAAAAGGTACCAGTTTTGGTACTAAAGACCAAGTGTGGCAACCGTGATAGTAACTCCTAAGAGTAAGCTGTTGAAAGCCTAAGCAAAAGCATCGCATACTTTTAGACTAAAATGAAAATCTTAGTTGAAGCTTTATTTCGCGTTTTTTTCAAAAACCAGCCGCCCCCTAGAACATTTTTTTTGTACCGTTCGAATCACCAACGAATCACGAACAAAACGCACAAAAAAACTCGGAATTTTTGAAAAGGGGCGGGGCAAAAAATCGAGTAACGGAAGTTTTTTTCAGTTTTATTTTTCTGATTTCTTTATTATTTGTGGACCGATCTTAATGAAACTTTCAGCAATGCTTCCATGTGGTGCTCTCCATGCACGTGCCAAGTTAGAAGTGTCTGCGTTGGCGTGGGCGGTACAAGTTTTGTCTTCAGGCGCGATTTGCGGGGCAGGGGGAGTGAGGTATCGCAAATATAACATACGCTCAATCTGGGGGGTTTATTCAGGGAGCTTCATAAAGTGCTGATCGCAGAAAGCAGTCCCAAAATTTCTTGGATAACTTGGAAAACACCGAATAGTTCGAAATACTCACATTTAATATTGCATACTTTCACGCTGAACTAATATTAATATGAATACGATTTAAGTGGCCGTCCAAAAAGAAGAAGATCTGGGGAAGTCTGCACTGATTACCATGATCCCCAAGCCTGGGAAACAACCAACGGAGGTCCACTCATACAGACCAATCAGTCTCCTTCCGGCGTTGGGTAAAATGATGGAGAGAGTCATCTTAACTCGGATCCTTAGTCTGGACAGCGTATCTCAAGCGATACCAAAGTGGCAGTTCGGTTTTCGTAAGGGACATGGTACACCAGAACAATTGCATAGAGTTGTGAATTTTGCACTGGAGGCTTTGGAGCAGAAAGAGTATGCTGTGGCCGTGCTCATGGACATACAGCAGGCTTTTGACCGTGTCTGGCACAATGGTCTTCGTTGTAAGCTGAAGCAGCTATTGACTCCACAACTATTCCAGCTAGTAAGCAGCTTTTTGGCTGACAGGTCGTTCAGCGTTATTGTCGATGGTGCCAAATCCTCTGAAAGACTGATATGCGCAGGAGTTCCGCAAGGTAGTGTACTTGGACCAACTTTGTACTCTATATACACAGTCGACATGTCGAAGCCGTGTGCAGTACGAGCAGTTGACTCTCAGGACGTTCTTATCGCAAGTCTCTTGGCACTGCCGCCGAGGCCTTGCAGCAAGTGGAACATTGGTATCAATGCTAGTAAGTGTGCGAACATGACATTCTCTACAAGAATTGGATTCTGTCCTGGAATTAGGATGTTGGGATCAATCCTCAGTCATGAATCGCACTACAAGTATCTCGGAGTCATCCTTGACAGATGCCTAAACTTCGCTCGGCATACAACAATGTTGCAAAAAACCATCCTGGCAAAAGCGGCGAGCATATCGTGGCTGTTGTCGCCAAGAAATAAGCTCTCTCTGCAGAACAAGGTGTCCATATTCAAGGCGATATTGGGCCCAATTTGGAAGTACGGGCTTCAAGTTTACGGAGTAGCCGCCAAGTCTAACATTAGCTAAATTCGAGTGGCTCAAAGCAAAATCCTCAGTAGGATGTGCAATGCGCCTTGGTACATGCGGAATAGAGACATTGAGCGTGACTTAGGCGTACCTATGGTTGGCGACGTACTGCAGCTACAGGCGGAAAATTACTGTCAAAAATTGACCTGCCACCCAAACGCGCTTGCCCAACGCCTACTGAGGTATGCAGGCAGAAGACGCCTGAAAAGGCTGCATCCACATGATCTTCCTGCCAGAAGAATTTCTTAATTTAAATATGTAAATAACAAAATAATGAAAATAATTCTATGTATTATATGTTAATTAGGTTAAGCTGCCAACAGGTGTTTAAAGAATACTGTTGTGAAACAAATGTGAAAGTTTCATAAAGATCGGTCCAGGAATAAAGAAGACATTCAGAAAAGAAAATAGATGGAAAAGACTAGAACATTTTGCAACGAATCGCACTGCTTTGCCAACAATTAGAATTCATTGCATGCTTACAGCTGCTAGCTTTTGCAAGTGAGCAAATTCTCGTCGATAAGCTGAGTTGTGTTACTTCAAATGTCATACTGCTTGCTGGCAATTATATTGCAAGTCTAAACGTAATGTGTGCAGAGATTTGTAAAAAATAATCATTTAATATGATATTTGTAATATTAGATAGAGTTTGCCTTTCAAGAATTGATTATTCTAATGATCATTTGCACTTTAAATATTGGCGAGCAAGTGAGGTCCATGAAAAAATAAGATGTTTTTTTTCCATTGAATCGTTGCGGTTGCGTCAAGTAGCACATGTGTGCGAGCGAGACAGCGAACGTGCAGACGTATATGAAATGACGTAGAACTAAGCTTTTCATCAAAAACTTGCTGATATAAGCATACAAAGAATTCCTATGCTAAATGACAGTTTCAAAAGAGTATTCTTTAAACACCTGTTATGTTCTTACTTTTATTTTAATCAAAGTACCTATTATCAAAATACTTTTAATATAGAAGCCTGTACAGGGTGTTATACTGCCGAATACGGTCGACTGTAGCCTTTTCGACTGGTAATATTAATACAATAACATGAAGAATGACTCTCGCAACATATAGATAATTTGCGCTGGGTGCAAATTTAGTCAATGTAGAGCATATTTCCGCTTGGGGTGTTATAAAAAACACACACACACACCGAAAGACCTCAGCAGCAACAGTGAAAGTAACAAGAGCAACAGTAACAGTAACAACAACAACAACAATGATGGAAGGGAGCCACAATAGCGACAACGCATAATACCTCAAGGCATTTTCAAATTATTTTTATACCCTGTGCCCATTAAAAATGGGCAAAAAAGGGTATAATAATTTTGTGCAAATGTATGTAACAGGCAGAAGGAGGCATCTCCGACCCTATAAAGTATATATATTCTTAATCAGTATCAATAGCCGAGTCGATTGAGCCATGTCCGTCTGTCTGTCCGTCTGTCCGTCCGTCCGTCTGTCCGTCTGTCCGTCTGTCTGTATGAACGCGTCGATCTCAGCAACTATAAGAGTTAGAGACACCAAATTTGGCATGAAGGTTCCTGTATACCCTCTCCAGATCGAGTTTATGTTAGATTTTCAATATCTTTCCCACCACCCCCGCAATTCAAAAAAAACTAATTATGGCCACATTTCTCAACGTAGACACTTCTAACTTAACAGGTGCGTTAAGAATGATATATAGAAGGAACGCTGAAAGTTTCATCAAGATCGGTTTGTAAATAAGACAGATAATCAGCAATAAAAGTTATTTTTCCACGGAATCGTAGAGCAGCAGGCAGCACATGTGTGCGAGCGAGACAGCGAACGACTGTGATACATGCGTCTGCTTACCATGTGTGCATATTTGAGCGAGCGAGATAGGGAACTACTACGGAACAAGCATAAGTAAATTAAGTGTCGTAACACTCAGCTTTTGATTGAATATGTATATTTATGTGAATGCTTGCTCCTATAAGCATATAAAGAATTCATAGGCTTCTTTAATAAACACCTGCTATGTTCTTACTTCTATTATAATCAAAACACTTAATTTAGAAAACTGCACAGGGTTTTATACTGTCGCGCGCGCTCGACTGATCCGCTTGTTGTATGTAAAATATGTGTTATTACTACTACTACTATGACTACTTCTACTACTATTACTTCTACTACTGCTAATTCTACTACTATTTCCACTACTCCAATTTCCACTACTGTTTATGCTACTATTTCTACTACTATTTCCACTACTATTTCTACTACTATTTACCCTACTACTATTTCTAGTATTATTTCCCCTACTACTATTTCTACTAGTATATCCCCAACTACTATTTCCGCTATTATTTCTACTACTATTTCCGCTACTATTTCTACTACTATTTACCCTACTACTATTTCTACTACTATATCCACTACTACTATTTCTACTACTATTTCGGCTACTATTTCTACTACTATTTCTATTACTATTTCTGCTACTATATCTATTACTATTTCGACTATTATTTCTACTACTATTTCTGCCACTATTTCTGCTACTATTTCTACTACTATTTTTTCTACTATTTCTTCTACTATTTCTACTACTATTTACCCTACTACTATTTCTAGTACTATTTCCCCTACTACTATTTCTACTAGTATATCCCCTACTACTATTTCTACTACTACTATTTCGGCTACTATTTCCGCTACTATTTCAACTACTATTTCTACTACTATTTCGACTACAATTTCTACTACTATGTCTGCTACTATTTCTACTACTATTTCTATTACTATTTCTACTACTATTTCTACTACTATTTCTACTACTATTTCCATTACTCCAATTTCCACTACCATTTATGCAACTATTTCTACTACTATTTCCACTACTCCTATTTCTACTACTATTTCTACTACTATTTCTCCCACTACTATTTCTGCTACTATTTCTACTACTATTTCCACTACTCCTCTTTCTACTACTATTTCTACTATTATTTCCATTACTCCTATATCTCCTACTATTTCTGCTTTATTTCTACTACTATTTCGACTCCTATTTCTACTACTATTTCTCCTACTGTTTCTACCACTATTTCTACTACTATTTCTGCTACTATTTCTATTACTATTTCTACTACCATTTCTACTACTATTTCTACTACTATTTCTAGTACTATTTCCCCTACTACAATTTCTACTACTATTTCCCCTACTACTATTTCCACTACTACTATTTCTACTTCTATTTCCATTACTACTATTTCCCCTACTATTATTTCTACTACTATTTTTACTACTATTTCTATTACTATTTCTACTACTATTTCTGCTACTAATTCTACTATTATTTCTTCTACTATTTCTTCTACTATTTCGACTACTATTTCTACTACTATTTTCATGGTAACCGTGGTTATAAGTAAGACACAACAGTTTAGAAGTTTGAGCTCACATTCATTCTAATCTCCCCTTAATACATAATTTATCGTTTAGCATTATATAGACTACTGATAACAGTGGCGATTGCAGTTGATCGATAAATAAATACAATTCTCTTGCATTGTAAAGGATATTTGGTTTTAATAACAATATGTACACTGTTGACTAAGTAATAATTAGTCCCCGAACTGGCTGATCGACACTATTAGCCAACTTTGCTCATTGAATAACAAGACAAGACCATCGACTTATGATGGAAATTACTTGTCCAGTCTCTTCGGTTGCCAAATACCCACAACTTTAGCTCAAATCGTCGATGTCTTTGGCAACACTTTGACTTTGACGCGTTTTTCATTTCTTGGCCAGCTGCAGGCGCAACTGCAAACGTTTAGCAGTTTAACAGCAGCAGCAGCAGCAGCTCCATTTCATTGATACATTCATTAATTCATGCTGCCAAACGAACGTCATAAATGCTAGAAGAGTTTCATTTAGCTGATATACCCTATCAAATATTGGATCTCCATGATGATTATTTTAGATATGATGTTTACTTTACTTTTAGTATCAAACAAGAAACTAAAGTGGCATTAATGCTTACATTTATGAATGAAATAATAATTATAAACATAGTTAAAGTATTGATGCGTATAAAACTTCCAGGATATCGGGCTGTGCAGCAGAGAGACAAGTTAACGTTTGCTGCATGGCAACTGTGTAAAGTTTACGATCGTTGTTTCTTTAATCAGTTAAACTGTCGCTTCACTCGCTTAGCAAGTCAAATGCAGCACAGTGTTAATTAATTGAAAAGCAAAAGCAACAGCCAACAGGTAACTGAGTGGAAAATGCGCATACGCAGCGTGGAACATGCGCGCTCGATGCTCAATGTATTTTACGGAATATGCGAAGCATTCGCCGTCCAAAATTCTTCGCATTGGGCAATAGCAATCCAAAAAACAAAAAAAAGAAACAAAAACGCGACTTCAACTTCTACTGCGACAGCGCCTTGGATTTACTTTTCATGCGATGGTTAATTAGGCTCGGACGACGTCGATGTCGCGACGCGACGTCGAGAGCGCCGTCTAAATCTAACGCATATTGCACTAATTTGGAGCGCGAGCTGCCCGATTGCCAAATGCGGCATTTGGTTTTAAGCTCTAAATAAAGCAACTGGGAGGCGCCTTATAGTGCCACATGTTGAATGTTGGCAATGGGCAATGGGCAATTTGGCATCAGAGTTTACAACCCTTCTCTGGCAACTGTCCACCATTTGGCATAAATTAATACTATGTACATAGCAGCCGGAAAATTGCTAACCACTTTTCGCAGGCGCCTGGCTGTTGAAAGCAATTTTCACGCTGTTCAAAACTGGGGCAGGCATCAAATCTTTTATTTATAAACTCACTGGACAGTGGACATTTTGGAATATTTTGCCACAGTTGTCGGCACTTGTGTCAGCAGCATACAATTGTTATATTGACTTAATATTTGCTAATAGATTTCACATAAATCACATTCTTTTGGCATGATTTATGCATGGACTGCTGCCACAGGTGTCTAGGTGTCTGTCTGTCCAATCGTGTTGCTTGTGCCACTCGAAAGAAGGCTTCAGCAATAGCAACAGTAACAGTAACAGCAACAGCATCAGCACCTCGAGACTACACTGCGAAATAAAACGCTGCGTCATCATCGCTAGTAGAGTCTAACACATGTGTTAAACACCGGGTAGATTTGGCCTCACTTTATATTAAATTAATATTTATCGATATTAAATGCATTTGATTATTTGTACGGCCATCAAATTGTCAATTATCGAATTGTTGTGCGATAATAAGCAGTAATTGTCTGTGAGCAATCGCAAATTAAACACAGCAAACTTTATATCGAACAGCAATTGTCAATGAGCTGCATCATTAAGCCGTACAGTGTATAACATTCTTTCAGAATTCGTAACAGCAATAATTATCATTTAAAGCGTTATTTAATATCTACTTATAAATGTCTATGCTTTAATGCAACGCACAAGGGTTAAAACTAACGCAAGAAAATCCCACGAGCTGTTGGCATGGTCTGTTTTACTCCACTCTGTTTTAAGTCATAAGTGTCCGGCGTGGCTGGGCAACATTTGTTAAATGCAATAATAATAATAATAAAAACAAGAAAAAATCACAATTTTTAGCATTAAACACACGAATATGGTCAAATGTGGCACGCTGCGGTATTTTGGCCTGGTCAGAGCAACTGCAGCAGCATACTGAGTAAAATCTACAAAATGATTGTGTATTTTTGTTTTTCTATTTGTGATTATGTATTTGGCAACAACGATATTTATGCAATTTTTGGCTGTGTCAAATTGTTAACGTTTCTCGGCAACGCCAGCCGGAGAACAATTAGACTACATTCTCGCCGGGATTCCACACAGATGCCAATTGGCAATTGCCAATTTACAGGCTAATTAAGTGGTTTGCGACAAGGTCAGATTACAATAAATGCCAAAAAACATATAGAATTCTCATTAAATTGTGCTTTCTAATTGGAAATCCCGAGCGATTAGGCGACTTGTCGACTAGGCAGTTGACCCGGCTCTAAATGCATCCAGCCAGCCGGGTTGACCGCCGCCTTTGACGACAAGTGGTCTGCCTTGCCAGGCCGAAGTCGAAGTTAACTCGAAGTCGTTGCGTCATCGGCAGCAACAACAAGAATCACAGTTGCAGTTAGAGATCGTTGTCGTCGTCGTCGTTGTTGTTGTTGTTGTTGTTGTCGTTGTCTACTTCAAAGATACTTCACAAATTGGTGCTGTTTTGGCCCGCTTTGTTGACGCTCAACGTTGAGATCGGAATCGAAATCGAAATCGCTGCCTGGCCTGGGCATCTAGCCAGTCTGCTGTCCCCTGTAACTGTCGTCCAACAATCGTCGACTGCGTCCACTTGTTGCACTATAAAAGTAACGCAATGCACGCAATGAATTTACAGTTGCAATTCAGACGAAGACCAAGACTAAACAACGCTTCAACATGAAAGTATTGGTGAGTTGCAAGAGGACATTCTAATCAAGGCTTGTTCTGTTGAATCCTTGCTAATGTTGATTCATCAAAAGATTCTTTGCACTTTGCTGGCCGCTGCGAGCGCCGCACCCGGACTCCTCGATTACGGATTGGGACATACGGCGCCAGCCATCAGCTATGGACATGCTGCGCCTGCTATCAGCTATGAGCATGCCGCACCCGCCATTAGCTATGCACATGCTGCCCCAGCTGTTACTTATGCTGCAGCTGCTCCAGTCATCAAATCCTATGCGCCCGCCATCAGCTATGCTGCTCCAACGGTCGTCAAATCTTATGCACCCGCCATTAGCTATGCTGCTCCGGCTCCATTGATTAAATCTTATGCTCCTGCCATCAGCTATGCGGCTCCAACGGTGCTTAAGTCTTACGCTGCACCAGTCGCCGTCAAAGCTGTCGCTGCTCCTGCCACTAGCTACTCACACTTCAGTTCGGTAAGAACGATTCCATATTCATATATATAGTTCATATTATTATTATTTGACTGAACCAGTTCAATTCATTACGAGCTTCACCTCCAATTACGCTGATTTGAGTGAACGACTTCAACAATGAACTAAACACATTTAATCGCTTCTTCCTTGACAGGTTGTTTCCCATGCCACGCCTATTATCAAATCGTATGCAGCCGCTCCCATTGTAAAGTCTTATGCTGCACCAGCCATTAGCTACGCTGCCCCAACTTTGGTGAAATCATATGCAGCTCCTGCGATCAGTTACCAGCCTACTCTGCTTAAGTCCTATGCCGCAGCGCCTGCTCTATCATATGGCGGATATGATGATCACTATGGCTATCACTAAGTCCCAATCTCAACCAGCACCAAGCATGAGCAGGGATGGTCCAAGTGAAAGATAGAAGCAAGTGGAAGGAAGATATAGAGTGAGAGAGTTAGAGAGAGTGAGAAGAGAGTTGACAGCGGCACGTTTTCCAAAACTATTTAAAAGCATTCCCATATTTCGTATATTCTGTATTTATTTAAGGCTCAATTTTTGCAAATAAAGAAAATTCAATTTTCAAATTCTGCTGTTTTAATACAAACCAGTCGAAAAGGCTACAGTCGACCGCATTCGACAGTATAATACCCTGTACAGGCTTCTATATTAAGAGTATTTTGATAATAGATACTTTGATTAAAATAAAAGTAAGAACATAACAGGTGTTTAAAGAAAACCCCTTTGAAACTCTCATCTTTTTGCATATGAATTCTTTGCTTGCTTATAGCAGCTAACTTTCACATATTTATACATATTCAATCAAAAACTGAGTGTTACGACACTTAATTTACTTATGCCTGTGTCGCAGTAGTTCCCTATCTCGCTCGCACAAATATGCACACATGGTAAGCAGACGCATGTATCACAGTCGTTCGCTGTCTCGCTCGCACACATGTGCTGCCTGCTGATCTACGATTCCGTGGAAAAATAACTTTTATTGCTGATTATCTGCCTTATTTACAAACCGATCTTGATGAAACTTACAGCGTTCCTTCTACATATCATTCTTAACGCACCTGTTAAGTTAGAAGTGTCTACTTTGAAAAATGTGGCTATTATTAGTTTTTTTCGATTTGCGTGGGAAGGGGGGGGGGGTATCTAAAATTTAAAATAAACTTGATCTGCGTATGGTGTACAGGAACCTTGCTGCCAAATTTGGTGTCTCTAGCTCTTATAGTTGCTGAGATCGACGCGTTCATACAGACGGACAGACGGACGGACGGACAGACGGACGGACAGACAGACGGACATGGCTCAATCGACTCGGCTGTTGATGCTGATCAAGAATATATATACTTTATAGGGTCGGAGATGTCTCCTTCTGCCTGTTACAAAAATTTTTTTCACAAAGTTAATATATCCCTGTACAGGGTATAAAAATGGAGTTGGGAATAAATGAAGAAACAAATTACAAATACAATCCTTATTGGGGACTGGGTTTTACCTACATACATTAAATACATATAAATACACATACAGCGCAGATTTCAAAATGGCGATCAGCAGGGTATAAAAATACCAAAATACTGTTTAGGCGACAGGGTTGTTTCGCTTTGATAATTAAATTATCGAATCATAAGCTTGGTATTCGATACCGATGGCAAAGGCGCGCTGTTTCAGTTGTCTTTGGGCTTGCAACGAATACTGAACACTGCGCAAGATATGATTATATCCACAAATTGGCTTATCAGCAGTCTACTATGCCTGGCTCTGGCACAGCGTCCGGTCGCAGCGAAGGGCCGTTACAATATCAGCTTCGCACAGTTGGATACTTGCGATAGCATCGACATTGACACATCAAGTGGCTATGCGTATAAGGATTTCTTTATGGTTCACAACTTGGATAACAACAATATCAAGTTAAATGAACGTCTTCATTTGAAATTCTATGTGCTGACCAGCATGGATGCCCATATTTTGCTGTCGGTGACAAGTCATCCCCGAAACACAGATCGCGTATATGAAATCGGTAAGATAGAAACTCTAGCTTAGTTAGATACAAAACACAGCTCTCTTACAGTGATAGGAGCTGGCGGAAATACATTCTCAGCCATTCGGACAAGCATGGGACTGCGACGGGTCTCCACAAATCAAGATCAGCATTTGTTATCGGTGTACGAGCCAACGCCAATTGAAATTGTGCAAACAAAGGGTGAGATGAAGCTTAATATATGAGTAATCGAATGTAGTTGAACATTTTTTTAAATGAATATCTTGTTTAGATGGGCTTCTCTCGGTTTATATTCCCGGCTTCAAGACAGAACCACTACTACAGTTCCTGGATGCCTCGGCGCTGAAGATCAACTACATAAGCTTCAGCACGTTTGGATCGAATAGCGCACGTTGGTTTTATGACTGTGCCTTTGATGGATACTGTAAGAATCTTTGCTATTAGAATACTCATTATATGCCACTAATGCTTATGCTCACATCTCTATCTTTCACAGCCAATGAGATGGAACAGGAACAGCGGAAACAATCAATTGCAGATCAATTGTTAGGCGAGCTTATCTACCAAGCACAGAACAGTTCTCTGCCCACCAATCTGACCGAGCTTAAATTCAACTTTCAAATGCGTTCCCTAGCCTACGATCAATCCAGCGCCCTGCTGCACACACGAATGCAGCTTGTGTTGCACTGGTCTGATCCGCGACTGCACTGGGAACCGGAAACCTATGGCCAGATGACGACGTTTGCACATCCAAATCTCCAAATATGGTTACCACAAATCATAGCACTCAAGTGAGTATGAACAGAGATGTGTTGGCTGGAGAAATGTAGTTGAAAATTGAATTGCAGTGCCGCCTTGGATGGTTTCGGAGATGTGCTACGAAACTACGAGGTGCGAGTCTATAGCAACGGCAATATCACGGTTATGGCCAGCAACTTGGAGCTGAGTACCTGGTGTGTGGATACGGCAAGAAATTGGCCCAATGAACGCATCAATTGTGACATTCAGTTGGGAATTGAGGAGAATAGCGGACGTATAGCTTTAACTTATGACCATGAAAAACGTCCTCTGGCCCCCAATGAGCATGTGAACACACCATCTGGCTGGACATTTGTAGGAATCGATGTATCACACGTGGATAATACCACGACCATGCGATATACATCCGAGGGTTCCATTCAGACCATTTCTGGCGATGTGACAATTGGATTTACGATACAGCGAAACAGCGTCTTCTACAGACATGTCTTTGTCATGCCGTTGATTGGTAAGGATTCAATTACCTGAAGAGCTTAACGTTTAGTATCTGGGCAGAAGAAGGAGTTATAGATTTGTAGAAATGAGTTGTAATAGGCATTCATATGTGCGTATATGTGTGCTTGATCACAATCGAGAGTGGAATCGTTTTAGCTCTGTCCGCCTGTATAAACGTGATGTTCTCTGAGACACTAAAAGCTAGAGACTTCAAGTGTGTTTGGGTTTGTATGTGTTTATATATTTGTATAAATGAGTACAACTGTATGTTAAGAGTCCGTTCGCTGGATATCCCAAAGTGGATCACTCTTGACTAGAACATTCTTGCCTTCTTTGAAATAATATGCTTATTCTTTTGGGGGTCCAGCCTGTCAGATCTTTATAGTTCTATCGTTTCTATTGCGGGGCTATCGACGAGGGGCCCTCGTACTCATTGTTCTGCTGCTGACCGCGTGGGGTCTGATGTACCTCACTCGACATGCCTCGCCGAGCTATGTGCCACCCTTGAGTAAGTTATTTTCGATACTATTAGTAAATCAATTAACAACTAATTAAATGCTATATATTTCAGTGTCAGCGTATCAGCACATTATGTGTATTTCTATCTATTGTTATATACTACATATTGCCATCATGTGGCTAGAACGCTATCCACCACGCGACAAGCCGAATAACTGCATCTTGGCCATAATAAACTCGACTCCGTTACGTTTGCTACTGGGACTTCGTTTTTCCGATGTAAGAGCTGTTATAATATATGTATTCTCAGTGTCTTTGCTGTAACTGATCTCCTTTTCAATATTCCACCACAGGCTACAGAATATTGCGATATTCAAGAAAAACCCTGGCGTCAGTTGTCCAAGATGTTGAATAATGCAAGCTTTATTGTGATTAATGTGTACTTTATTGTTCTTGACGTTATGCAACTGTAGATCATTTAAGAAACTTAAGTCTTTAAAAACTTTTAAAATTCACTCAATATGATCTATTTTAGTTCATTTATGCTTATTCCAAACTTAGATTTTTTAAATATAAAACTTTATTCAATGTTTATTGCACTTTAATTATTAATAAAGAGGAAAACTTTATTTTATTAAGTCTATTAATAGCCACAAATAAAAAAATATTAATTTTAAATTATACAAATCATAACTTAACTGCTAATAAAAATCATGCCAAATTAGTTAATTTATTATTCCCTTATTTATTTCAACATCTTATACGTTTTGAAATGAAGAAAACAAAACAAAGTCTAATTCATATTTGGTACAAAATAATAGAGAATGGTACATTTTCCACTTGAAATGTGGTACAAAATATATATCTCTTATTTAAACCGTTTGTGCAACTGATTCATTTAGTAGAAAGACGCACTGGTTCTTCCAAAAGCAACCGATTCAAGAGAAAATATCGATATGTGAAAAGTTGTATCGATATTTTTTCTGCAGCCCTAACAATTTCGATACTATAGTACGAGCTGCTGTCTTGCTTCGGTTTAATTTTCATTTAAATTTAACATTGCTTGCAATTTACAAAGCAATCAGCAAGAACTCCAATCGCATCAGCTGACCTATTGGCCATGCCGGACGACACGCAGGATGTCAAAGCACAGAAATTGGCTGCTGCGCGTAAAAAGGTAAAAGTATAAATAAAAAAACATTGTGACGTGGACACCAGCAGTTGGACTCGTATTGATTTTGGTAAATTATTTTAGTTGAAAGAGTATCAGCAGCGCTGCAACAACAACGTTGAAGAGAACGCTGGCGCCAACACCAACCCAAACTCCTCAACAGTGAGTATTGCCAGCAATTTGTCAGAGCGCTCCGATTGTGAGTTGAGCTTAAACAACGGCGTCAGCGTCGGCAATGGGGCAACGCTTGATCAGACGGCAACAGCAATGCCAATAGCTGCAGCAACAGCAGTAGCTGCATATTTTACTCAGCCAGTGGAACCAGAGCCAATACCGCAATCCATTTGGTCCCACAATGGGCAGGGCGATACAAATTTGCAAACAATTCAAGTGCTAATTGCTGAAAAGGCACAGCTGAACACAGAGTTGACCAAGAGTCGGCACGTGTGTCGCGAACGCGAATTAGAACTTGAGGAGCTGCGCACGGAGCATGGGCAGAAGGAGCAGCGGTTGGAGCAGCTGCAACAGCGCTACCAGGATCAGCAACGTAGCTCAGAGCAGCAACGCAATCAAATTGCTGAACTGCAACACCAGTTGACGCAGGCAAATGCCAAAACCGAGGATCAACAGACGCATCTCTGCGAGCTGGAAGCTCAGCTTAAACAGCTAAATGCACGGCAGGAGGAACTGCAGCAGCAGCATGCCAGCAAATGCAATGAGCTTGATATGGCACAGTTGCGTCTACGACAGCTTTCGGATGAGTCCAATGTCAATGCTGATAACCGCATAGAAACACTCACGCAAACGCAGTACATGTACGAGCAACAAATACGTGATCTGCAACAGATGGTGAGCCAGCTGACGCAGGACAAGGAGCAGGCGGCCATCCAGTATCAAAACTATGTGGCAAACTTGAACGAGCGTAACTCCGAGCTAGGCGAGGAGTGCACTCAGCTCAAAGAGCGTGAGCGTCAACTGGTGGAGCATGTGAGCGGTCTGGAACGGGAAATCCAAAAGAATTTGACGCTACAGGAACACTTCAAAGAGGCAGCCACTCAGCAGGCTGAGAAAGCAAAGGAAGCACCCGAGGTGAGTCATCCTCTATTCTACATCTATGGCCATAATCTATACAAACCAACGCTGTTCTTTCTAGGTTCCGCCAAGCGCCGAACTGACAGCGCTTCAGGAGCGCATCAGCGATTTCGAGTTTGAACGACATGAATTCCAGTTGAAAATCAAATCGCAGGATGATCAGCTGCAATTAAAGGATGACGCACTCACGGAACTGCAGCAGGAATTGAATCGACTGCAAACAGAGCAACCCGACAAGGTTAAGTTGATGGCATCCATAGAATCCGACAAAGTGGCCGCATCGCGTGCTCTCAGTCAAAATGTGGAAATGAAACAGCAACTGGATGAGTTGGAGCAGCGTTTTGTCCAACTGACCAATGACAAAGTAGATCTGGTTAATAAGCTAGATGCCGAGGAGTTTGCCAATCGCGAGATGCGCCTCAACTATGCCAACATGGAGCAAAGATTGCAGGCAAACGAAGAGCGTTTCAAATTCAAGGACGATGAGATGATACGACTCTCGCATGAAAATGTCGAACTGCAGCGTGCTCAGCTTATGCTACAGCAACAACTGGACCGACTGCAGCACTACGAAGTGAGTTGAAGTTGACATGTATCTTGCGGATCATCAATCCTAACTAATTTCAAACTTAATTTGCTTGCAGGCCAATGCTTATCACAGCCAAGAGCTGAAGGAGCCTCAAGCAACTGCAGCTGAAGTAACAGAAGGTGCAGTGGAGGCCCAGGAGCATGATCATTTGCATGAGCATCATCACGAGGAGGATCATCATCATCATCATGGCCACCACCAGCAGCATCAAGAGCACCAGCACGACCATGAAGTACATTCCCATGATAAGCACCCGCCCAGCTGCAAGACACCGTCGCTGCCCACTGCTGAGGCCGTGGAAAAGTTGCAATCACGTTTCACGACATTGATCAGCCAAGTGGCAGATCTTACAGAGGAGAAGCATAATCTGGAGCATCTGGTGCTGCAGTTGCAGAGCGAAACGGAAACCATAGGCGAATACATTGCCCTCTATCAGACACAGAGGCGCATGCTGAAGCAGCGTGAGTACGAGAAGGCAACACAGATGCGATTGCTTAAAGCAGAGCGCGAACAGCTGCGGGAAAAGATTGATGCGCTCAATAAGCTGGTGGGCAGCTTGGGCCTGGCTGTGGAGCTTCCTCCAGAGCAACTACAAACGGCGACAGATGGCAATGCCACCACCACGGAGCAACAGCAGTTGATTCCAAGAAACGATAACGAGAAAGATAACGAAAACTCTCAACAAATATTGCACAAGATACAGGACATAATAACAGAAATCAAAGAGAATACCGAACAGTCGCCAACATCATTGTCCAACAATGGCCACACTGGACATGCCGTGGATCATTTGAACTGCTGCCTGGGCAAGTTTGAGGTTGTCTAACCCAAAACAATTTCCAGTGTCCACTCATTGTAATCAAAGTGCAATTATTTGTTAGCCCTGCGTTTGTCTGTAAAAAAAACGAATAAACAAATTACGCGTTTCTGCTTGTGTCCCATCTCTGTATTTTCTATACGTTTATATGTATATGTTTCATGAATATTCCTACTCCTTATAAAATACAAATAAAATATAATCAGATACTAAAACTGTTTGATTTCAAGAGAACCCAAATGTCTCGCCCATTTTCAACTCTGAGCAAAGATTTACTCAAGCGCCAACCTCTTTGTTTTTGTTGTCCGATGAATTGTTTAATTTTGATCGAACTAAATGAACAAATCTAGTTCCATCTAGTTCTTTCGATATTTCAAAAAAGAATTCAGTAAACCGAACTCAGCCTTTATTTTAGATTTCTTCCAAAAGTACAAAACGAAATTTTATTAAAAATAAGAAAGCCAGTTGTTAACACTATTTATAGCTATTTTATTACATTTGGCGAAATGTTTCTAAAAAGAAATAATTATGCGATTGAAGATGAATTAGCAAAAGATATTTATAATGTGAAATTTAATTCTTCACAAAAAATTTGTAATAAAAATATAATGTACCATGCGATGTAAAAAAATTTTACCATTAAATTATGTTTTAAAATATATGTTCGCGATAGAATTGCATCACTGCTTTCGAATGCTTCAATTTGAAAATTATATTTCATAATAAGAACAATGAAGGCATATAAGTTTAGCTGTAGAAGTTGAAGTTAAGCTTATGCGTCATATTGTATAACTTATTTAGTCTAAAACATCGTTGCAATCATTGATAGATTTGATTTAGTGATATAAATCAAACATATGTAAAGTAAAAATCAAACTACAACTTGGCTGTTGTCTCATTTCGTAATTTACTTCTCGAGTTGGGTTCCTTAAGAGACTTGGGCCGACAACTACGGCTGGGACGACCGCTCAGAAGGGACTCGTTACTGGACTGCTCTGTACTTTCCCGCGCACTGTTTATAGTGCTTTTAGTGCGCTTTAAGCCAGCTTTGCGTTTGGTAGTTAAAGTCTCTTCATCATAACGAGGTGTGCTGCAATCATCAGGTCGATGGATAATGCCATTGAAACTGGTGAAATTTAACTGGCTGCGGCGTGGCGTAAGATCAGGTCCCACATTTACAGAGGAACTCGGAACTGTCAGGTAAATGGGCGAGCTTTCCCGTGTAGCGTGTCTTACATGCTCTATGCTGGGTTCTAGATTGTCGCAATCAATTCCATTTTGTGGAATGATCACTGATTTGCCACGCACTGTTTTCTTCTTTGGACTGATACGGGATACTGCGTGACTCTTTGCCGATCTTTGCTGTGGAGCACGTTTCATATGTCCCATAGTTGTCTCCTGGATATCGTTTTCCCCATCATTCTGTGTAATAAAAGTAGAATTACCTTGCGCTTTGGTGTTCTTTGGACTGGAAATTGGCCTAGCTGATATATTTGTCACGTCGCGTAGGGGCAAAGGTGATGCCCTTTTCGTATCGCTAATAACACGTTCTGTTTGAGGTTCCTCAAGTTCAATACTCGAGGACAATGTGGTGACCTCACTGTCGCTTTCTTCGATAATGGAAAATATAAGACCACTGCTTATGGGAGGTGGAGAGGTGGTGTGCACCTGATCATCTCCTATTTCATCTGTTTCTGGAGAACTTATGTATTCCTGCAGTTCAACCAATCGTCGCGGCTCTGGCGTTGTTATGAGAGTAGACTCAACATCGCTCTGAGACATGATTACACAATTTACAAACGTCAACTTTAAATAATCTCGAAGCGTCTACTTACCGGAGTGTTGGTAACCTCGCTGGGACACTCAATTCGCTCTACATCCGAACTCCTCCGAGTATTTTGGCTGCGACTCCGATTGCTGGGAGAAATTGGGACTGATCTTTGCAATAAGACGCTTGATCGTCGAAATTCAGAGCAAATTCTGTTACTGTTGGAGCGGCTGCTTCTGCAATATTCTGATGCTTGTGAAGTTCGCGAATTTGATGAACTGACGTTGAGGTCTAAATTCATGTCTAAGGTTTGCAGTAGAGTCTTGATAGCGCATTTTAATTTATTTTCGTTAAACTGAGCCTCGGCTATGCGTCTTTCGTGCTCTTCCATCCATTTCCTTTTAAGTATTACCTCCTCTTCGCGCATTTGACCAATGATTTTTCGTTGGCTTTGCACCTGATCCATCAACTGAGCGTTAATCAATTTATACTGCTCCATTTTCCTACATTAATTTCAATAATTCGGCACAATATAGACAAATTTTGAGTTTGGCGTCGATGCTTATATCTACTTCGATTACTACTGCAAAGTACTCAATGTGTAATCGATAAGACGTAACAGAACGTGAATGCAATAATGGTATTCCGTGTAAAGTTGGGATTAAAATTATGACAATTTTTGGAATTATGGGACTGATCTAAAAAATGCTACTTGATACTTTAATTTTTGAAGTGGTATGTTAGTAAACATACAACACAATTTTATTATTAATAATAACATCAGGTTTGATTTGTTGTGAAAAAAGGCAATATTATCGCTGTTAACGCCGTCGCTGTTAACCGCCACTGTTAACTATCATGCTATCGCCCAACCGCCACAATTTACACAGTATCATGGTTGTGTTTTCTCAGTTATCACTCCATGCACTTTCAACAAAACGCCTGCGAAAACAAATGCGAATGAACAACACAAATATAAGTGATATGTCCAGTAATTGACTATTAAACACGCAAAAAAAGCGTAAAATGCTGTCAACTTATTGCCGTCAAATACAATGTGCGCGTAACTGTTAATGCAACGGGCAGAGAAAGCACTAATATCGCAGTCCCAAGTCGCTCGTGCAAGTGTGTGTGCGCCCGTATGTTTGTGTGTGTTTATTAGTCAAATTTAGTTTCTACATTTTTTTTCGGCACAGTTTACCAGAGAAATTAATTTTGTTCATTGTTATATAAATCGAGCCAAGTCAATAGTGGCTCAAATACAATCAAAATATTATCGAAAGCGCCTCCTCAACCAGCGCCCGCCCACTCACGTCAAAAACATTTGGACAATGCATGCGTTTGCTACGTTGTTGTTTGTTGATAGCACCGCAATTGTTTCATTTTAGCTCCTTTGTTTGCATTAATAAATATTTAAGACCGAGAGTGAATCAAAATTAAAACGCAGAGTGCAAGTGAAGGCTTTCGCCGCGCGCCAACAACAACAACAATAGACACATCAACAACGGCAATAAAGTTGCTGCAACAACAACAACAGATCAGCTGTCACACCATTTCAAGGTAAGTTTCTTCGTAAATTAACTCTTTTTTAGAGTTTTTCTCTTATATATTTTCTAAGCTACTTAACTATATCGGTCTTTAAACATTTAATATTTTAGCAATGTTACAACTCTAAATGACAAACAATGTCGATATCTCAAGTCCTTTAGAGCTTATCGATAAATCTACACCTGCTTTCGTCTCTGTCTGCCTCTTCAATACTATGCCATATGATTAGAAATTCGTATAATAAAATGGAATGTTTGTACGTAACTTGATCACTGTTGGTTCCGAGCCATTGGTTGCTCCTATATCTTATCTGCAATTGGTCAACAGTATTTATGCCTATTAATTTCCATACATTTTGCGTGGTTTTTTATTTGGATAAGAGACAAAAATGCTTGTATGCACACCCTGTTGCCAGTCTAGTAACTATTGTAGAATTTATCGATCTGAAAGTTAATATCAATTAAAAATAGTACACATTTATATGTATTGTCTCCCGTGAAGGGTGCAACAAACTTATGTGCTTTGATTTTTATCAGTTTGTCTGTAATTCTTTGCCGTTCGTCATTTAATTTTAATCACATTAAGCAAAACGTTGCACGCGACAAATGACGAAAGCAGCAACAACAAAAAGAACTAAAACAACAACAACAACAAGAATAGCCCAGCACTGACCTACAAAAAGTGCAATGCGCTCCGTCACAGACATATTGCAATTGCCATCATGTAGGGGTTGATTTTTAGTTGGGTTAGGCGCGAAAAAACTTGCACACAAATGTACTTTCAGTTGAGTTGAGTTGAGTATCCGAGGGAGCGTTGAACTGAACCATCAACTAAACAAATGTGTGAAGAAAAAAGAAGAAGAACTGAAAAGAAACTAGATACATGATAATAAGCAATATCTGATAATAGAGGAATATGAATATAATGCTAATCATAACACTTATGCATCATTTATTCCAAGTTGTATAGCTAAATTAATCCTACAGCAGATTGTAGTTTGATAAGCATTTAAATAAAGATTAAGTGACTAGGATGTCCTATAATAATTTAACAGTAAGAACTAGAAGTATATATAGTCGAAAGAACAGCAGTGTCGTGAAATTAACCATGAAATATTAGCTGTATATATAATTGTAACAAGTAAATTGTTTTATATTTTGTTTTATTATTAGTAAATGACTAAAGAATTTATAAGGTGTTATAAGTTTTTTTTTTTTAATACAAAAAAATAGTATTACTGCTTTAAATATTACTTAATATAAAGCTATTATTGTAGTAATTATTTATAAGTGTTTGTTTGGTTTTCCAATTAAACTTATTGGCTTTAGGAGTTCATATTGCAGAGTCATAAGCATAAAAAATACCGTCTGAGACGAGTTCAATGTCATTAAAGGGGTCCTACCGCAGATCGGCGAGGGGGTGAACATTACTTGGCATGCAAGAATCGATGCAAGGACCGACGGCGTTTGCTATTGTTAGATGCCTCCCTCATGCACAACAAAGGGAGAAAGAGAGATAGCGAGAGCAAGAGTAAGAGCGCAAGCCTACACTTGTCACAATTGGCGGTTGCAATGCATTCACGTCTCAGCCTTGTATGCGGCCATTTGTCAAGTGTTGTAAAATACAAATACAAAAAGCAATACAATACTGAGCTGTCGTCAAGTTTCATTGACACACGTTTTACACACACACACACACATGCCCGCATACATAAAAGTAAATATGATTCATGCAGCATAAAATGCACTTCCTTATGCCGGTCGAGCAGCTCAGAAACATTATAAATATACGATTTCAAAATAACCCCATGCTAAGGTTTCCGAAATATGCCCACAATTTACAAATGAAAGATAGAAATTCACAACGAATTCGAAATACCCTTAAGGCAAGAAAATAACGGTATTTTTTTATTTGTATTCTTTAGCAAGAGTCTTACGGCAACTGTTGACTTGCTTTTATCCCCTTCAACAGAATGAAAAACAAACAAATTTGTGCCTTTCGTTTCCTCAACACGAATTACGAAAAGTGAGTCATCACATCGTTGATTGTTTACATCACTGTTGTCATTGTGATACATGTGACACATACATACACATACACATATGTATAAGCTACATATGTATGTATGTTGTATATGCAAAACCCAAAGTAAACTTAACACCGTTGTTGTCATTGAGCGCTTCTCAACGTTGCAATATTTTGCATTAGTTATTTAAGTATTATGCGACGTCGTTTGAAACCGCATTTTAATAAACCCAACAACGAGCCCCACTTTATAATTATTATAGTTGTTGTTGTTGTAAGCGAATACGCTTGATCATAACGACACTTATACGCTGAACGAAGTGGGATCCAAATACTGGGGATCTATGTAGGAAATTACAAAAACAAGAAAGAACAGACATAGCAAACAGATTGAGCATATGATAATCTCGGATTAATCGTAAGCTTGCATATAAGATCGCTTTAGTAAAGTAACTACGAGATACGCTTAACTTAGCGGTAACTTATTCTAATACACACTTTCTTTTTTCCTTGAATTTTAACTGGAATAACATCTGTGTTTATTGTATTATACATGTATTATATATTATATATCATAGATCAAACTACTCAAATAATCTACATAGAAGAAGAAACTTATTAATTTAGGAACCTATTAAAGCAAAGTTGTTCTATTTTGATAGTTGTAGCTGTTGACTTTAGATAGATTTGATGCTTAAACTAGTCCTAGATGCGTAGGCTCTCCACAGTTGCTCAGTTGGCTTTTGTGACTCAGTGATTTGTAATTATAATTAAATGAATTAAATGATTGCTCATCAATAGGTCTGTTATTTCTCTTATTTCTTTCTTTTATACCTATACAATATTTACCATCATGATCTCAGATAATACTATGTGCTTACTTAGTGTAAACAAAATCCGTTCATTTGCGTACGTGTTTTGAATTGGGCATTTGAAGATTCAAACTCAGGGCATATAAATATGTGCATATATATACATATATATACATTTATATATATTTATATATACACTTATATATGCATATATATACATGTACGAGTATATGGAGACATTGCCCTGATGTTATAACCATTTTGTGAGCAGCACATTTAAGTGCAAACATCACATTTGTTTATTTCCATCTCTCAAAACGTATGTGCACCGCGGTCACATATTATTATCTGTTGCAAAGCATTTGGAATTTCAATTAAATATCACGATACTCAGGTTTTACAATTGTTGGCCCAATGCTAATTAATTGCAAGTGGTAGTTGCCACTGAAAGTCAACGTCAACCGATGATGGCCCAATGCCAAGACAATCCAACAAAAGAAATTGAAATTGAAAGCGAAAGTCGCTTGTTATATTGTTGAGGTTTTTTATTCCAGATTTTATGACTTTATTATTAAATCTGTAATCTGTATGCGTGAACCGGTTTCAACAAACGTAGGAATATCTTATCTTATTTTATTAATCAAATCTTTTTCAGATATGAGATTTACCACAATTTAGACTCAAAGAATATTTAAAGTTTAAGTAAGAAATTTTGTTGTTGCTCTAGGCCTTAGTTTGATTAATAACTCAACCAAAACTCCGCAAAGCTGAAAAGCTATTTATAAATAGCTTGAGGTTTGTTTGATAAACCTTTCTTAAGTGCCTGACCACATTATATATTAAGAAAAGAACTGATTAATCTCTAAAATTACCACCAGAATTCCAAGTGGATTATATAGTATAGCTCCGATCCAATTCGTAACTGCAAGCAATTGTTTTTGCCATTATACGCTCTGAGTTAATCATCTTATTTGATTGCAAACAGAGAATACATCAATTGAATTAGTGGCCACTGTGCAGGGTATTTCTTCTTGGGCCATGATTCATGGCAAACAATTCACTGGAAATTTAAGGTATTAGACGATAGGAATTTATATAGTTGCTCTATCTTATCTGGAAGACGATAAACTTATCGTTTGGCACCGCAAAAGCAAAAAAAAAGTAAATGAAAGAAGCAAAATGACAATAAACACATAAAGAAAGATTATTTTGGTGTTGGAAACAAACCTTTCAGACAACTTGGAGTTGAGTGTAAATGCATGAAACTTTTCAAAAGTTATGATTTATTCGATAAGGAATATATTATTCAGATAATTCAAGTTCAATGACAGGGAGGGAAATTCGCGAAACCCAGAAAGCATCAAGTACTACTTGGAGTAATTGTAAAGTCTATTTTATTTGTATTTGTTAATACGATGACGCAGAACAGGACGTTGTGGAAATGTGGTCAATGAACAAATTCAGGATAAGTTTATTGCGTTTTTATCCTGCTTCACAGTTGCTTCTCATTCAATTAATGTGTTCGAGGTGTGTTCCTTTTTGCCCTCCCTCCTCTTAAGCTTTTCGATTGCCCTAAACTGTCATCAACTTAATTGCCCCAAATACACAGTAGGGCGTGTTGTTGTTATTGTTATTGTTGTTGTTGTTGTTGTCGCTTGTACTGGGCGTGTACTAGGCCATAAAATCAAATTCAGTTTGTCAAATCTTTACAGCACGCATCGGTTTCGACTTCATTTTGGGCTTGTTTAGGTTCATTTGATGGATCCTCTCCGGAAGTGCGACCAGTAAAACGTCTGCAAATTGATTTCCCTGTCAAAAATTAATATCCAAGTCAAATAATGTGTGTGTTAAATGTTAACACTCCTATTTGAAATGCATGACTAGGCCTCGTGTTTGTGGTTCCAACGTAACTTTGTAAGACAATACATCGCAAACATTGCGTAAGTTCTTCAAGCCACAAAACGCCCCCAACATCAAAACATGAAAAGTGTGGCAACCCCAACCATCTCTCACACGAAAGAAAGACAGAGCAAGAGAGTCGCATGAAAAGTTAACTTTTGCTTGTAAATGTAAATGAAGATCAGACATTTAAGACTATTATGTAGAGAAAGAGACAGCAAGACCGATATTGAGTCGAATACAATGTTAACTTTACTCGTAATGTAAATCAATATTTAGTAAATGATCTTCTGCATGATATCATTATGCACACATTAAAGATTATTATGTAAGTAGGAATATTGCATTGATATCTATTCTAGAGATTGCTACATTTATTATAAATATCTATGTACATATACACATGTAGGCTATTATGCAAATGTTTTGGATGACTAAAGACTGTTCATATTCATTTGAGAAATATCAAAATAAATGTGAGTGTGGTTTTCATCTATACTGAGTAGTCTGATCATTGTCAACGGGCAGTCAGAGCAGCTGTACAATTAAGCGTCGTCCCGTCTGTCGTTCTATAGAGAGTGAATCAAGCTCTGGCATATGAATCATGCATCCACGACCACAAGGCAGGCATTGCAGTTAAGGAGTTTCCAGTTTTCACTGTACAGTGAACGATTATGTTTGTCCCACTGTGCCAGTTAATGACTCAAGTCTGAAGCAAGACTGCAAATATTTCGCACGTTTCACAGACAAACACACACACACACGCACAGTGGCCCAGAGTTACAGTTAAACGTTTTTTTCTTTTGACCGCTGATCATCAGCATCAGCAACAGAGCTTTGTTAGTGACAGGTGCTGAAATGCGGTTGCTGCTGCCTCTCTTCATATTGTCTTTGTCTTTATGTTTTCTGCATTCGACAGCAGCAGCAGCAGCAACAAAAACAACTAGGTAGGCTGACGACCACTGACGTCACACAGCGGTGTTGTTGCCGATTTTGTCGCTTTATTCTGATTCTAGCTGCGTCCGCGTCGACCTTAACAGCTAATTTTATGAATTGCTTGAAGCGTTTACTCTTTCCTGCGCTGCCCCCCTCAAAGCTTGGTGCTCATTAAACGCACACTCTATTTGTGTGTTCTCACTCTCTCTCTCTTTCTCGGTCTGCGTCTCTCCTACAGTGCTGCTTGCGCTCTTCGCTTTGGCATCGCATGCGCGACCGTTGTTCTTCAGTTGCTTTTCGACTCGCGAAGTAAACGCAAGGCGCACTCAACGGCCTTATGGTTATTGTATTTTTATTTGTGTTGTAAATGTGTGGCGAGCCAAGGCATAATTAATAAAACAAAAGCAAACGTCGGGAAACTACAACAACAACAACAACAGCTTAAAATATAATCAAAACGTAAATAAAAAGTGTAGTTGATAACGAAACAAATAAACAACTGAAAAGCTGAAAAGCCTTAAAACTGATCAAAATCTTTCGATTCAAATTGTTTCTTGGGGATGATTCACCGCCAACGCAACGGCAATCGATCATTTTGTACAAATTATTGTTGAAAACTGCATAATAATGAGCAATCTGGCTGTGACAGATGAAGCCTCAGGTCTTTGTTGATGAAGCTGCTCGACACCTTGGCCTTATCATCATTTGTGTCAACTTGTAGCCATAGTCGTAGCCCCGCCAAGTCTTCCAGCAGATGCCTCGACCCGATAGCTTCACTTCGTATCTGCCGCCCTCAACGTATTGACCATTCAAGTTGCTGCACATAATCAGAAAGTTGGTTAAAGCTCATCAAAGCTCTCCATGTAACGGTACTCACCTATGCTGACAAGAATTGTACCACCAGGCACCCACATTCTCCAGAGCACAGCGATTCTTGCTGTGGTCATTATCAAATGTGGAGAACGGCATTCCCTCGTGATATCTCAACGAATCCCCAGCATGTCCGGAATATTTCCCCAATACGCGCAATACAAACGCATCGGACTCGTTGCCTATGACAAATCTATCGTATTTGGCATAATGAGTTTCCCCATCAAAGTCCTCCAGGTGTATATACAGTTCATAGGGCTCTGCCATCGTTATCGCGTGTAATTTCTCCAATCCCAAAAAGAACTCACCACTCAAATTACCAAAACCCTCACGGTATTCGGCCCAGCTGCGATAAAAGTTCTCGCTTCCGTCCAGGCGACGTTGTATGGTTGTCCAACCTGCCCCAGCTATTCGAGTCTCACATGCCACTGGAAAGGCCTCCAGGCCCGGCACCTGAATAGTGTGTATGCCGTTCGTATTGATCATAGCCGCCAGACAAGATGGAGGATAGCCTAGGTATAGATACAAAAGGTGTTGCACTTCAATTGGATTGGATTAATATGCAATATACCTTTGGATATGGTCTTCTGATTGTTGCCTCTTAACTGATTCAGTTCTTGCTTTAGACCTGCAATTAGTTCTTCCACTTGCCCAACAATCCTTTCCCATTGTCTTCCATTATGCCCAGGATCTTGGGCTTCTATAAAACTCGGGAAGAGGATTAAAAGTAAATATATTGCGAAATTGCGATTCATCTATGCTGATCTCGTAATCCAGACTGAATTATATTGCAATCAAAGTGTTCAACTTATAGTTATACCCAGCGATCCGTATTGAAAGGGGTATATTCGTTACTTGTGAAACAATGATCACAATTAAATGGAGAAAGCTATATTTACTTGAGCTGTGGTAAACATTAATGATTTGCTACTAAATACCTCGCAGTTGATTTCAGAATGTAACCTCATTTCATTCAATTATATAATATATCTTATCAGTTGCATGTAAAAACGTAGGTCAAGCATTCCAATGCGAGATAATTAAATGGCAAATGTAAGCGAGTATTTCTATATACTATAACTTATTTATTTGTTTAATTGTTGCTCAGGAGGAAATCTACAAAAGGCTTTGCCATTTATTTTGAAATTGTGACCTTTTTGATTATAATTAAAAATAAACACATTTTGCATATTAATTTCAGACAAAATTCTTTAATGAATGAATAATGCATACAAATTACGTTTCTTGAAATGATTCACATTCTAGTGCTGAGGAATTGCTGTGACTCTTTAGACTTGCTGGAAAATTGCGGCACTTTGGCCTGATCATCATTTGGGTGAACCTATAGCCATAGTTGTGTCCTCGCCAGGCTCTCCAGCACATGCCCCGAGCGAAGAGCTTCTCCTCATATTTGCCACCAGGCATATATTGTCCATTTAGATTGCTGTGTAGATTGCATAGAATCATCAGCATCATCATCAACATCTAATGAAGCTAATCTCACCTGTCCACACACTGGTTGTACCACCAGGCACCGACGTGGACAAATGCACAATTCCTGGCGAACTCACGATCGTTGTCCCGATCGTAAGTGGAGAACTTCATCTTGCGATGACTCCTCAGCGAGTCCCCCGCAGTTCCCGTATAGACGCCGAGCGTATTAAGCGCATAGTCATCCTCTTCACTGCCAATGGCAAATTCATAAAATTTCGCATATCGTTGCTCCCCATCAAAGTCCTCGAGGGCAATGTATAGCTCGAACGGTTCCACGGCTGTAATGGCACGCAGCTTGTCCAGGCCAATGAAGAACTCACCATGGAGATCACCGAACCCCTCCTTGTACTCCTTCCAATTGCGATAGAAGTTTAAGCTGCCATTGAGACGCCTCTGTATGACCAGCCAACCAAAGCCGGCAATGCAATTGTCACAAGACACTTGAAAGGGATCCAATCCTGGCACTTTTATCCTATAGACTCCACTCGCATTGATAACGGACGATAAACAGGATGATGGATAGCTTTGACCTGCATTTCAAGAGTTTGCAGTATTTACATTGATTAAAACATACTTTCCATACTTTCATTAGGAGTATTCGAGTTCTCAGCAGTTGCATATCCTTTGAGTTGCTCCAACTGATCCTTGAGGCTGCAAAGAGCTCTACTTGTAAGAGAATCATGTGGTAATTTCTCTTTTCACTTACCTTAAAAGCAACTTCTGCGATGTATCGTGCATTGTTTCCAGTTGACCGACTAAATCTTCACCCTGTAACACACTGGTAATTACATTTATCATCTAAACTCATCTTTAATTCTTACCTCCACTTGAAGCCAACATATCCACATAATGCCCAGCATATTGACAAGTCTTTGTAAGTTCATCCTAATGAGCTTCTCCGTCTATTCTCAACTGATCTATAAGTTTACTTGATTATTCGCAATTGACACAGTTCTCAGAGCATCTCTTATCAGCTGTTACTCGACAGATTGCCTCTAATCAGAGATCGTTTCACGGTTTTTATACCCTGTGCCCATTAAAAATGGGCAAAAAAGGGTATAATAATTTTGTGCAAATGTATGTAACAGGCAGAAGGAGGCATCTCCGACCCTATAAAGTATATATATTCTTAATCAGTATCAATAGCCGAGTCGATTGAGCCATGTCCGTCTGTCTGTCCGTCTGTCCGTCCGTCCGTCTGTCCGTCTGTCTGTATGAACGCGTCGATCTCAGCAACTATAAGAGTTAGAGACACCAAATTTGGCATGAAGGTTCCTGTATACCCTCTCCAGATCGAGTTTATGTTAGATTTTCAATATCTTTCCCACCACCCCCGCAATTCAAAAAAAACTAATTATGGCCACATTTCTCAACGTAGACACTTCTAACTTAACAGGTGCGTTAAGAATGATATATAGAAGGAACGCTGAAAGTTTCATCAAGATCGGTTTGTAAATAAGACAGATAATCAGCAATAAAAGTTATTTTTCCACGGAATCGTAGAGCAGCAGGCAGCACATGTGTGCGAGCGAGACAGCGAACGACTGTGATACATGCGTCTGCTTACCATGTGTGCATATTTGAGCGAGCGAGATAGGGAACTACTACGGAACAAGCATAAGTAAATTAAGTGTCGTAACACTCAGCTTTTGATTGAATATGTATATTTATGTGAATGCTTGCTCCTATAAGCATATAAAGAATTCATAGGCTTCTTTAATAAACACCTGCTATGTTCTTACTTCTATTATAATCAAAACACTTAATTTAGAAAACTGCACAGGGTTTTATACTGTCGCGCGCGCTCGACTGATCCGCTTGTTATTGATTTCATTTATTGATTGATACATTTGTATACCCTCGATTGCCATTAATGGGCATATCAGTGAATATTTAGAAGAGTTTAATATACTTTTTATGTACATTTTTCAATTGTTAATAAAGGAAAATAATGTTTAATTGCGTAGTTAAATGTATATAAACTCTGCGGAACACCAGAAAGTGAATAATCATTTATATTATTTATTAACAATTTACTAGAACTCTATAAATGATGACGAGATTAACAGCTATAGTGAATATTTATATAAATAAACATATATGCATAAATACATATACTATAAATATTGTTGATCTTTTATTTGTTATTGCTAAGCAAGAAATCAAAACAAATAAATTGAAGTTAAAAAGTGATCTACATACTTGTATTTAACACACATACACATACACACACACACACATATATGCACATCTCACATACATTCGCTTATGTACATTCTGGATGCTGGCACGTGGGCTTTATGTGGATTCTGTGGATTCCGTGGGAGCTGCGCCCAATGCCTGTCAAACTGTGCGGGGTCTGCTATTAATTTTACGCGCTGTTTGCGTTTGCGTTTGGATTTTATTTTGTTTTATCGACGCGTCAATCTCGAAGTGAAAATAAAACAAAAGCGAATAAATAAAAAACAAGCCAAGACAAGACAAGACAAGCGACACACGAACACACATAATACTTTATAATAATAAGTATAGAAACTTTGTTAATAAACGTGTGGGTGGTGACAGTTGTTGCTACGCTTCAGTCTCCGTCGCAGTCTTCTGTCTTCAGTCTTCAGTCTTTTGAGACAGTCTTTAGTCTTGAACCACAGCCATAACTTGGCGGACACACAAAGCGGTAGACGGATAGCTAAGCTTTAAGATTCCCCTTAGAATGCGTCTAATTCGACGCAGCCACTGCCCAAAAGTAGTCTCCACATTCATCTTTCAATATTTCTTTACTAATCATCATTGTTTATCTTGCAGATGGCCATACCGCCACCACCGGGACCACCCCCACCGCCAGGACCCCCGCCGCCGCCAGCTATGGGCGGTTTGAAACTGGGCGGCGGTGGAGCAGGTGGAGGTGGTGCTGATATGCGCTCCGCCCTGCTGAACTCCATTCAGAAGGGCACAAAGCTACGCAAAACGGCCACCGTGGACAAGAGTGGTCCAGCGTTGTCGGGACGTGTCTGTGATGGGGATGGAGGCTCTGCTGTAGCGTCCGCTTCAAAGCGCACGCTCAACAACAACAACACCAGCAGCAGCAACAACAACAGTAGCAGCAGCAGCAACAGCAACAACATTGGCAATGGGGCGCCAAAGTTGGGGGGCCTGTTTGAAGGTCTTTCTCAGATGCCAAAGCTTAAGCCCGTTAACGGTGTGCGAGGTAAGTTCAACACACATACACTCACTTACATTTGCATATGGGTGTGTGTGTGTGTGTGTGAATATATATTCCTCGCTTGTGCAAATTAACATTGAGTTTTGTTTTATTGCTCAATTGATTTCCGCTTTGGATATTTGGACAAACGCCTACGCATCACGCACTGACAACAACAATAACAACGAACATAAATATTAGCAGCAACAACAACAACAACGAAGTCCACAACGAATGAGCCGCGCAGCAACAGCCCCCCCCGCCGCCACAGCCGCCAACACCGCAGCCAGCAATGGACCAATCGACTTCAACACAGAGCTCACAAAGCATTTAACATTGAAGCGTCAGAAGCAACAACAACAACAGCAACCAGCAAGCAACAACAGCACTCATGTCAATGCAACGGAAGCTAATTTGAGAACAAATCGCGGACCACCACCGCAGCCGCCAAAGGTAAGAAAGAGAGAGAGAGTGAGCCTCACACAAAGATAAACTATTTCGAAATCATTTTAAATAAGTATAATAAGACAATGAGTTCTATAATAAGAGTCATTATTATTATTAATACATATAACGAATTAAGCCTTAAGCACTGAAAGATTCTTTTCGATTATAAATAGTGCAAGTAAACGACATGAACGATAATCGTAGATCAAGCGAACGAAATGAACGATAGTCGTTAAGTGATAGAACTAAATAAACGATAATCATTAATAATAATCTAGTTCATTTAACTCCTTATTTACCTTTGAGTTCCTTTCGATTCGTTCACTTAAAACTCATTCGCATTCGCTTAATTTAAAAGAATAATTTGTATATAGTAGTAAACAATATATTATATATATTCATTGTTATTCTTATTCTATTTAGCAAAACTCCAGCGATTCCATATTGGATCGCATGAACATACCTCGCACAACGGCAACGCCCACATCCAATGCCACATCGACTGCCAATGGCAATGGCCCTGCCAAGCCGAAAGCCTCATCGCCCACGCTCTCGGAGAGCGGCAGCAGCGGCAGTGTGAAAAGTAAAGCGGCAAATCTTAGGTGAGTCTCTCAAAAAGCATGAACGGGTTCCCTGATCAGAAACGGTTAACGATAATATGTAATTGAATTATTCCTTTAATTATTTATTTGGCATGACTGTTATATTTTGATTTTTGTTATTGTTACTTTACTGTAATCAATTTTTGATTTTTGAACATTTTGTAAATTTTTGTATTTTTTTATTACGTTTTTTTTACTTTGTTTTTGGTTTCCTTGGCGGGCATTGGTTAATACCCATTCCACGAAACAACACATCCACAGTATCTCGTTAGGCAATAGTTTTGTAAATAGTCCAATTACAAAAACAACAACATCAACGTTAAGCGCGAAAACATCAGCAACAACAACAACTGCAGCAGCCTCCTTAGCAAGTCGAACAGCAACAGCTTCAACGGGAACACTGCGCAACTTGGCGCCAAATAAATCAACGCTGTTTGGTGGTAGTGGTAATGGTAATGGTAGTGGTAGTGGTGGTGCAGCAATTGGTGGTGGTAATGTCTCGCCCACGCCCACACCGGCACCGACAAACCCAGTCTCCGCCTCCGCCCAACAGCATCAGAAGCCGGCAATTGGATTTGGCAAACCGAATTTTGCGCCAAAGCCGCCGGGGTTACAGCAACTGGCGATGGCCAATGGTCATCAACGTCCAGCGGTAGCGAGGCATCACAGCATGAAGTCACCCAGGTATAGCACTCATCCAATACTCCGTCTAACTAACAATATAAGACCTTGGCCATGCACTGCTTCAGCTGCTGCGTTCAGTCTCTCTCCTTGGTAATGCCTTTTGGACTAAGTTATCCAGCTTTAATCCTGCTGCAATTGCACACTGCTTAAACTTATCTTTGGCTTTGTCTTTGCTCTCTTTTAATTTAAGTTCTATTCGCTCTCCTTCGCACAGATCTCCGCCAGCTGTGGGTGCCGTCAATGGTCCCGTTTTTCCAACGCAACAACATTTTGGCACAATGCGAGCTCCATTGCAGCAGACGTTGTTACTGCAGTCCAGCGAAGGCATCGGTGGCAGCACCAGCAGCATCACTGGTAGCATTCGTTCTGCCCCCCAACCCGCCAAAGAGTAAGTTTTCATAATATCCACACAGTTAGCTTTCTAATCGCCTTCGAATCTCTTCTTTTTCGTAGCACGACCCTCGGTAAAGCCACCGCCACCTCCAACGCCAGCGCGCAGCATATCGAACAGCAATTTGAACAGCATTGCAGCTCCGTTCAGTGCCGTTAACACGGCTCTGGTGCAGAGTGCAGCGATCACCACCTCAGCGCCATCACCACCCCCGCAACCGCCATCGAGTTCAAGCAGCAGCAGCAGCGTCGCCGCTCTGCGAGATCAATTTCGCGTTGGCGGCAATGCAACGCCATCGACACCACCGAATGGCGTTACGGCGAGTCCGAAGTCAGCGACAATGCGGGAGAAGGTCAATCCCATCATACTGAATGGTGGCCCCATCAATCCACCAGCGTTGCCACCACATCGAAGCTGCCCACCGCCTCCGCCCCCGCAGCGACAGTCAAGCAATGTAAGTAAACCACGAGAAGAGCAACAACAAGTTGTCGTAAAGGCCAAAGGTAACAACAGCAAACTGAGCTCATTTTGAGAAGGGAACTTAAACTACACAGCAAGAAGTTGGTAATAAGGTTGAGATGTATTAAAGCTTTATTGCATTGAGTTGTTCTACAGTGAACTTATATTTCTGATTAGCCTTTGTTAAGGATTTTATAAAACTAATTTCAAATTAATTATTTACAATTCTTAAAGTATATATAGTAGTATTTATAGTACATTTAACCACGAAGCAGAAGTCAATCAGTCTAATCGAATTGAAATACTTTTCAGAGATTAAACTTAATATTAGACAATATAAAAGTATCTACTTTAATTCAGTTTACACCTTAGCATTCAAGATTTAAGGATAGTTAAGAACTTGCTGTAACATTTCGCACGGTGCACAAAGCTAACAGCTGAGCTTTGTTTCCATCATACACACACACACACATATATATAAACTCTCTCGTTGGTTAGACTCCTTTGCACTGCGCACTCTCTCGCTCTTTGCTCTCCGTTGCGCACTTTCGTTCGCTTTTTACTACCTTTATGGATTTTCCAACAATACGTGACTAAAACAGCGTCCAGACGCATCGTCGCATATCGCATGCTCCTTTTGTTGTCATTTGTGAGGAGTTCAAAAAGAGGAATAGCTGACAGTTAACTATTTGCTGCGTGTTGTCTAGCATGTGAAACATTGGATTAGGCAACTCTGTGTGTGTGTGTGTGTGTGAACTAAATAACGAAAGACAGCCCAAGGCTAACAGCATGCTGATGCTCAATCAGAAGCGCAACGTAACTAAAGCCAGTGGCATTTGAATCAATTGATAGCTGTAAAATACAATTTGAATTATCCTACTTCTCCCTTTATTGTAGGCTGGATCGCAACAACAGCAGGCGCCAGTTCCGCCCCAGCGTCACTCCTCCATAAGGGCCAATGCCCCATTGACGCCGCCCACGCACATGGCGAATGCGACGCACAATTTTGGCAGCAGTGGTGGCCTGTCATCATCACCTGGTATGGGAATGTCAACGGGGGCTTCAGTTGGACGACTGGTCAACGATTTGGAGACAAAGTTTGGCAAGAGATTTCATAATGTCACCGAGTTTCCAAAGCCGCCGCCGTTTCTAAATATACAAAAAATCTATCCTAGTCGCACACTTAAGGCAACCAATGGTATGTAATGTGTAACCTACATATAAGTACATATGTATGTGTGAGCATACATAGCAGTACATATGTGTGCGTATTTGGGGGTGTGGGGTTACGTATTCTGTTTATGCAAACTCACGCGCCGTGTTAATTATTACATACTATGATTATGATTAGAGTTATTATTATTATTATTGTTTTATACACATATGGAATGCTGTTATATAATGAATACAAAATGCATTAACTGCATACAATTATTATTATTATCATTATTATTATTTTTAAGCGAAAAAAACACGTGTGTAGCATTTGAAATATTTTGAACGAAGAAACTTTATACAACGATGTAATTTTTAATTGTATTAAACACCACATACACACACATGTTATTATATTTAACGTTACAAGTTTTAATTATTGTTTTATTATTTGCCCCAAAATCGCGAAATTGTATAAAATGTTATATAAATATAATTATGAAATTTCGATAGCTTTATTCCACATTATTTTGTTAAAAAGCATATTTTCTATATACTTTGAAACTTTCTTTATGTACAATGTATCTTAACTTTTGTATGTTAACAAAGAAAACGCGATATTATTAATAAGCACACACATATTATGTATAATTATATAGAGATATGTTTTATTATAATGCCTATTATCAATGTTCATACTACAATTTGCATTATGTTCGAGTCCCAATGCATATTATATCTGTACTATATTATATCTGTAGCGCATGCTTTTACTCTATGTATTGTCCTACGATCGGCTTCATTATATATTTACGTATACATATACATGCATATATCTATAATTTGAACATGTGCTTTGATATCTTTTTATTACACATACATATGCATATACATGTATGTATGTAATATCGATGAATATTTAAGTTTAGCACAACCACATTATTGTTTTATTTGAAGTTATTTTTATGAACAATAAAAAGCCAAAATAAAATATAATTTTAAATATATTGGATATGATTTGTTTTGTCTTTAGCATCCGCCACAACATACGTACCCGTCTACAATTCTTACTGTCTTACTGTTTTCTTCTGTCTTCTTCAACTACTTTATCATTTCATTTGTGCATTGCATTCGCTTGTAAAATATCCATTGCCCAACCGATAGGCGTCGCTTTAAAATGAAACCAGCATCTGTTTATGTATGTGTAAATATCTATATATATTTCTCTCTCTACTTGCCTTTCTCTTCATCATAATGTTCGATATGCAGAAGCTACTTTGATGCCCAACAACAATAACAACAACAACAGCTCAGCTGCATGCAACAACAACAATGCAAAAGCGCCACCTGTACTGAAACCCGCTTATGCACCGCTCAAAAAACACCGTGCGCCCGCACCGCCCCCACAGGCAGGTGTTGCTGCCGCCACAGTGTCTGTGATAAGGCAATCCAGTTTTCTTTATGGCGGCAACAGCGCAGCAGGCGGTAACGTTACAGCGGCCGCCAATGTGCGTCCGCAGTCGCAGCCGGCGTCCAGCGTTCCACGCAATTCGACGGTCTATTGAGGGGGAGTCCCAATGTAACCATAACTGTAAATTATATCGATGTTTATGCTTTGTATATACAATTTATATATGTGTTTGTATTAATTGTTCTTGTTCATGTGAAAGTTGTATGTATGTGTGCGTGTGTGTTGAAGTGTCAAACGTAAAATGTATGAGAAATATATATGAAGCACAATAAATACCAAAGACAGAGATGACAATTGTACTTTGTAAGCGTGTGTGTGTGCAAGTACGGGATGAGGCCGAAAGAGCTTAATTTGAAAGTCCTTAATGATTGAAAGACAATTTTGTTGATTGTGCTCTGTAGTCACATCGCAATAAATTAATCCTAATTAAAATGCAATAAATAATGGAAAATAAATAAACTCCCAATTTGCGTAGATTAAATAAAGTAATTTAATGTATTTTCATATCAAGTAAATGTAACTTTAAAAGTTTCTTCTATTAATGTGTTGGGAGTGAGTTTATTTGTGATGAAAGTAAAAATATATTCAATTTAAATTAAGCCAAGGTGCTGTCTTCCCAAGCTTAACCAAATTGTAATGACTATAAAATAATATATAATGTACATAACAATTAGCAGCGTTTGAATTTAGACCAAAAGTTAGTCAAATTTCCACAGAAGAGAAAGTCCTTAATATGTATGTAGAGCGCTCTGTCTCTAAAACCCTATCTTACTAGACTGAAAACGTTAAGCCCAAATTACAAGTACTCTATACATACATACATATTAAGCATATATTTTTAAATGCTAGCAAACACACACAATGTTAAATGTAATGCAAAAGAATATTAATAAATAATACACGAATAATAGCACAAATGAAAGTTTTCCAACGAATTCGCATTGTCATAGGAGGACATTACCCAATTCCCATTTTTCAAAATTATTATTTAATCAAGTACTGAACAACATTAAACATTCTTTTTGTGATACAATTTGAAGTAAAACCAATTTGAAATTCTTGAATTCAATGCATTTGTATTAGTTAAAACCCCTTGGGCAATATTATGCATAAACATCAATTGAACTATTATTAAATTTAATCATTGTTGTTAGACCTTTGAAGTCATTAGCTGTAATTAATCAGTATAATATATACTAACATTCTATTCAACATCATTGCATTTGCCGTTATCATATTAATAAACTTGAAAACATAAAAAAATGATCTTTTAATTATTTAGGGCTTATGCTGGAAGTCCCCTTTAACTGGGAATCCACTTCCAATTAAAAAGATCTGCTTACAGTTTGGCAATCAAATTCCTTTCTTAAATAATCCAAAAGTTATCGGTATACGAGACTCACAATCTCAAGTATATTTATTATTAAATGCTATTTGTTTTGTTACACAAATAAGCGCATAAATAGAGCTACGAGTATAAACAATATCAATTGAGCAGGCATAGAAAAACAAGTAAGGCAATAAGACATACAATACAATACACATACACATACAAAGCAATAACAATAATTCACTTATTATCATATTTGATATCAACTAAGTCCGCTTTGGGAATAGGTTAAAGAATCGCACTTTGTTGCTTAGACACTAAATGGCTCTCTACGTAGTCTGATGCTTGAGTTTTAAATCCTGCACCGCGTCCTGCAGGGGCTGATCCTCCCGTTTACGTCGACGCTCGCATCTGGGACATGGCTGATGCTCGTTGAGGCATTCGGCATGAAAAACAGCTCCACAAGTTACACACTGTGAATGCAAAAGCAGAAAGTTCTTCAAATTGTTAGAGGTTATAACAGAGGCGCAGTGAACTCACTCGAAATGTTGTTGCTATGTGGAAAGGATAAAGCACTCGAGGGCTTTGACAGATCTCGCAGATGAAACCCTTTAGGTGACACAGTCGACACTTGAGCACATGCGCCTCGCCCAACTTGAAGGCCTTCTGCAGCTGCTGACAAAGGGATCCACGTTGTATCAATGCCAAATCCACAATGGAGTATTGATGTATATGCTCATAGAGATACTCTCGGCCACAGAAATGATTTTGCAGCAATTGAATGCTAGATGGAGCACAGGTGTACAGATAGGCACGGATAAAATTCAAGCGAATGCGCAACGATTGGAGCTCGGCCATTGCCTCAGAGGCAAAGTAGATGCTTGGATTAAGCAGCTGCATGTCCAGAAAGGGTTGAGATCTAAACTCGGCCAAGAAAACGGCAGCTCGCTTGCTAACGCTGTACTTGCGGAAATCCCAGTTGTAAATGATCCGGGCCGGAATGAGCTGTATTTCCGACTCCATGCAGCTGTTGCAATAATAGTTGCCACTAAATGCACAAACCCTGTGTATGGAAATTGTCAGAATCATTCATGTGTGTAATCTGATTCTAAGGCTTACTGGAAATTGTTATCGCCAATGCCAAGCGGATGTTGACAGCCCCGGCATAGAAAGCCCTGTGCATTCAGTCCCGGCTCGCGAGGCAATTGGCACAGCTGTGCAACCATTTGCTGCAACTCGGCCATATCAAAGTTGGATGTGATCAGCTCAAAGTCCGAATTGGTCTGTCAATATATAAGAAACATGATTTGATTGCATTCAATTCGATTAGGCTATGACTTACATCCAGGGATTGTAGATCACTCAAATCATCTGCATTTAACGATTCAGACTCGCGACGTTGCTGCTGCTGCTGCTGTTGCTGAGTCACATTCAAGGTGGATGCACTGGCGCGAAACTTCTCCCAGATCTGTGACCAACCAGCGCCATCCTCCCGATTGTTTTCATGCTTGCGAAGAAGAGCATTGTAGCTACAGCGATCCGCGTTGGGAGAACGTAGACTCACAGAACTGCTCATGCTGACGGAGCGTTGAAAGAAACGTGAGCCAGAAAGCTCATCTGTGGGTGAGTTGGCATCCAGATCGGCGGACCAGGAGGTTTGCATTAGATTGGTAAGTGAATTGCTGCCCTGTGGCAACTCAGAGAATGATTCATCAATGTGCCGCATGGAACGCTTTCGAACTCGTTGTTTGCTACTCGATGCGCTCTCGGCGTCACTCACAGCTTTGACAGCATCTACCGTGCTAGCATCTGACAATGTTGGTGTCTGCTCCTCATTAATGATATCCATTTCGTCCACCTTTTGCATGAACAAGTCCAAGATTTCGTGTTGATTTAGGTCAGCATTGTCAAAGTGACCGCCTCGACTGAATGGACTGTTGGAAATGGATTCCGAGAAGAGCTCGTTCGTGTGAAGTGGCTGTGGTGTGGGTATAGCCACGATTTCAGTAGCCAATGAACTGGCTACGTCCACTCCGCTACTTATCTGTTAAACATCATAAAATTTATCAATCAATGAATTATCTATTGCTATAAACTACTCACCGGACAGGATTTCAGAGCCGGCGTCCAGAGATCAGATAGCTGAAGCGCATAGTCGGGCCATTGATTAAGCAGGCTCGAGTTGACGGGCAAATCGAAACCCACATAGGCCTCCAGGCTCTCCATAATCTTGGCAGCCGTTTCCAAGCCTTCGGCATCCTTAAGCAAAGCGGTCTTTTTGTAATACGGCCGCAGTGCTGAACCATTTTTGCGCATGTTGTTTAAGTACGCAGAGAACACCGAATCGTTGAGCGACTGTCGCACCCAAGCCCGACATTGTCCAATCTCAGAGGTGATCTGACTTAAGCCCTGTATCTGCTCGATAACCTGCTTGTGCATGAATACCATTGCGGGTGACCAGAAGCTCGGCTCCGGCCGTCGCTCCACATCGCCAGCAATCACATTGATGGTGGCCCACAAAAACGAATCTTTCAGGCCGTGCAGAAACAAGGCTTCCAGTGTCGTGCATAATGCACTCGTTTGCTCGCACAAACCGAGCACCTCTATGACAATTATAAATGAGTCATTGCCTGTATATTTGCAATTTGCGACTTACCCAATCCTTTTTGCTTCACTTCAAATTCTATTTCTCTCGCATTCTCGTTGAGTGTGTTTATCAACGCTTCCTTAATGACATTTTCACGCTTCGAAGAAAAATTATTCAGGCTGCGAAAGAGAGCGCTCATTTGTTATTGTTATCCTTTGATTTATTAAATATTTTTTGTTTCTGTTGTCTTTTTTAGCAGAATATCAGCTGGTTGCCAGGGCTGGGGAAGTTCGAACATGGTCGAACATATACATATTGAATAATATCAAAGTAACAAATTGAGTTACAAGTTCATTTGACAAAATTTAACATCTGAACTGTATCATGTTATCGAACCAACAGCGAACTATCCGCGAAACGGTTATCGAACGTTGGGCTTTAGTGACGTCAGACAGCCAATACAGTTTCTAACGGCTCATGACAAGTTTAAATTTTAAATTAAAACGTAATTGTATATTCTTAACAAGTCTGAGGGATCACGTAAGCGGGATTAAATTTCCGTTTGAGTTGTTGTTTATTATTAATTTTTTGTTTTATAACTCGTTCTTGTTATTCTTGACTTTCTTTCTATGTGTGAATGCTCGATTATGAGAGAAAAAAAAAACCCACGCAAATTAATAACCACAAAATCCGCGTGCCCGTCAACAAGACTGAGCTTTAATGACTTTTGATGCCTCGGGGTTTTGTTTCAGCAAATCGTCGCCATTCATCGCATCTATAGCATTTCTGACTCAACTGACCAAGGAATTTCTATCAAGCTTCTGCAATAAATTTTGACAGAGTAAATGGCTCGTTTATAACAAAAAAGACATCTGTTGTAAATATAAGACCCATTTTTGCATATGAATAGAGTGCAGGCCCCAATCCCGATTCGTCCAAAGGCTGTGCACGTACCAAGTCAGTCAGCGGCTTGATATTAAGACGAAAATTTGTGTTAAGGTCAGGGTGACCAACAAAGCTTATGCTGTCATTGTTGATGTTGTAGTTGTAGTTGATGTTGTAGTAGTTGCTGTTGTTGTTGTCTTAACGCATTTTTCAATATTTTTGCAATAAAATTATATAGCTGTTGTTGTTATCTTACAGCAGAAGATGCGCTCCAACTGGTTCAGCAGCACTCAAAACCAAAACTGGTCTCTCATATGACTTTTCAAGTGTTGATTTTTTTATATTATTTTATGTTTTTTTTTTTTTTTTTTGAAGTTTTGGCGTGTTTTTCAAAACAGTTTTCGTGTGGGCCGGCAAAATCATCGTTGCCGCCTGCATTCAACAATTGCAACCAAGTATTAACATACCAAAACAGGCAAAGGAAATCGTCAATGATTAACCTTTCGAAAGTATTTTCAAATATGATGAGAGCTTTAATTAATGAATTTGTTGTTTATTTGTGGCGGGAGCAACTGTAAAGCGCATTTATTTGCATAAACAAAAGCGTTTAATATTTTTGAAATTTATGATTATAACAATTAAGAAATAAGACAAACGAAAATTCAATTTGTGGATTACGCATGCGCAGCGTCATTTTCATTTCCCAACTGAGAGAGTGTTGCCTCTTGCCCCTTGCCCCTCGCTTCCTTAGTCAGCTGAGCGGACTCTTAACTCTATTTAAGTAAATAATATATAGCGTGAATGCTGTCACTGTATTGTTGTTTCGTTTTTCTTGTTGTTATTGTTGTTGTTGTTGTAGTGCTGCTGACTTTGCGTTTTTTTGCGGCGCCTCCACTTGGAGTTCGAGTTTGGACTTCACGCTGCCAACGGCATCTGCTTGGACCGTGAGCCATTGTTACTCGCATAAGTAGGAAAAACAAAAACACAACAACAACAGCAACTACAACCACTACAATAAAAAAAACGATACAAGAAACGAGAAATTTATAAAAACGTTTGTTTTCGTAATACAATTTTGATTACTTCTTTGACGCGGCTTTGAGCCCCGCTCCGCCTCGCCTCCCCTCGCCAACACGGCTTGCCTTGCCTTCTCCTCGGCACGTCCCATTGACGGCTTTGTTTGGCTCCCCACCCAGCTTTGATTTATGTATTGTCAGTTGGGCGCAGTGGCGGGCAAACCACGGGCCAAGCTGGACCACAGTCCATTTGGAATTGTAACAATAATGATAATAGGAGCACTCGACTAGCCGTGATTCCTCATGCTCATCATTAGTTCGCATAGGAAGCGCAGTCAAAGTTTAAGTCTTTTGGTTAAATCCCAAATGCGGAACCACAGCTGACATCGTTTCGTTGGCCACATTATAAGTACATACATATGTATATGTATATGTATATGTATATGTACATATGTATGTATGTATTTAGGTATAGTGATGTAATCATTTCAGGCAGGGATCATCGATCGACTGGGTTGAATGTACCCAACGTTAATCGTACTTGTCTAACAAGAAGGTTTGCACAATTTCATTGAGATGCCGCAATTTGATTTTGATTTTGATTCGATCTTATATAAGCAGCTGAGTCAACCCACAAAACAGAAGAAGAAGAAGATCTAATTGATGCAGTGGATGACTAAAGCTCACAAGTCTCACAAGATTGTTATACGAATTCAATTTGCTTCACAAAAGAATTTGCCGCACATAAAAGAACAAGTTTAATGAATCGCTATACGAATTGCCAAAATAAAAATAAAAGAACAGGATATATTCTAAGCTCAATCTACATATATATATATATATATGTGTATTTGAGTTTCATAAATTATGCATTGTTAGCATAGATTCTGACTATGACAGACAGACAGACTGACAGGCAGACAAACTTCAATTTAAATTCAAACTGATATACTCAAGAAAAAACCAAAGCGGTCTGTCAAAATAAACAAACAATAAAGATACAAATGCTTCTGGCATTATCACATTCATTTTCATTTAACATTTAACATTTGCATAATGTATTTATAAATATATTTATAAGTATGTGCTTCAATGTTGAAACGTGTGCGCTATTGCCAATACTCAATAACAGAATGTTAAGCGAATGTTAATGCAAAGCGTTAATACTGGACGCTGACGCTGACGCTAACGTAGATTCGATTTAACCTTGAGCGACATTGGAAATGCCTCATCGCCGATCCGAGAACCGATTCGAGATCGCTTTTATAACAAGTTCGATATCTTTACTGCAAATTACATGTACCTCAATTAATTTCACACGTTTCCCGCTTTCAGTTGCAGTTAACAATGGAACCTGGTTTAGAATATATTGGCAATGTTGTTAGAAGTCGTAGAACGAAAGAGAGAGTGACAATGACAACGGCTTGCACAGATTATTTATACAGTACAATTTCGTTTTAAGCCGATAATTTGTTTATCTATTTGTTTCCCGCTGAGTAGCAGCTGCACATTGGTTCAATATATGTTTATTAAGAGAGCAAAATATAAGCTCAATTTACTACAGACCTTAGAGCTAATAATGCGATCACTAATTTAATATTTTAAAGCAATTTTAGATTAGTTTTACTAAAATATAAAACATTTATTAGTCTTTAATCAAAGATATAAATATTAATATATTTATTCAGTGGCAATTCAGCTCAGACCACTGTGCGACGTCAGCGTCAACTGTGCGCCCAAGTATAAGCCAAGCTTCATTCGTTGTCGCTGCCAACGGCCAAGTTTATTAAAAGCGCAGAACTCGTGAGCTACGGACGTGTTTCTGTTACGCTCGAACGCCTCGTGCATCTAATCATCGCCTGTCTTCGTTTACGTCTACGTCTACGTCTACGATTCGGTCACAGTCTCCGTTACCATCTCCGTTACAATCTCCGGCTCATCGCGCGATCGTACGCTCTCGCTCTCGCTCTCGCTCACTCTCTCTATCTCTCACTCACTCCCTTTCTCACAGAGTGACTGCGAATCGTGAAATCGTGTCACAATTGATTTGAAATTTGTGTGCAGTCGCGGCAAGAAAATATAAATAAATAAATACGAGAAAAGGCTAAAAAAAAAAAATAATTATTACATATTATTTGTATTTGGCAATAAGGCAGGCATTTTGTGTGCACGCCGGCGTGTCAAGCTGCGAATTTTGTCATCCTCGGGAGCATCTCAACATCGAGTTGATCATTGTTATTTCGCCCACGCGTTAATTATTCCTCGTTTCTTTTTGGGCAATGCCCAATTCTACACTCGAGCAACAGTAGCAACAATAACTCAAACAATATTTAAAAATTCCCAAATCTAAAATGCAAACGCGCAGTTTGAAATCGAAGCAGCGCAGCTGCAGAGCTGCCGGCGCTAATGTTACCGTTACACTGCTGCTTATTGCTGCACTGGCGCTACTGCGGATTGACGTCGCTGTCGGCAGGCCTGGTATACATACATACATACATACTACAGACAAGCATCTACTATATCATTTTCCATTTTCGATATCGAATTCGAATTCGAGTCGAATTCGAACTAATCGTAATCAATTTGCATAGCAATAAGATATTTAATTAGTGTCTGTTTGCAATTTCCTTTTCATCTTTTGCTTTCTTCTATTACGTTTACGTTTTTGATACGCATGTTAAAGCCGAATCTAAAGAGCAGCAAGTGCACGTTAACTTATACATATATATGTTTTGCACTACTTATTTCTTTACTATTTACTATTTACGATATACTATTTATATGTGCATTAATAAGTAGACACCGATAGTGTTCTCGATAGTTCTCTTGAATTATTGAAAATCACTGCATTGCAATACAAAAGAAATACTGTGTCTAACTTTAATACGCTATAAATATTTGTGAATAACTATAGATCATAGTCCTGTATGTCCTGTTTGGAACTGTCCATCAATTGTTACTAATTCCCAGCACATTCAGCACACCAACATAACCATTACACTTCACTCTAATTATTATTTAAATTATTATTTTCTGTAAACATTCTAACCTCGACGAGACTCCGTTGCATGGATGACCTTCATTGGGTGCTCATCTTCGTTCATGACCCAAATGTTTATCATTTGTCCACCTGACTAATTATTGCCATAGACGCATCCACTTCAAATTGTATCTTTAATTAGCTGACAAATGCCCTCAAATCATATTTGTAACTACTTTACTGTATTTATGTTTTGGATTTCGGTATTGCGGTATTGTTATTGTTGGCTAAACAAACAAACAAACTGAAGACTGCACATATATCAATTTTGTGCAGATTCCCTCGGGGGTGCAAGACAAAAACAAAATAAACAACTTTGCCAACGGCGACAAAAACGTCTCATTTGCAAAGGCAAAGGCAAAAGGCATCCACAAAAGTTAAATGAAACTCGAGACAAGCCTCAGACAATGGGACAAGAAGCCCAAAAACAACAACAATAACCTTATATAAGCGGTAATAGCTGACGTGACTGGCAAGGCTTCGACATCGGCTTCGGCTTTAGCTTCAACTGCATCTTCCTCTTCTTCTTAAACTGCTAGGCCAGAGGGGACTCCCAGTGCGACCTCTGGAATGGGGGGGCGCTTCTTTAACTTCAGCTTCCACAGTTTAAAGCTGTTGAGCTGTTGAGCTGCAGCCTCTGGGGACTTGACAAGTCCATAAATTGTTATGACAGCTACTTCTCTCTTTGTCTCTAGCTCGCGCTCTTTCTTTGCTGTTGTTGTCTCTTTTTTAGGCAATATTATGAATATAAAAGAAATAGTTAAAGTAATATAAATATACAAATTCAAATAAGTACACATTCTCTTTCCTTAATTCGAAATTAAAACTTAAGCAACTCTTTAATTGAATTGATCGAAACTCCAGTTGTAGCTCGACGCTTCCTCTTCATTGTCAATAGCTTTCATATCTCTATCGATATGCCACTTCTGCGTGATTTAATTATTATTATTAATTTCAACTCTTTCAACTCTGCTCTTAATCACACGAATAAGATGAATGCTTAGACGTGATAATTAAGAGATTCGCAATGATATTAGTTCCTTTATTCGTAGTTGGTGTTGCTGTTGATGTTGTCTTGGCTTTTGTTGTAAGTTGTATGAAACTAAGCCTTATTTTCGTAAGTTTCGTAATTGCTTAATAGCCCAGCACAATGGGCAGCCCATTAGTTATTGCAGTTATGGTTAATAATAGTTGGTAATCTGCGGCATGAGTTACAGTCGCTTACGTCATTAATGGATTCCCATTGAGATACAGATAAAGATACATTTAAAGAAGTGAAAATTTCAACACATTTTGTCATGATTAGCTGAAAAATTTCCTAAATGAGACCAGTGTAAATTGAAGGTGGCGCTGTTTACACTGTTCTACAACAGAGAATATAGTTTCTGACATAACTGTTATATATTATATATAAATACAGATATATATATAGACAGCAAGTTAAAGAATATTAAGCATACATTATTGTTTATTTTACTGGATCGCAGTTTGTCCTCAAGTGAGAAATGTTCATGTTGTAATTTCCCCTTGACATTTGAATGCAATTTCAATTTGTTTGCTGATCATTTCACTGATTATAATTATTATGATCAACAAGACACGTTTGGTGTGGGAATTTCAGAAGTTAATATCATACAGAATGGGGACTGGAGAATGGGGATGGGGGAACGAAAGCAATCAATTGTTGTTCAACAAACGAGTGTTTTACTGCCACGTTTTGTTGCTTTTTGGGCACAACATTTTGTGGCAACATTCAGGCGAGTTTATTGATACAGTAGATATGCTATATATCTGAGCATTGTGTGGGTTGCTGCGATTTTGAACAGCTCAATAAGTCGATAACTCAAGGTCCAAGATGATACAACGATCCAACGATGCGGCGACCCAATGATCACGCCACCAGATTCATAAAAATCCATTACATTTTGTTTCTTTTACTGCTTTTGTTTTTATTTTTGTAGATATTTCGATTGTTGATTGTTGATGGTTTATGTTTTGTTGTTGTTGTTGTTGTTTCGCCTTAACGAAGGTTGTCTAAATTGCAAAAACTTGTCAAAAGTCAACCATCAAGCAAACAATCTGTAAAATTGGCAAGTGTAAAATTAATAAAAATAAATAAATATGAAAAAAAAACATAGAAACAAACAATGATATATATATACGAATTGTCCCATTGTTGTTTAGTGGGTGCAGATGTCGTGAAAACGTCAATCAATTAAAAATTCAATTTAAAATAAAAATAAAAGAAACTGACAACAATCAACAATTAATTAGCATTGAACTTGAAACTAGTTTTTTGGGGCGTGCCTTGAATTGTCACTAACATTAAGAACTTTATTTGAACATAATAAATAGATAAATAGTTTTTAAAACAAGCGACAAGTTATGTTATTCAAAATGCTAAGAGTTCATTCTCTCTTTCAAATAAAAGTTTATTTTTTTTTTATTATTTTATATATATTTATATTTAATCAACTCTAAACAATTGCCAGGCTATTAAAACTTCGTTAAGACATAGCTTAGCTAATCTTTCGTGCCTTGCTTAGAATCTTTCTTCTAAGAAATCAATTCGTTGAAGTTTTCCGCATTTATGCGATAATTAATCATTGTTTATTGTTATTGTTTGTGGCAAGAAACACTTTCACAGCTTGTTTACGAGCTACGTTAGACGCTCGTCCCCTTTAGATAAATATCTGAAAACAATTCATATTTATGAGCTGCAAAAACTTGAGGGCCGTCAGATTGCTTGCTAATATTATTAATGAAGCGTAAGCGGAAAGTTCAGGGGCTCCTTAAATTTGCTGATAACGTGGAACGAGCAGCGTCATCATCATTTGTTTGCTAGTTTGCTAGTTACTGATAAGCTGTCAGTCAAAGTGTGTTTACAAGTCTGAAGACATGAAAATGAATCTCTGACATTCATTGTTTATTTCATAGGAATAGAATCGGGCGCAATATGAATGCAAATAAATATCATAAATAAGAAATATCAGATAAACAAGATACGCGGGGGGAATTTATATGCACATATGTTTAGCAACCGGAACTCAGTCAGCGAATCAAACGCCCATGATGATTGTCATAGTGATCATTGAATATTCGTAACTCTGTCTCTATCTCTCTCCCTCTCTGTCTTTCTCTCTCTCTCTTTCTCAGTCCGTGTCTGCTTCGTTAGTCACACATGACAAAAAAGAAAAACCGCAATCGCAGCGCTTTGTTTTTAGAATTCCCCTCCAGACTCTATTAAAGTAAGCGATTATATACTATAACTAACTTAATTCACACAATGCTAATTATTGGCATGTATACATATATTTTCCATCTTTCCGTGCATTTATCAAGCATTAATCCACGTCAATCTATGTGAAATATCAAATACTGGACAGAACAATGATAAAACAGACTCTGACAAATATTTTAGTATTATTAATTGATTTAAACATTGATAGATTCCATCTGCGCATTGAACTTCACTTGTGGCATCACTGCGAACCGTTTGTTAGCTCAATTGGAGGCGTTGGGCATGGCATTTGATGGATAAGGTTAGGCCGATCAAGTTAGACTGGTTTCTATTCAAATCCCAACATTTAATGTGCTATATTCTATATATTATTCTATTCTACATGCGTCAGTTACTCTCAGTAACAATGTAAATGAGAATTCTCCATATTCACATTTACATTTACCCTTTTCTTTATAGATACTTTGCAAAACAAACGACTTTAACAACTAACTAGGTGTTAAGAGATATATAAGCATGTTTAGTTTAACTAAAACAGAGATTCACATTCGAAAGACTTTGGCAAGGAACGTGAAACGGAAGTAGAAGAGTAGAGAAGCAACGTTTCGATTATAACAGCTAATTGGCAATAGAACTTTACAGAAAACATGTCTTAAAGTTATTCCAGCTAAATAATATAAAATGCTAGGTGGAAGCTCAACTATGCCTTGATAAACGAAAGACTTAGGCAACAAACTTAGCAGCAAGGAATGTCCTACGAGTAAGAAATGTATATAGAAACCATATTTCAGCTGAATAATAGAAGCTTTCAATTGAAACTCAAGCAGCATTTGATAAACGAAAGACTTAGGCAACGAACTTGGGCAACGCAAGCACGTAAAAGTAGAGGCTATCATTAGTTAATTATGATTATCTATAATATGTCCTTGTGCCTAACTTATGCTTCTTGCAGCGCCTTTATCTAGTTTCTAGGGGATAAAGTTGTAGCAATGATTGTAAGTTTAATTGTAAATATGAATTGACCTGAAATTGCATACTAATGCAAGCAAAAGACTTGAGCAACGAACTTGATTAGCAGTTAGTTAGAAACTTGACATACACACACACACACACACACATGTAAACGCACATAGACATGCACAGCACAACATTGATTAGCTAATCTATCTCGCCTGACTAACACTTCAAATGGGTGTCTGTGTGTGTCAAGTAAATAACAACAAACGTGACATCACAACAACAAAAGCAACAACAACAACCGCAACAACAACATTAACGTGAGGGAAACAGCGACAACAAATATATGGGCCATTTAAGCCAATGTCAATCAATCAGCAACAATGGCAGCCAAATTGGCAAAGAGCCACCCACGGGCTGCCTCATCTGTCTCATCTGCAGTCTTGAGTGTTTGCATCTTCTTCGTCTTCTTCTTCTGCTTCATCCTCATCCTGTTCGCATCTGCTTCTTCTTCTTCTGTTTCTGTTTCTGTTTCTAACACTTTTGAACTCTCATGTGAAAAGTGCAGGCAAAATTGCAGTGTAACATTTACCAAAAACCACAACATGACACATACATAAGCATTCCATTCATTCATACATATGTTAGTCGAAACCACAACAACCACAACAACCAGAACAACAACAACCACAATTTTCCCCCACTCCCTTCTCTGCAGATGTACGGCAATCGCCATTTGCTTTAGAATTGCAACCGCCATTGCTTGAGCCAACAACGGATGAGGCATTCAATGGCAATGCGAAAGGTGATCGTGCTATCGATAGCTATGGCAATCCCATTGATGCACTGCGTCCGATAGACACGCCCGATGGGCGCAAGGTGGTCAGCGCCCAGGGCGTTCAATTTGAGATTCCCAATTATGCATCGGGCATCACAGAGATACGACAGCCGGCTGATGATCTGCTGCCACCGCACATTGGTGAGTTGACAACAACAGCAACAACAACAACAACGACAACGACAAAGACAACAACAAGAACAACAACAGCAAAGAGTACAGCAGCAAATGGAGCAACTGCATCCCCAACGAGCAGCAGCAATAACAACAACAACAACAACAACATTGAGAAACAATCACAAAATACACAAGCAACAATTACAAGTGGCTTGGTAGCACCACCTCAACCACGCAGCACTAATAGCAACACTAGCATAAGCTTCGCTGCCACGCCCATACCCATAACCACGCCCACTCGCAACCACAACCACTACCACAACCACACCCACAACCACAACCACTCACATGTAGAACCACTAACAACATCCAGTTCCGCCCCCGTCTCCGACTTCGTTTCCAACCATGTCAAGCGGGACTCAACCGCTCAAAAGTTTGTGATTACAGCAGCAGGTCCAAAACACGCACCACCCACATTTACCCTGCTCACCCTCAATCCCCAGTTCCCAGCACCACCCACAAAAGCAAAAGAGTCAAGTTCTAAACGCATTGATTCAATTCAAACTCAAACTCCTTCCCAACTACTCGTAGATGCCATAGCGGTGGCGCAACCCACCTTCTCGGACATCGACAGCACCGACAGCACCTCATTAGCACCAGCACCACAACCAGCCACATCACTAACACCACCAAACCATGAATCATCGACGACATCAACGGAAGTAGAAGTAGAGCAGGCCCAGCTGATTCCCCTCCAGCATCAGGAGCAACTGGAGCAGCAGGAGGAGACGGCACACGCACCACAGTTGGCCAGTGGCACGCTACCCGATTATCTGCTGGAGCTGCAGCGACAGGATCCCTTAATTGATGGACCCGTGCCATGGATTCCAGCACCACATGGCACACCACTGAGTGTCATTGCCTGGGATCTGCTGCCACCACTGGAGTCAGCGCCAGAGCCGCAAACGGAACCATTGATCATCACGGAGCAGCAACCCACCAAGTATGTGGTTGGAGTGGAGCAACCTGGCAGCCACAACATACGCATCAGTCTGGGCAGTGGACAGGGATTGTCGCCTGTGGCGCCAACGGTGGGTCAAGTGACGAGCGGTCAAGTAGCGGTAGTGCCACTGCATCAAGATGGACCCGAGATACATGGCACCAATGCGCATGTGGGTAACACCACACCACGCAATGCAGGACGTTTTCCCAGTCGTCATCGTGGCACAGTTCATTACAGCACCACCCAAAGCACACAGCGACCACGCAGCAGCAGCAGCACCACCACCACGTCAACCACTACCACCACACGTACGCCACTGACTACAAGAACAACTGTACCGACAACCACGACCCGCTCAACCACACCACGCACCACCACAGCACGCCCCATCAGCACCACAAGCAGCAGCATCAGGAGCACCACCCCCTTGGATCCTTCCACTTTCTACAAGCTGGACAACGAGGAGGAGTACGCCTATACTTTGCCACCCTGGCTGCAGGAGGTAACGGATCCCGATCTGGATGTGGCTGTCACCTTCATTGTGCCCACTGATAATGATCAGTACAATCACACAGTGGCCGAGGACTTGGAGCCACCGTACGAGCCATTTGTTGATCTGAACAACATTCAGCTAACGCCGCCGCCAACAGCGAAGACAACAACCACCAGCACCACCGCCAGAACCACAAGCACTACAACAACAACTACGACGACTACAAGACGTCCGTCGAGCACCAGCACAACCACCACAACCACAACCACAACCAAAGCACCCATTTTCAAAGCACAACAACTACAACAGCAACAACAACCACTGCAACCACAACTGATTACAACCACAATCCACACAGCTCCAGCGGTCCAGCAATATGGAGGATCGACAACGACAACAACAACAGCTGCCCCCGTTGATCCAAACCCCTTCAACTCCGCTACATTGCCACCCTGGCTGCAGGACTTTGACTACCCCGATGTGGGTCCTGGTGTTCCCTATAATCCCGACAACTTCAAGGAGACGCCGGTGGCAACTGGACACCAGCAGCAGCAATCGGGAGGTAGTAAGCCTAACGACTTTCAGCCAAATGGCTTTGCCAGCAGACACATTTCATCACAATTTGCACCAACAACAACAACAGCTAAAACAACAATAACAACAACAAGTAGCCCATCTTCGCCTGCTGTTACCGCCTCCTCTGCTTTTCCATCCAAAGTCACGCTTCCGCTTCCAGTTACCAACGATGCTGCCTCTGAATTGAGCACTGAGGAGCCGCCACTGGTGCTGATCCCACCTGGCCATGAATCTTCATCTCCAACTCTTGATAGCAGCAGCAGCAGCAGTAGCAGTAGCAGCAGCAGCGATCCTTCGCCTGCATTCCATCTTGCTCCTAATCCGAATCCTACTACAAACTCTGTACCGCATTTTCCAGCACGCTTCGATGCCCCCATCTCCGTTCCTGGCCAGGATGCGACAGCTGCACCAATCGCTGCCGACAACCAAAAGGTCGAGTACACCAAGAGCGATGAGGGCAAAGTGATCAGCACGCCGATCAACGCCCTTCGCAAGGGTGAGTCTCCAACGAAGAGCAAAGAAAGTCCACATTTTCATGTACATTCTCTTGCAGATTCACAGGGTTCTTCAGTCGCACCACCAACATCAGCAGCCGCTACCAATACGGGCAAATATACAGGAGGATTCGGTGCACCGGCGGGTCTATTACGTCCACAGAATGCCGGCAAGCCGGACATCTATGTGGCAGGCAATGAACACGATTTTAGCAACACTGTGAAGGCCAATCGCTTGCGCCCAGGTGCTGCTCCGGCTCCAACTGCCAACACTGGTCGCTATACGGGCGGATTTGGTGCACCAAGTGGCGTGCTGAGTCCCCAAAATGCACCCAGACCTTTCCAACAAACCCAAACCCCAGTCCAAGCCCCATCCCCAACCCAATCCCACTCCCAGGCGACTCATTCACATCCACAAGTGTCGGGAGCTGCGTCGATTCATCATCAGAATCGCTTTGGAGGACCACCTGGCATCCTGGTACCCTTCGACAATGTCCAGCGCACCGGAGAGCAGTAGACAGCATATTACTGCAACTACTTTAAATTATTTATTAAGTATATTTGTATGTACTTATGTTAAAGATTTGTAAGTTGGAGTCGAAGTTCTCTTTGTATACGTAGTAAAAGTTAATGCGAATTTTAACAAACGACAAATTTTCCACAATATTTAAATATTTTGGTTCATATACACGATTAAAAAATGTCAAATGTTATTTACCTAATAAACTTTATATAAAATAATCATGTTAAGTTATACTACTATCCCCTCTTTGTAGTACTGACAATCCTGCAAGAATCCAAAAAGCTAAACATCTCTAGGCAATGAATGAAACATCAATCAAACATCTAACTAGGTCGCTGTCTGTTTCATAGAAATACAAATAATTTGTACTCAATTGTGTCCACATTTTGGGGATTACAATCAAATTGGTTTTGGCTCTTGTCGTTTTATATTTTGTATCATCAGAAACTCATTAAAATATTTAGCCCAACAACAATTTACAACAAACTACAAAAAAACAGCAATTAAACTTAAGACAAAAAGTTCACATTAAAATGCCTCAAAGAAACTTTGATTTTGAATGCTTACAATTGGACATCGAAGAGGCGCAAGTATAGTAAGTATAAGTAAATACATTAGCGACTTAGCAACGGTCATTAATTACACTACGCAGTAATGTTTTTGACAATAATAAGAAGTGTGACGAACTTGTCTGCTGGCAATATTTTAAATATTCAACGGATATTCAACGTGTACTTGTAACGAGTATTCAAATTGCCATTCTTATACATTTGACTCACGTGAAGTTAGCTGCATGCTATATAAGTGTTGCAAGACGCTTGTTTGGTACATATCAATCAGCTTATAGTTGGGCACTCTTTGCCCATGCTTCGCGGTGAGGTGGGCGTGACGTAAACGTCCTTCATTTGACTTTGAACTCAAACGGTACGCGAATCTGAAGTCGATTTAGTCAGAGCAGTTGCAGTTGATTCCCGACGGGTGAACTGAGCGAAAGTAAAAGTGTGGTCCAGGCAAAGAAAAAACTAAAAAATAATGTCGAAAATTGGTATTAACGGATTTGGACGCATCGGTCGTCTGGTGCTGCGCGCCGCCATCGACAAGGGCGCTTCCGTCGTTGCTGTAAGAGATTTGGCTGGAAAATAGTTTTCAACAAATTAACAATATTCAAATTGTGTATCTATACATATTTCCTCTGCAGGTTAACGATCCCTTCATCGATGTCAACTACATGGTCTACCTGTTCAAGTTCGACTCCACTCACGGCCGTTTCAAGGGCACCGTTGCCGCCGAGGGCGGTTTCCTGGTCGTCAATGGCCAAAAGATCACCGTGTTCAGTGAGCGCGACCCTGCCAACATTAACTGGGCCAGCGCTGGCGCTGAATACGTCGTTGAATCGACCGGTGTCTTCACCACCATCGATAAGGCCGCTGTCCATTTGAAGGGCGGTGCCAAGAAGGTTGTCATCTCGGCTCCATCTGCTGATGCTCCCATGTTTGTGTGCGGCGTGAACTTGGACGCCTATAGCCCCGACATGAAGGTCGTGTCAAACGCCTCTTGCACCACCAACTGCCTGGCTCCCTTGGCTAAGGTTATCCACGACAACTTTGAGATTATTGAGGGTCTCATGACCACCGTGCATGCCACCACAGCAACCCAGAAGACCGTTGATGGCCCATCCGGCAAGTTGTGGCGTGATGGTCGTGGAGCTGCCCAAAACATCATTCCAGCATCCACTGGTGCCGCCAAGGCTGTCGGCAAAGTCATTCCAGCTCTCAATGGTAAATTGACTGGCATGGCTTTCCGTGTGCCAACACCAAATGTGTCCGTTGTTGATTTGACTGTCCGCTTGGGCAAGGGCGCCAGCTACGATGAGATTAAGGCCAAGGTTCAGGAGGCTGCCAACGGTCCATTGAAGGGCATTTTGGGCTACACCGACGAAGAGGTTGTCTCCACCGACTTCCTCAGCGACACTCACTCGTCTGTGTTCGATGCCAAGGCTGGAATCTCTCTGAACGACAAGTTCGTCAAGTTGATTTCCTGGTACGACAACGAGTTTGGTTACTCCAACCGTGTCATTGACTTGATCAAGTACATGCAGAGCAAGGATTAAATAATCAATTAATAAATATCTGCAACTACAATGTTAACTTCTCAATACGCACAAACAGGAGGTGTAGCATTTAACTATAGATGAGAAGGATCCGTTTTACGCCTACACAATACCCGATTACCCAATAAAAAACTGGAAAAAACTACATACATAACACGTATATTAATGTCACTCATACAAACATGCATATGTAACTTGCATATGCATGTATGCATGCACTTGTATTGTATTTCCAACAGATCTTCTCTCTCCTGTTTGATGAGCCGCGCAACAACAGTTACATAAATTATATAACCTAATCTCGTTACAAATATAAAAAAAAAAAAAAACAAAAATTACGGCATTTTCAATCAGCTTATGAAATACCCTATGTAAAGGCATTGTCATAGATAGATTAAATGTGTTTTCATTAAATACTTATGTATGTATATTTATATATATATTTGCATGTGTGTGTACGTGTATTTTTGCACACACACACTCACTCATATGTACGTTGTATATATGTACATATGTATGTACATCTATGCATACACACATACATATGTAGGTTTGTAGTAAACTGAAAAATCAATTTAGGGTGGTTAAGACAAAATTGCCGGTTTCTGCGGCTCCCAAGTGTAATAGCATAAATGTTATTCATAATTCATTTAAATGCATTACAAATAGTGGCGTATATGCAAGTCTATAAGTACAAATGCCGCTATTTATATATTTACATGCTAAAACAGATGTATATACTATGTATATATACTATATGTAATTAGCAAAATACATATGTTCACAAGCCTATATAAAATCTACATACGTTCAAAAGCTGATTGCTTTCAAACGGCTGATAGCAAATACCCTTGACATTGAGTTCAGTTAATTATTTTTCTTCATATATTTAACAAATAAAATAGCCGAATATTGCAAAAAGTTGCTCCGAAAGTAAAAATTGCACAGGGATAGAGCAGAATTCTTAAAACTGCGAAATTTGCGCTCGTTTGCTTTTAAATAACATAGTCTTTGCGCGTCTATAACAGTGCCATTTTGAGTCTTAACATTGTCAGCGTTAACACAATGATTGGCGGTCATTTGAATTGAATAGTGGTATGCCATTATATTGACACTTAAAAACTCAAAACAAATTCTTATGATAGACAATTTTAATTATAAATTAATTTAAAACTGTAGGAAACTGTGTGCAGATGGAGGAAAGTGTATCTCCGATTGTATATATAAATTTCGAATCAGCATAGTTTATTTTAACCTTTAGGCCCTAGGCAGCAGAAGATATAGTCTTAATCATTGAAATAAATTAGATTAAAACCCCATAAAGGATTTACATATGTACATTCTCTCTATTATGTTTACAATGTTATATATTATAAAACAAATGTCTCATTATTCCCATTATTATAAGATATTTAATGTATTAAGAGAATTACAAAGTTTTCAATTGATTGAGACAAGCAGTAAATGGCTTAAGAGTTATGCAACCTGTGCATATTTACGTGGCAACAGGTCTCCATCGTGTGGGACAATATCATTGCATGCCAGCGAGTTGCCTCCCAAAACAATCAAGCAATTGAAGCGATTAGAATCGAGCCGAGCTCCCTTCCGAATCGCCCGAATTTGTCAACAGAATTGAAAATGTTGTAAATATAAATAAGTATTAAAGTCTAACCCACATACAATCAATGCTTCAACTAATATTCTCGTGTTCGATTCACGAGGAACTCCCCTCGAGTGGTAAACAGAACAGGGAGGCATAGGGACAGGGGGAAAGAAGAAAGTTTACAGAGTTCTCAACTTGAACGTATGCAAATATCATAATTTTACCATCATGTCTGCAACGTCGTAAAGGGAACATGAAGCAGCTGTCAGATCAAAGTTGGGGTAAGGCAAAAGACAGACTTCAATAGGCCACAAATATGTCTTAAGGTTGAAGCGGGAGAGGAGAGTGGGAAATGGGAATGAGGGATGGTGGTGTACGGCATGTATGGAAACACTGAAGCCGATTGCTTATGAGGGCAGGCAAACAAAATTGTTTTGCCACGCCGCGAAGGTTGCTGCCATGAGCAAATGAGCGGGGAACACGCAAGGCCTGAGGCCCATAGACCATATCCTAGCCAGGCCCTAAGAGTCAGCCTGGGCCACAGACATCAAACTTATTTATTTACTCTAAAAACAATACAAGGAAATTAATAGCAATTTGCATAGTTTCATAAATGTTCTTAACAAGCGAATGCCATTACTAGACAATAAATGAGGTTTTCTCCTAATGAAGGTCCCTGCTGAACGTTTCTACTGCCACATCTTCTCCCATTTCTGCTGCCCTATCTACTCCGATTTCTAGTGCTATTTCTACTGCCATTTCTAGGCTTAATTTATTGATTGCAACGAATGAATTGGCAAAGACTCTTATCAGCTGGTGTTTAATTGGCTTTCACAAACCCATTAAACAATTTTCTCCCTAAATAAACACAGACAACGACAGCAACAACGGAGACAACAACAACCTGTGCGTGACTTTTGGCTTTGTATTAGAGTTCGTTAATGAAACATTCATTGATTACGAATGATTAGATTAAAATAAAGTATTAGAAGTATTTCAAGTGAATTTAGGTGTGCTGAAAAGATTAACAATTAACAGAGATGGAATTTCTTGACATGCTGACAGTGAGGGAATGAAAGACCCCGTTCTTTTGTCACAGAGTCTTGCAGGTAAAGGCAGTAAATTGTTGAGATATTAAAACAAGTTTATTGAAGTTTATTGAAGCTTGTCAGCGCATGCAAACTAACTTACGAAAGCCACAACAACCACATAAACTGATAGAAACAACCAAAAGTTTTGCCACAAAGGCAATTCTTTTACCCCCTCCTCTTGCCATTTTAGCCAAGCTCAGAGCCAACAGAAATATGAAGGAAGAGCAAAACTTTCAGTTCGGTTCAGTTGGCAACTGACGAGCGAGCGGAACACACGGCAAAAATATATTTTCGGGTTAAAAACATATATTTTATGTATGTCAAGCAATTGGTGAAGTGAAACAATAAAAGATTATAAGATTTGTAATTTTTATAAATACAATAAATAATGCCACGAAAAAAACAAAAAGTTGATACATTCGAGGAAATTGAAACGAATATTAAACTGCTCTGTGATCAGTCCAACAATCACATGAAAGTTCGCGAATATTACAAGGCATTAAACGGGTATAATCAGGTAACCATTCACTTTTTTAATGTACTGTAATTTGTCAATTCAATTTAATTAAAACAACAAATTATTGATTACAACATTTTAAGAATACTCTAAAATTTCTTAACTTTATTAGTTTATTATTATTTTTTAATTTACAAATAAAAACAATTCAAAAGTAATTGAATTTTGATTAATTTCAATTTGTTTCGAACGCAACGGTCGCGCACTGAAACGAACGCTAGATGTCGCTAAAAGCTTATTGTGAAACTTTTGTAAAGCTTAACACACAGTTTGAGAGTCATGTTAAATGCTTAAACTGCTTTTGGGCGATTTGAAAAAATAAACAGTTCTCAACAATTGGGATAAACACAGGATGTTTGAATATCCTTCGCTACTCCGTAGTATTTGGTTTGATCAGAGTTGTAGTTGTTGTAATTGCAGATGCAGTTCTGTTGTTAATATTGTAAATTTCATTGCAGTTCTAATATTTTTACCAGGCGATCAGAATTAAGGAGTATAACGACAGTAAATCAATTCGACAATTTTTATGGATATGACGTTTTTAATTTTACGTCCCACTTTTATGCTCTCCAAAATGAAACATTTCTGTGCTAAGCTGCTTTCAGCTGACTCTGTTCGCCTGGTAGTTCACCTGGTGTTTTGCTTTAATAATATTTTTCTTAAAAGAAAATGGTGTTGTTATTTGTGTAGTTGTTATTGTTGTAATTTTACATTTTGCTGTGGTTGCATATGAAGACTTTGTTGCTGTGTTAATATTATTGTTCTAATTGTGGTTGTACTAGTATGTGATACCAGGCGAACAGAACCTTGGAGTATGTAGTCACATTTTAAAGCAGGCGATCAGAATCTGGAGTATGACGTCCTAACATTCATATGGTCGCTCAAATTCGAAATTTGGCAGCTAAAGTTGCTTCCTGCTGATTCTGTTCGCCTGGATCTGCTTCCCTTTTTCATCCCTCCCTCTTCACACCCAATTTCCTACATTTTTCACCATCTTCCCTCCCTCTCACCCCCTTTTACTTCATTGTTTCTCTATGTCCCTGTCCATCACACCTCTCATACTTCTTCTCTCTGTCTCTCTTATTTTCTTTATCTTCCTATATTTTGCCAATGTTTTCCCAATTCTGTCTCTTCCTTTCTCTCCTTCCCTCTTTACTTTTCACTATGTCTCTCACTATCTGTGACTTTAGACTGTGTACTCACATACTGAAACAGGAGATCAGAACTTGCCAGCTAAGTGGTTCCCGAGGATTCTGTTCGCCTGGTACAACAGCTGGTATTTTGCTCTTTTGTTGACATTTTAATACCCTGTACAGGGCTATATTGTGCTCAAAGTATGTAACAGGCAGATGGAGGCATGGTGAACCGTATAAAGCACATATATTCTTGATCTGCATTAACAGCTGAGTCGATTGAGCCATGTCCGTCTGTTCGTCTATCCGTCCGTCTGTCTAGAGAGCTAGAGACAATTTGACATCAAGGTTTGTGTGTACCATACGCAGATCAAGTTTATGAGGTTTTATTATAGAGAACTGTCGGTTGTGGTCGACCGTAGCCTTTCCGACTGGTTCTCATTTGCTTTGGGAATTATATGAAGAAGGGGTGAAGATGATCTAATGATTTCGATCAGTATTATGTCTATATATATACTTTATATCCATTACACCATCTTTGGGTTAAGATCTTCAGATTAGAATCTTCCATAATAAAGAGAACCTATGATTGTTATCCCTGACCTCCGCAAGTGACTCAACAAAAGTCGAGTTTCATGTTTCAATGGCAGTGCATTGTGTTCATCCTTCAACCCCATTCTATACTCCATGCTTAGCCGTGCCACCTGCCACATGCCACGTGTTATTGTTATTTGTTATCGATTGTTAACCCATTTAGAGTTCCTCACAGTTTCCTGGCAACAGAACAAATGGCAAATCAATTACCGTTTGCTTGCAACTGTCAGCGAAGGTGTGAAATTTTCACACTCACTTCGATTGGCATTCATATTAGACTGCCGGAGATTTAAAGTACTATCTAGAGTTGTCGCAATGACCACCAGTAGATTGAACAACATTCTGGCCGTTGATAAGGAGCAGGAGCTGTTGCAGAGCTTTATACGGACGGGAAACAATGCGGACGAGGAATCATTGGACGAGTCAAATAAGAGATCGAAGGGTCGTGGTCGTGTCTCGCACAAGCCGCCCATTTGGGAGAGACGTGACTCCTATGGCGCTGCTGGCAAATCCTCAACAGAACGTGGAGGCCGTCGAGCCAGCAAACATCCAGATGACTTCGAGGCTGGAGGCTCAAAGCGAGGCAATCGTATTGAAGCTGAATTGCGGGCGGCACGAAAGCGTATCGAGGAGCAGATGATGAAGAAAAAGAAGCCCAAGGAGAACTTTGTTGACTTCTACACGGACAAAGATCGAGCGGCGGCTGTCAGTGCCGGCACCTTTGATATCAAGCAGAGTCTGCAGATCAAACAGAAGCAGGATCGCAATGAGGCGCTTCTCATACCCGACGAGGCGGACATCAGTTCCATTATAGCGCTGGGATTGAAGGAGATCAAGAATGCGAATCCCGAAAATGCCATACAGTTCTTTTGCAAGGTTCACATTCTTCTCCCTCATTGTAGACAGTATTATATTGTTTTTCATCCACTTTTCCCTGTTCTTTCGTTGCCGTATTTAATTCATTGAGTTTCCCATTTAATTGCAGGCTCTGGAGCTGAACAACACGGATATCAATGCGCTAATCTCGCGGAGCAAGTGCTATCTGCTGCTGGGCGAAGCTTCCAAGGCGCTGCAGGATGCTGAAACGGCATTAGCTGAGGACAAGAACAACATACGTGCCATATACCAGAAGGCAGAGTCTCTCTATTATCTTGGCCAGTTCGAGCAGAGTCTTATGTTCTTCCATCGTGGACTGCGTGCTCGCCCAGAACTCGCCTCGTTTCGCCTGGGTGTGCAGAAAACGCAGGAGGCCATTGAGAATACGATTGGAACAAAGACACGCTCCACTGGGCCACCTGCCAAGAGCAGTAAGCCACGTAAATCTGGAGATAATACACCCAAGTCACAGTTACAAAACAGCTCTCGGCCGCAGACTGTGAGACAGAAGCCAACAAAGGCGGATCTGGAGCGCCGCAATGCACGAAAACTGCTCGGAGAACTGTGCGTGGACAAGGAGTACCTTGAGAAGCTGTTGCTGCATCCGGATCTGGTGCGTGCCGACACCAACACCGAGAACATCTCCACTCTGGCCAAGGAGGCCGTCTGTTTTCTTAACAAGCGTCAGGAATTCTGGAGACAGCAACGACCTTGCACGGCATTGCCGAATCACAAGAATCTGCCCAACGAGACGCTTCCCAAGTGGTTCTAAGTGTGAACCACGAAACAGGATTAAGTGTTAAGTTTTTGTTTTAATTATATGTATTTGCTTGGCGTCAATAAACTGCATAATTAATTAATCAACATTTAAATGGTATGCGTATTATTGCAGAAAATCAGCTGTGGATCGAATAGATATGTTTAAATAATTTTGACATAAGAGGCATATTTATTCATCGATTAAACGATTGCTTGGCTGATTAAACATTTTCTTTTACAATTTCATCAACATTTATATAGATATAGGTTTCAATGTGTATTCTCTTTGATATTGATTACGTAGGTTAACTTTTCAATCCAACTAAAGTCTAATTCAACGGAACATCTATTTCTTTCAATGTATTCTCTGTCTGATAACAAACGATATTGTGTATTATTATATATTATTAAATTTAGTAATGAGAGCATGGTCTGGTTCAATTGTTAACTACAACTACAATAGTTGATTTGTTTTATTTTAATTTATAATATTGTATTTCATTTTCGTATTCTGTAAATACTTTTCGTTTGTAACACATTGTTTTAATTCATAATTTGACTAGTACGGCTATAATTGTTTAAACATATACATTTATTTAATACTTTGTGATTTACGCTTTTGTTCAAATTGCTCTTTATGGTTAACATAAATACGTAAATACTTAGTTTATTTGGTGCATTATTAGTGAGTACGACTGGCCAGTGTTGGTTAAGTAATTATGTTCTAATCTGTTATACATGTGATAGGTAATGGTGTGTGTGTGTGAGTGTGTGTATAACAAAGCCATTATTTGATTTACAATCTTTTCGCTCGCTTACTATAGCATACAGTTTCAATTATTGCCTGGAAACACTTCAGTATGCATGTAAATAATATTCTATTTTACAATTTTTCAATTGGCAACAAATAATATGTAAATATATGTGTTTAAATTTAATTGTTATTTTCTTTTGCGATTTCCAACGATAAATACAACAATTCGGAATGTTATTGAGTCGATTACTGCCATTTGTACCAAGTGCTAGACAGCATGCTGTGTACATAAAAGAGAACAAAGAGAAATACGTTAAATATATTCATTGCTTATTTTCATTTTATATTTTCGGTCGTTTGCTCAACAACAGACGTAGCTGTAACTGAGCTTTTGCTACGCGTCTCTCAGCCTCCCATATGGTCTAGTGGCTAGGATATCTGGCTTTCACCCAGAAGGCCCGGGTTCGATTCCCGGTATGGGAAGTAATTTTTTTTATTTTTAAATTAAATTTTTAATTTATATTTTTTGTCCCATTCATATTTTTCTACTTTTTAATAAACTTTTCAATATTTTAAATTGGTGTTAAATCAAAAATTAGTTGAGCTTACCCCTGTGGCCACATGTTTAATTATTTGTGGGTCGTGTTGGCAGCGGTGGTGCATTGCCGCTACGATTTGGTATTGGTGGAGGTCCCCGACGATTGGGCAGCGGTGGTGGGGGACCCAGTGGTGCAGCTGCTGTGGGCAACGGTGGCTGCCGGCGTGGACTTTCAAGTGCTGCAATGACTGGCGGTGGTGCGGCTGGTGGTGGATGACGCGGTACCGGCACATCGTCCTGTATCTCTTCATAGATATTGCTGGTTGTTTCGTAGGCGGTGTCTGGGGGCGATGGATGCTCCAGTGATGGTTGCTTTGATTGCCGTGTGGGCGTTGAAATGGGCGTGGCCTGTTGGCTTTGAATTTGACGTGGTGGTGTTGGTGGTCCAGAGGGCACCGTGGCGCCTAAGGGCGAAGCTTTGCCAGATGATGAGGTAGATGAGCTCACGGACGTGGCATGCAACGGTGAGCCCAACTCTGTCGGTGATTGTGACTTCGATGAGGGCGTAGTGTCACCCATAGCCGGTGGGCGAGGTGGCGCTACTTGAATGGGCTGTAATGGTGGCTGCATCATGGGCTGTGGCGGCATTGGAGGCTTAGCCGGTTTGGGAACGATACTGATGACGCCAGCGTGCGGCAAATGACGTGGCGAGTTCTTTGGTGACATGGGCATGGGCGGACGAGCTGGAGCCGGACGTGTTGGCGGCTGTTTGGGCCGTTGTGGCACCTCTGGCGTCAACTGCAGCAGCTGAGCTTGCTCCGCGGGATTGACGCATAGTGGAATCGTATTTGATGTGCACAGTTCGATCTCACTGTCCACTTGCTGTGGCCACTCGGGCGTCTTCAGCTCAAAGACCAACTCCAAGCCACAGACCTGTGTGCTGCGCTTGGCGGCCGCATTAAGCGCCGATTCTCCATTTCGAAAAGTCACCCACATTGTGTCCTCAACGTAGCGCACAAGGGTCACCTCGCCCATCTTGGAGAGCTCTGCAATCAGTGCAGACATGACATGCTCATCGTATATGGTAGGCCCATCCTCATCCGCATCTCCGGACGCTTCATGCACATGCACAACGATGGTGGAATCGGGAGGCCCAAGATCGCGAATGACCTGATCGAAGACAGCACGCCTGCGCTGCTGATCGATCTCCATGATCTCGGCATCGATGATGGCAATAACAGGCCGATGATCGCTCTGCTTTAATTCCGAACGACCATAGTGAATAAGCTTGCCCGGGTTCCAGGCAGCTGCGGCGGCGCCACCAAAATCGCTTTCGGCCAGCGCTTTGCGACGTCGCCAGAGCACTCGATCTGTCCAAGCGGGTGCACGCTGTTTCTCCGAAGTATCGTAGTCATCACTGAACAGATCATATTTGTAGGTCGGATCGAATGTGATCTCGCCCTCAAGAAACTCGGAGAACACATTGCCCGCCTCTTGTTCTTTGCGCAACTGATCAAACTCCAGCACAGTGGATAAATCTCCAGTACGGACGCACTCCTTCAGCTCATCCTTCTCCATATCGATGCGATAGTTGAAGTCTCCACACCAGAAAACCCAATCATGCGATTTCAGAGTACGACCCATGGGAAAAGCTAATTTCCGCGTGATTTCCGAATAGTCTGCGTTCCTTTCTGCCACCTGCGATTGTCCGGCTGCAAAATGGGCGCAAACAAAGCACATGGAACTGCCGTGCAGGACAAAGCGAATGGCACAGGCGCCCTTATTGCCGGTGGCACCGCCAAGGCCCGTCTTTACACAATCAATAGCTACGTCACGTATGTGAGGTGCATGCTCTGGCCGAATGTAGATGTACAGGCAGACGCCTACCAGTTGCTGGTAAGTGAGGAGCACATAGTCATTGTCCCTCGAGATGGTCTTCTGCAGCTCCTCTGCCCACTGCTTGGCGTTGTCAGTGCTGGCAGCCATAATATTTGATGCATTCAGATCGACAATCTCCTCGAAGCCAATTGCATAGATGTCTACAGGATGATCGGCATGCTCCGACGGATTGTTGACATCTACAAGGGCTTTAGATCGCGCCAAGGCATGACAGTCAAGCAGCCAATCTGCCAGTGAATCCTTGAACACAATGCTGCGAAAATGCTTGCCTCCATTCACATTGTAAGTGCCCACAGCTACTCTTGCCATTCGGGGTCGTACGTATTCCGTGTAGCGCTTGCACAGCTCCCTCAGCGTAGTTGTCGGCGCATGCAACATATTCGAGGGCAACAGTATACGCGCACGGTCCGCCAGCTCCGAGCTGAGAGTTGAGCCCACAAGCAGAACATCGATGGCTTCCTGCAGATGGATAAAACCAAGATGAATATACCAAGGAGAGCATTAGAATTGTAGAGGTACTCACCTGCTTGGAGTTATCCAACAGATTGTTCTGGATAGTGCGTGCCGCAGATCGAGCACCGTCCATTAGCTTGGAGCCGCCCTGAATGGCCCCAGTGCCTGCATAGATTTTGCTTACCTCGTTGCCATTGTTGATCCACATCTGGCGAAAGATTTCCTCGAAGCGTGACACATTCTGCTGCTTTCCACCTAGCTTGAGTGCCTCCAGCTGAAGGTTAAGTGTATCCAGTCCCAAATACGTCTGCACACAGTTAGTGCGATCCAAACAGTCCAGGCAATTGGAGCGCACGACGCCAAACTGTTCATGCAACACCTGTCCGTTGACGGCATGGAATATGCCATAATGTGCACCACATGCGACCATGCGCTCCTTCAGCTTGGCCAGGGCAGTGAAGTTTCCGCCGCGGCACTCCTGATGGTAATCAAAAACCACGTGCGGCACATCCTTGTGTGCGGACATGCCATGATGACGCTGAAACTCGTTGCTTAGCATTGCCTCGCCCTCCTTGCTACCAATCAGCGAGCTGCCCAGCAGATTAACAATGGTCTGGTAGCCATAGCGTTGTCGCATCATGCTCATGTGACGATCAAAGGCGGCGGCTGAAGTTTCGAAGCCACGGGATAGCTTAACTTTGTGCGAGCCGACCTGAACACCTGGTTGCTCCCAGAAGAGCGGCACTGATCCACGCGTCTGCACATAACTCGTAACATCACCGTCAACGTAGATCACTTGTTCTGTCTCCACAAAATTGGCCACATAACCCTCATCGTTGGTGCCTCTCACATTAAAACGCGTGCCTGCGCGCTCACAGCTCAGGCGGGAAATGATGGCAGCTCTTGCCTGCTTGGCTCCAATATAGACAGTGCGAATCTCCACGGAACCGCACATGGTCTGCAGCAACCAGGATTGACAATCAATGCCAAATCGCATCAAATGAATGTGCATCATGCGATTCCAAAAGAACCGATTGTCCGTCTCTCCCGTCTGATAGCGCCGTTGGGCACACAACGTAATGTCAAACTTGGTGCTGTGCGAGGCTGCTCCTGCGCCGGCAGCTGATGGATTCGTGTGTGCAAAATAGAAGGTCCCCGAGTTGAGCAGCTTCCGCACCTCGCTAATCTTGTCCTCGTTAAGCACCGCATTCTGCAGCGAAACGAATGTCGTCTGCGTGATCCGAAAGATTTCCACATCGCCAATTTTGCCCATGGACACGCAGCCGGTGACGAGAACCAGGAAGAGCACCGTGCTTTCGCCGGCATTCAGTTGAAGTACGCCCAAACAGCCATAGGCATCGCAGACCTAAGATTTAAATGAAAACAGTTAATGTTAATAATGAAGCTGTTGTAAATGTAACAATCTTATACGCTCCCTCTTATATACAAATGAAGTTATAATTATAATTTGTATAAGACTAAAGCATACGAACTTGTAAATTCTTTTCATTTTATTTGCTTGGATAACCGTTGCAACTTAATTCCTTATCGTTGTTCATTACATTTTATAAAAAATGCTGTTACAGCAAATAACCATGTGTGTGCATATGTGCGTGTTTGCAGATCAAGTTACGTGATTGTGGTGCTTGCAGTTAAAAATAAGAAATACAAACCTTCGTATACTGCTTGCGTATGACATTTTCCTGCTGAGTCAGAAGCGCACAGACATGAGATTCAAATAGGATGCAATCCGTCTTGTTGCGATGCTCAAGTAAAACACTATGCGGCGACGGCGCTATTGACTTCTCTAGCACACGAATCACCTTGGACATAGCCATTTTGCTCTTGCTGTTGTTCCCGCTACGTTCAAATTGGTTTGCCTGTTGTGGATAAACTGAATTTCACTGGTTTTCCCCACTTCAACGCCGTTTCAGCAGCGGCCAAAACATCTGCAAGTAAACAGGAACAGTTTATATTTGGAACTTTTATGGCAAACTATTTTGTGTACAATAATGAAGACAAGTATGCACATCCAAAAACTAATGTGGCGTGCTAAATATCAAGCGCCAAACATTAAATAATGTACAATAAACAATTTAAGACACGCAGTGTACGAGAATTTTTCTATACGCCCCCGTTCCAATCGCCGCCAGCTGGTGCACACACTTGCACATATCTGTATACTTGACTGATAAACCGTATAGATTTTTCACACAACAAAACAATGCAAAGCTTTTTTTTAGCAATTACAACGTTCCCATTCTAACGCGGCTGGAATTGTTTGTCAGTTTACGTAACCGCCTGCACTTAGATACCTGTTTTATGGGTTTCTACAAAATAAATACCTTTTTTTCAACGATTTGACTACGGTTTACTGGAATTGAATCGAATCGCTCGGAATAAGTTTGATCGAACGACTCATTATACTGAACGAACCACTAAGTCGCTAATTGTTGCTCATTTGGTTCCAGTTCGTATTTGTGATTTCCTGCAGCCCTTGCATCTGGTTGTTTAAATTTCTATTTTGTAAAATCTGACTCTATTTAGCCAAATAATAAAGATTTTTACCCAGTTTAGCTTAAAATAGACTAAATAAGGAACTAATTAAGAGCCCCTTTATATTCGCCTGGGGCAACAGGGCAAATATACTGAGAAATTTGAATTTAACAGCTCTTAAGACCCAACAGTTAATAACAGAGCTGTAACAGTAACGAATATGGCAATAACGATACCTGTTGTATTAACAGTCATAGCTCTGAGCAATAATTGTGTAACTGTTATTGATCACTTATAAATGTACAGGGAATTGAGCATATGTGTGTATTGTATTGACACCAAACATATTGATATACATAAAAAGGAACGAGAATATCCGAAACTGTCCTATTCTAACCGACTTTTTTCTTACAAAACTTAGCCGGCAAAGCTAAAATTTAATCAATTTTATTATTCACTGTGGCGCTCAGCTGCCGAGATAAGAATTCTATTTATAATCAATCCACTTGAGAAAATTCATGTGAGCATTCAGCACACTATAGATATTGTTGCTAACTTCTGATTCTGCATTGTCGATGTATGTGTGAGTAGGATATTTGAATTACGTTTCGTTATCTAAAATCAATATGATTTCTTATTGGCGACCCTTTTCGTTATCCAATTATCGGAGTAGCTACGGGCCAACTTGGGATAAGACTAATAAGAGATAAGAGTAATAAAATAGTATTCATATATACATAGTATATGTATGTTTGGTTTGGTTTGGCAATTGCTAACGAGCTTCGACACCTTCCATCCGTCTCAGCAATAATAAATACCCTTACAGCAGTTATAGATAATTTCTGTACAATTGTTAAAATCAACCCAGCAGGTTTTTTACCATAACAGTCACGACAATGAGTCGAAAAATCAACAAATTCTATCGGTGACAATTGTTTGACAATTAATCACAGACCTCAAAAATCGTCAGTCCCCGAACTGAAGATAGGCAGACGATCCGCAAGATTGTGGTGTTAATGAGTCACCATCACATTAAACCTTATCGGCCAAAGGCTATTAAACAAACACTTATGTAAATACATAGATAGGTATTTATGTAAACAAATTATTGGTTCGCCTCGTGAATGGAAATTACGCGAACAGTGCCCGTGCATAAGTATGTACGTATGTGTGAAGGTCTGTACGTGGGAGTATACGTAATGTAAGTTGTTTACGTAATGGAAGCAGTAGAACAGCGATCAAACATCAAAATGGCGCCATGAAAGTTGAGTGTGTAGGAGTATATTGGTCAAGTTGCAATCTTGTTAATGCTTTATTACTAGCGTTTAGGCCTAGTTACAAATAGATAAATAGATACAAATACTTAAAATTATACATTTAGTTAAAGCAATAGTGTACCTTTGCTACATTGGATCTCTATTCATGTAGCAACTGAGACAAAGGCCCAACAAATATGCATAGATAATTCGAAAAATATAAATATTTAACTCTTTGAACACATGCCCACGTCCCATTCGCAATTCCCAATCAGAAAGGCAAATATATTAACCACATATGTATACGTAATTTAACTAACTTCATAATAAATAAAGAAATAATAGTACATACCTATTGCGCATGGCGTATACTTAGTAATTTTAAGTTTATTTCTTCAATTTTATTATTTATCTCTTCGTTAATTAGGTAAAAAATCAGTAAATAATTTGACTGACTTAATGTCTGTTAAGTTATGGTTTAAAAAACCTCAGTTTGGTATAAACCTATTACACATAAGTAATTGCGCTTGATTATTGATACATAATACTTATGTATGAATCTATATGTAATACAATTATCTGTTTATTTATTTATGTATGTCTAGGTTTCCTTTCCCCCCCTGCTTGCAGCTCTCATATCAGACAATCGAAATCGTAGTCCACATTGATAAGAATTCCAAGTTTATAGATAGTAATACACACCTACTATGTATGCGTGTGCTTGTGTGTGTGTAGTGTATAAATAAAAGCATGCATGGATGTAAGAAGAATCACAAATATGGTGGACTTCCACCTGGTTATTATTTGAAAATATGTATGTTTGTATTCTTTGTGATAATTTGTTCATTTTAGAAGGCAACACAAATTAGGAGTATGCTAAGAAAATAACTGATCGGTACTCCCACACACTGTACACACATATGTACGTCTGCATGTGTGTGTGTGTGTGTGTGCATGCGATAGTCTTTCAATTAATTTATGTATTTGCTAGTTAAAGGCGGTCAGTGTTGAATAAGCAAATTGGCACCTCTTCTCCTTGTCTGCCTCTCTTTGCACCCCCTCCTTCCACTCTTATCGCTGTGCTTTGCAGCTGATATGCCTCTCCCCTAATCTATGTGTGTGTATGTGTGTTAATCATATTGTTGCTGCTCCACGCTTCTCTTTTCAATACAGACTGATATAAGAGTTTAAGGGTCGTCTGCATCTACTAAGAATTATTATAATAAACACAATAATAAACTCTCTCACTCACACTCGATCCCAAAGTGCGAAATGGCGTGAGACTGAGGTTGAGTCAGAAATTCCTATACACTACTTGCTACTAAAAGCATTCTAGGTATTGTACTTATAAATAGACCTATGTAAGTAAGATAATTAAATCATAGTTTAGTGCCACAATGCATAATACTTAAGTTCCTGACTTGGCAAGAGCAAGGGCTGGGGCAAGGGGCCGGGAGCGGGAGCGATAACGGGAGCCGAGGCAGGGTAATTAAGGGGTTTTTGCCGTATGGCCAGCATACATAATTTAATTAATTTACATGACCCTTGAACCCGCATTAAATGTGAGAGGCGAAGCAAGGCCTCGCCAAGTGATGCCTACGATGAGCCCCGATATGGATGTGAATGTGAAACGTTTGATAACAATTACAGTCTCTGACTTCTGACTCATGCTGCAAATTTTCCAAAGTGAAGCCCGATCGGTGTTGAGTCATTAACATAGCTCTGGCTATTATGTCTATTATCACCTATAAATAACTGATAATTGAAATTGGTGATTGAGATTGTGATTGTGATAAGAAGTAAATCATGTAATGACAAGAAAAACGCTGTCTGAAGATTAGAGCCATATTCAACTTCGACCGATTGTTCTTGACAAAATCATAATAGCCTTTGCAAGGGTATAATATTCAACTCATACATAATTTAATTTAAATTAAATTAAAGTTTATTCGATGGCGTTTCAGCAAGGCTTATTTACAGAGCGAGAAGCAGGAAATGAATATATGTATGTAAGCATATACATGTGTAAATATATATGTGTAAATCATAGAAAACAAACGAATTATACTTTATGCTTAACAATAATAAAAAATAAATTAAAGTAATCGAACTCAAAAATAATAGCAATAACAAAAGCTAACCTAGCTAATTAACTCGTTTATCAATCTCAGAGATAAATATACAAAGTGATTAACTACAAACACTAACTAAATCGCATGGCCAAATGTTGGACAAACATTAGTTGCAAGTTGCAACCTACAACTAACTTATAGATCTCCCTCCCTCTCTCGTTCTCTGTAAGTGTCAACTGTCAACTTGAGTATCCTGATTGCGGCTCAAGTACAATTGCCAATACAAATCTAAGCGGCAACGAACCGTGGTCCATTCTTAATGTCTGTGTTGTTGTCTGTGCGCTCGTTCGTTCACTTATGTCTTAACTTAAGTTATGTAGTGACTAAGGGGTTTAGTTTTAGCTAGTAATAATACTACTATCATCAACTGTAGCTTTAGCTGTAGCTGAAGAAATCGCAGTCGGCTGTGTCGCTCACGAAAGTATAAATTACAAATTACGCATTACGAATTACGCATATAACAAACAAATTGTAACTATCTTTAGCTGCTGCTACGAGACCAAGAGACGATGCTTCGCCGATGGGAGCGGTCCTGTCCCCGTTCCCGCACACACACCAGCACCCGGTCCAGCGCTCATCGTTGTCACCGTCGTAGCTAATAACGTAGGCGCCGGTTGCAGCGGCGTTATGAATGAATCTGTGGCGGGTGTTGAAGTGTTCAGCGGCAACTCATAGGCAATGCCGCCCCAATGCAATTTGAAGGTACGCGTACGCCAACGTATAGCGGGATTCCAGAGTGCGTGCAGAAAGAGATACGGTCCACTCAACTCCCTGAAGAACCAGCCGATGACGAACTCGAACTTGTGGAAAGGCAACGAGCCGTGCTGGACAATCGACAACAGCAGCCAGTCGGACAGAAACCAACAGAGTATGTGCACCAAATAAAACACCAATGGATCCCAGGCGAACAACACCGATGCTGACCACGCCGCCAATGCACCCAGAACCAGGCACTCCGAAAGTGGTTCCAACAGTATCGTTGTTGGCACCATCGCTACCCTGAGCTTTGCCCAGCGTATGAGACGCGCCTGAAAGTACAATTTGAAGCACATATAATTATAGAAAACATATCTAATAATATGATAAACTGAACTGAGAAGAATTCTATAACAAATGATCAGCTTTCAGTCGCAATTCATGCGGAACTTAACATTAATATTATTCTTTAAAAACAATTAATTATAGTTGACAGATTATGTTTCTAACAGCAATTTATTACTGCTTGGAATGTAGAGTCTGTCATATGCTCTATGTCGTTCGATTTGGATGAAATCTAATCAGTAAATGGGCGGGCTGATCAAGATAAGAGCCTTAAAACACATATTTCGGTCATATGATATAGTAATCTGAGCCGGGGAGATTAAAAACAAGAATATGTAAGAGTTCTATTCACATAGCTTTACAATTGATATATATTATATATCTTCTGCAAGTGTCCTAAGCTGAATTTTGTAGAATCTTACCTGAAAGCTGCCGATGTCACAGAGTCCGCTATTCTGCAGGGCGGGCTGATTGGAGATGCGCATCTTCCATCCGAGTTCTGTGACACGTTTGGCAATAAAGAAATCCTCAGCCAAGTAACAGCCAAAGGCGCGCAAACCACCCAATTGATCGATGACAGCTTTGCGTAGCAGGCACGACATGCCCGTGTGGCAGTTAATGCCCAGGGCATCGGCGGATAGGTAAATTCTCGACTGAACAGTGCCAAAGAAGACCTTCTCGAAGGTGGCAGCGAAGCCATCGCGATCACAGGTAAAGGGCATCTGATGGACAAGCGCATGACGCTCTGACATATTCTGGACCATGTCCAGCAGTGTGTCGTTCTTCATCTTGATGCCACTGTCCGATATCATAACGAAGTCATACTTCGCCGCCATGTAGCCGGGATGAATGTTGTTGATCTTGGGATTGACGCCCACATCAGAGCCACCAACAAAGAGCTGAGCGTCGATTAGTGGATACTTGTCCAACAGTTGCTCCACCAGCTTAATGGCTGGATCATGCTTGTCCTCCACACAAAACAGAAGCTCATACAGCGGATAGTCCATGGCGAAGAACGTCTCCAGATTATGCTGCAAATTTGGATCCACGCCCATCAACGGCTTCAGTATGGACACTCCCGGCAGTGGGGAGGACTCTGTGGGCAGTTTGCACGACTTCTTGTGCAGCTTGTACTTGCCATAGCAGATCGCGATCATGTGCACACACCATGTACCAAACCAGAAAATCATAAAAAATGCTGCGAAGCCATACAGCGGTAGTGGTAAATGTGACATTCCGCGCGTGTGTGTGTGCGTGTGTGCGTTGGGTGTTGGGTTTTTGTAGGTGGAGCTGTCTGGCCCTGTGTCTGTCTGTGTGCGTGAGCGCGAGCGTAGGTGTGTGTTGCGGATAGCACTGCGGTTTAGTTGGTATGCATCTAGCGAAGCTCCTCTTCCCAGTCCTCGGTTGCTCCGCAATTTTAAACTTAAAGCCTCCCCGAACTTATCTCGAGTCCCCGTATCTGCGCCTTTGTCGTTCGCTCTGATTGAGTCAGCATGCCCCGCGCGCACAGTCAACAATTGGTCGCGTTGTTGACTACTACTGCTTGACTTTGTCACTACTATGTCGTCATAGGAGCTGCTCCGTGTGTTTGTTGTTTAATTATTTTCATTTATCTCGCGTTACCAACGACTTCGAAGAATTCGCCGTAGCGTTCCATGTCAGAGCGAAAACTGCAATGAAGAAGAGTGGGGAACGCGGAAGTGGAGGACCAGAGGCGTTGGCACTAAATTACGCCTTTTGGTATTTTGCGGGCAGCCGCAAACGGTAATGGGCATTATTGGAAATTTTCAGGAAAAGGCGGTCTGCGAAAACGCCTCGTTCTCTGCGAATAGGGGAGCTAGGGACGCCAAACTTGGAACGGAGGTTCCCAAATGCCCCCTCCGGATGCAGTAGTCGTTAGATTTGGGATACCCCACTCCCCTGCCCCGCAAAGCGCGCCTAAAGACAAAACTTGTACCGCCCACGCCACGCAACGCAGACGCTTCTAACTCGGCAGGTGTGTGGGGAACGCCATATAGAGGCTATGCTGCAAGTTTCACCAGGATCCGCCCACAAATAAGAAAGAAATCGGGAAAAGAAAAGTGAAAAAAACTTCCGTTACTCGTTTTTTTGCCCCGCCCCTTTTCGAAAATTTCTCCTTTTTTAGCGCATTTTGTTCAGCTTGCAGAGGCGGTTCGAACGGTAAAAAAAAGTTGTTCTAGGCGGCGTCTGGTTTTTTCAAAAAACCGCGAAATAAAAAAAAAATTGCGAATTTAAAAAACGCGCGAGCCGCATTAGAGTGGCCGTTTTTCCGTTCAAAATGTCGAATAAACCAGGACGGTTTGCGACTTTCTCGGTCTTTTCACATGAGTCGCGGGTGTCCACACTGGGAGTGAGTAAAAAGTGTACCGAAAAAGCGGAAATGTACCAATTTTGGGTACTCAAAAAGTACCAAGAGTGGCTATCGTGAATGGCTATAAATAAATTATTTATTTTAATTTATTGCCGTCAGACTGTCTGTCTATTATTCAAAGTACTAAGTAGGCTACTAGTGCTGTTCTGGACAATTAGTTTCGTTAATATGCAGGTCTAGACACACGAACAATAAAGTTAAAACAAGGAAGATGGAGCCCGAAGGAGGAGAGTGCCCCGCCAGAGATGGAGGAGCATCATCGGGACACAAGAATGATGGACAGAGCTTGGCTAGGATTTTCAAGACAGAGTTCGACGCCAAGTACAACATCGTGGACATGCAGACGCCTCTCAATGCCTTCATGTCTGGCCAGTACAAGCGCAGCCACGCCTACTTCACAATTCGGAATCATCTGCCCGTGATACTCACAAAGGTGATAGACTCGATCACGAAGGACAAAGGCGAGCTTGTCGCACAGTTCGGTGAGGTTCGTAATAAGTTATGGCTGTTCCCTTAATCTTGGTCTATAGCGCCCACAAATTTTGTGCAGAACGCGCGGGAGGAGCTGAAGATTGTCATCGGGCTAATTTCGCGGCTGAAGTATGAGCTACAAACGGACAAGCCGTTCCATCCCTTTACTGGAGATGGTGAGTGTTTTGTTGTATCTAACAACTATCACAATTTATTACCTAAATTGTCTTGCAGAACCCGACCGGGAAATGTGGAATAACTTCATCAGTCAATTGCCAGATGACGGGCGGACGTTTTATAGGGCCTGCTGGATGCACACCGAGTGCTATATGTACCGTAAACTCTACTCCTTCGTGGAAAACAGCATATTTTTAAAACAGTTCGATTACTTTGCCAAGGCGAAGGAGCATGCACTGACCAGGTGCCAGGATGAAATACTCGCATTGTCCAAGTACACACGTCGTATCGATTGCAGCGTCGAGATGTTTAGCGAGCTGCTGAAATTTGATTTATGGAGCAATCGCAATGATCTCTCTGACGACAGTGATGCGCATCTATTCAATAAGAAGGTGCTGGAGGATGTAATGGTCACAAATAGCTATATACTCGTAGACAATGTTGACGAGATTTGGAATTGCTTGTCAAACAAAAAAACCGATAGGCAGAATGTGGACTTTGTACTGGACAATGCTGGCTTTGAACTATTTACCGACTTCGTTCTGGCCGAGTACATAATCGAAAATGGAATGGCTGATAAGGTGCGCTTCCATGTTAAGGCACATCCTTGGTTTGTGAACAACATCACAGCGCGCGACTTTCACTGGACCCTACAGTTTCTCAGCAATCATACCGACTACATCATTAGTCTCATTGGGCAAAAATTTGTGCAATTTCTAGAGGAAGGCAAGTTTGAATTGGCTCCCACTTCGCATTTTTGGACCGCACCTCAAGCCTTCCACAGGTGAGTTCGAAATGTCTCAGCATTGGTAGAGAAACTTAATTATTTCCTCTTTGCAGCATGCGCGACATTGAACCGGAGCTATACAGTACTCTGCAGGAGTCGAAATTGATCATATTCAAGGGCGATTTAAACTATCGCAAGCTCTTAGGCGACGTTTGCTGGGAACCTACACAGGATATTAGAACATGCTTGAGCGGCTGTGTTCCCAGCAATTTGTGCATTCTGCGCACGGTGAAGTCAGAAGTGATATGCGGTCTTCCAGAAGGCGTCTGTGAAGATTTGTTAAAGAAAGACCCTCAATGGATGGTAACTGGAAACTATGGCATCATTCAGTTTGTGGATGGCTCTCGCGAATTCGGTTATTAATAGACAAATTTCTGTGTAATACGCTTTTTAATATAAATTAAACCAAAAATATATATCTGTAGCTAAGCCAAAGTTTAATTAACAGTGTTAAAAGTTTGCGCGAATCCTGTGAAATGTCAACCTACATAATAAAAAAAAGGAAGAAACTGTTTATGTAGACAATATAATCCAGGAATTGATTATAACTTTAGCTAAAGGGGATTGTTGACGACCAGAGGACCACATTATTCTCTGTATAAAGAACGGATTCCCTTCCAAGACCTGAAAGGAATGGTCCATGGAAAGAGGTTTAGATTAAATAAGGAAGTTATTTCGGAAACTGAGAATTGCTAGAGGCCAAGACAAACATTTTACAAAAAATCATCGAGTCGTTGGAGGAGCATTCATTGAGCGAAGGCGACTGAACGAAACAACTCCAGCAATGTCGCTCAGTGGGTGGCGCACCCCACTCAAAGCGAATGTAACTCAAGAGAGCGTCGCTCAGTCGCTTGCGTGGCTGAGCCCTTAGGAGGAGACTACGTTGATAAATAAAAGTTTCCTTAGAGTTATTGTTTTATTGGATAGGCACGGGACTATTCAGTGATGTATCGCTTTTGAATTTCGATATTTTATTTGATAAGGCATGATACGAACTATCGATAGCATCCCATCGCCATCAGTTTCACAGTAACTTCGACACTTGCATTGCTGCCGCGCCAAACTAATCTATGTTAAGAACTATCGATAGCATGCCATCGCCATCAGTTTCACAGTAACTTCCACACTTGCATCGCTGCCGCGCCAAGCTGATAATAAATATATAACGGACTGGAGCAGTTGCTGCAGGTACTGCGTGTCAACAACAATAGTGCATCGACCAATTGATATATTAAAGCAACAATCAATTGGAATGGAAGATACTGATTTTGATACTGAAAATGGAATTGTGGATAGTGAGACGCCCCCGCATATTCAGCTAGCGGCCCAATACAAGCGGTAAGCATTCGCTATATATAGCATATACATATGTATATACATATAGGAAATATTCAAAGCACACACGTGGATTGTGTACTGATGTAATTTGATTGACTGACCTCTAATGTGACCCCCTTTTTGTTATTAGGAGCTTCGCCTACTACACGTTCCGCTACCGACTCCCATCGTCGTTGGAAGCAATTGTAAACTCTTTGGGCAATAGCAAGGACGAACTGCTGTCAACATACGGCGCGGTGAGTTGTTGTATTTTGTTATTCTCATATATTGCATAAGTGAGAGCGCATAGAGAATAAATCAATTGTATTTTGAAGGATGCCGCCCCCGATATTGAACAAACATCAAAAGCCATTCTGGAGCTGCGCTCGAATATATTGCAAAATGGAGTGCTGTTACCATTTGCCGACAAGGGTATGTACAGTGGAGCTTATTGTCGAATCTACTAATTCCTTGACAACATTTAGATGGCGACTGTGGGGTGTGGAACACATTTTTGGAACAGCTGCCGAAGGAGAAACGTACCTTTTATAGTGCCTGTTGGCTTTACGCAGAGTGCTACATGTATCGCAAAGTCTCATCCATATTCCAGTTATCGCGCCTGGCAGGCTTTGACTACTTCAGCAAGCAGAAGCAAACGGCTGCCCAGCTTAGTCTGGATGCAATGCGAGCCGTAGCTAAAGGCACCAGAAGTAACGAAGCCAATGCGACTACCTTCCAGCAGCTTTTGAAGTTGAATCTGTGGGGCAATCGGTGTGATCTGTCTATTACGTCGGGCAAGCAGGTCAAACCTACGGGAGATGCTTTGGATCTAGTCAAAGAGCTGGATGCCAATTTGCTGGTGGATAATACAAACGCCATATGGCAGTCATTGCACAGTTCTAACGGCGAGGGTATTGTCGAGATTATCTTCGACAATGCGGGTTACGAACTGTTCACGGATCTAATACTGGCCGAGTATATAATCGACAAGGGACTGGCGAAGAAGGTGCGTTTCAATGCGAAAGCTATTCCGTGGTTCATATCGGATGTAATGGCCAATGATTTTCACTGGACCCTGCAATTCCTAGCAGATCAGCCCGACACTGTACTCAGTGAGATGGGCAAGAAGCTAAAGCGTTTCACGGAAGAGGGCAAATTCGAGTTGGCTCCACTTGAGCACTTCTGGACCAGTCCGTATGAGTTTTATCGCATGGCCGAGGTGCAACCAGCACTCTATGAGCGTCTATCACAGGCACAGTTGATTCTCTTCAAAGGCGATCTCAACTATCGCAAGCTGCTGGGCGATTTCAGCTGGCACGATACCGAACCGTTTGAAACCTGTTTGCGTGGTAAGCTCCCATGTTATGGCAATGGTTTGCTTAATTGTAATTCAATTATGTTTATTCAGGATTCCGACCCTCAAATCTTTGCACACTGCGCACCATCAAAGCGGATCTGGTGTGCGGATTGCCGCAAGGTTTGTCGGCGCAGTTATTTGCAAAGAACAAGGAATGGATGCTCACTGGCGAATATGGCCTTATTCAGTTTGCCAGCAAATAGAGAATACTCTGAAGGACAACGATGCTGTAATTATATAATATAATTGTTGGAATTGTATGTATAAATCAATTGTTGTGTTAGTTTTATCTTTGTTAAAATAAAGCATGTTCAAACTGAACCTGATGGCACCAGGTAGTACGAATTCTGAGTCGAAGATAACCAAATCTAATATGGATTGTTTTTGGGAATGCTGTCAAAATTTCTAGTCAAGTTAAGATAAATAGCGAACATTTAACGAGACCATGGGAACGCAAATAGAAAATGTGGAATCTGTTTTAACCCAAGATACTTATTCCTCGGATGATTCGTCATGGCACAGCATGGAAACCGATAAGCCCGATCCGGATATTGAGTTTATTCAGAAGCACCTCATTCTACTAACACACCCGCCGTTCCACGAGGCGTTGAGTGCCAGGTACTATCACAGCTTTGCGTATAGAACATTTCGGGTACGATCGCCACATATGATCATTGAGATGATCCATAACATGCAGGAGAACGAGGATAGAATCATGGAACAGTGCGGAAATTACGCCCGCTACGATCTTCGACGAGTCATATGGAGCTTGAAAATATTGCGCAGCGAGATTTTGGATAATCGTGAGTTCAAGTTCCTGTATGACAAGGAACCAGATGCTAAGGAGTGGAATATCGAGATCAAGAAACTGTTGAATCGGGAGAAAAGTCGATGGTTTACATCGACTTGGATGTTCGCCGAATGTTATCTCTATCGACGCATCTGGGCCGCCTTCCGACGCGCAGAGACGCTGAGGAACTATGATTATTTCAGTATACAGAAAATTAGCTCGGCCCGAAATGTGGTTTACCTGATGAGCACCTTACTGGCGGCGACTCGTAATCTGCCGCGTAGCCGGAACAATTTTACGCTGATGCTGAAATTATCCCTCTGGGGTAATCGCTGTGACTTGTCGATCACAACAGAGGTTCCCAATGAGCGGATGCTGCAGTTAATAGGTGAACATGACAAGAATTTGATTACAGATGAGTCGGAGGATGTGTGGAATCTGTTGATAGACGATATCAATAAATCGCAAACTATTGTAGATATTGTCTTCGATAATGCGGGATTCGAGCTGTTCACAGATCTGCTGCTGGCCGAGTACATGATTGAAGTGGGTCTGGCCAATAAGGTGCGCTTCCATGCTAAGGCCATTCCCTGGTTTGTTTCGGATGTCACTGCCGTTGACTTTGCCTGGATGCTTAACTTCTTAATTGAAAACGAAATGCCGCAACTGGCGGCCTTCGGGCAAAAATTGCAGTATCTTGTGCAGAATAAGTTCCTGGAATTGTGTCCTACTTGCGACTTCTGGACCAAGCCCAAAGGTTTCAGCTCGTTGCGTCAGATGTTCCCCTGTTTGTATGTTCAGCTCAGCTTTGCAACTCTCGTCATATTCAAGGGAGACCTCAACTATCGTAAGCTTCTCGACGACATCAACCACAAACCCACAACACCTTTCCGTGACTGCCTGGGCGGGTTTATGCCCACCAGCCTGTGTGCCCTCCGTGTCATTAAATCTGACATATATTGTGGTATGCCCATCTGTGCGGTCGACTGGCTGACCGAAGATGATCCACATTGGATGATCAAATCAGAGAAAGCGGTTATCCAACTGGCTGTCAAGCCCAGGCCGTAAAATGTTTAATTCCAATGATTAAAAATACGCACTTTGTAAAGCGACACCTATGCGATAAAATTACACGACATTCCGCGACATCTATCGGCCTGAAAGGTGATTTAAGCATAGCCATGTTATTACAGCTGGAATGTTACTTAACATTTAGTACAGGGAATAAAAACTCGTTACCTTTCAAAACATAAATTAAAGCCAGAATAGTTGTATTGATTTTTATAGTAGTATGCCTATTGTGGATTTATTAATTATGCTCTTAAACTTATATGGTATTGTGTAAGTCATTAACATAAGTATGATATTCCACATTGTACGTAGTAATCGTATAGACTAAATAGTATAACTATGCATTATCAAGTATGAATGGTAGAAAAATATGCTCTAGGGCCATATCTTATATGTAAGTATGTGTTTTTGTTTATGTTGCATGTGTATATTCACGCCGCGTTGCGGTATTTAAATAATTCGTCAATTTTCAAGTCTTATCAATTGCGGTTATAGAAAACAAATGAAATCAAAATCTTCATCAAATTTCCCAAAACAAACACCTTCCTTTTCAGGCTGCTCTCCTCATATTTAAGAACTGTCCGACTGTCGATTAATTATTTATTAAAAGTCAGTAACTAAGTGCATTTGTTTGTTATTATTTTGTTATTTTTGGAGGGAGTTCTATCTCGGTACGGCTGGCTCACAATACACAATTGGGATTGAGCTGTTGATATGGCGTCAGATCCTTGGTGATGGAGAAGAGAGCACCATCTCTCACCATCTTGCACATAAGTGCTCCCAGATTCTTGGCATCATCAATGCCAGAGTGGGCGCGTCCCTCGAAGGCCAAGCCCACATGTGAAAGAGCATCGCTAAAATTACAGGGCCGATACTTGTACCACTCGCGGTAAACGGCACGCACGTCGATCCACTGATTGAAATATGGTGCTTTACGCATCCGCTTGCGAGTGCACTCCTTGTGCAGACAGATCCCAAAGTCCCAGTCTGTCCATGTGACAAACGCACAGTTGCCCAGTATATTTGACTTGTTTGTCTTGGGCAGCAAAAGATTCCGAGATCGCAACTCCTTGCGCAGCCATTCGTGGAACATCATCAAAGCCGTTTGCAATGGCACTCCAGTGTCTACAGTCTTTTGCTCTATGCCCGTCAACTCTGTGCAATAGGTGCTCAAACGAGGCGATTCAATTGGCATTACATACTTGTGGAACTCAGCCTCAATCTTGCCCGTCTTAAGGTTAACCAGCACGGCTGGAAACTCTGTCAAAAGACAAGAAATACAATAAGGTATGGATGCAGAAGCCTTTTAATGATTTCCTTACCTATGATCTCCGCTTCTCGCCATTGGGGCGGTGCCTGTTTCTCCCAACACGTGGCCTCAAAGTCAACGGCAATCACATAACTGTAGGGCTGCATGGCCAGCTGCTTAGATTTGCGCGATTTCTTTGTCTTGACGGGAACTGTGGCTGTGGCTTCGGTAGCTCCGTTGATGCTGATGTCGCCTTCGTTGTGCAATTGGTTCAAATCGTTGGCAGGATCTGGTCCAGCGCCATCCACATACAACGTGCCAATCAGGCCCAGTTGTCTGCCGAGGAGAACAAAACCAAAGAAACAAATAATGGTAAAAACGTTGGAATTGTCTCTGAACTTATTTTTCGTTATTTTCACTTTTCTTTTTGATCTTTTTTTGTTTTCTTTTTTTTTTTTTTTTTTTTTTGTAGAAAATATATATGAAATATACAAGTTAATATCTTTGTTACTTGTTGTTATAGGACTGACAAAAGTATACCAGCAAATCTAGGGGGAATTCTAACATGCCAACAAAGCAGCTACTGAGATCTCAGATTACACTCTACAGTTAGACATATGATTAGTAAGCAAGCAATTCGTTGTATAAATAAATTGCAATTGCGCTTGCCTTTTGGGTGGAATATGCACTTTTATGGGGATTTCTCTTCTTGTGTATAAAGTAGTGTCGTGGTCTATTTTTCTAAGGAGAGCACAAGCGGGATAAAGCAAACTTTAACAAACACTTCTACTTCAGGTCGCACCTTCTATTCTCACTGCTGCTTGCCATAGCATACAATCATGGGTTTCTCTTGCCAGAGCAACCCGTTGGTCTCGTTCAATGCTTTGGATACCACCACCGCCGATGCCTCCGCCGTTTTGTTGAGCTGGACGAATGTGACAAATGCCTGTCCCTTCATGCGGCCCTGCTGCATGACTTTAATCTCAAGACTGTCGGCTGCAGCGTATCTGGCATAGATAGCTCGCAGCTGTGACTCCGTCACGCTCTTGTCTAGATTCTTAATGTAGAGCTTGTTACTGGGCTCGCCTATTTGGTAGTTCTTATAAACGGAAAGCAATTCCAGCTGCTTCAGTGGCATGCGTTCCACGGGCAATTCTTCATCATTTGCCGTGGCAGTTGGCAAAGCTGATGGCAGCTTCAACTCAATTTTGGGCGTTACAATTGATCTGGTCATAGCAGTTTTTTCTTTGGATTCCAACGATTTGCTTGTCTGTCCAGCTGCCTGTTGAAGCAATTGACGCGCACGCTTGCGATATTGTTCCGGAAATAGGCTGGCTTTTGGCCGTTTCAGTTGCAGCTGCTGCTGTTGCCGTTGCCTGGGCTCTTCATCGCTTTCCAATTCGCTTTCGGGCTCGCTCTCAAGTGTCTCTGTTTGTGTGGCTATGCTTCGTGTTTGTTGTGATTGTAAGTTCAAGCCGGCAGGTCGGGGACCAAACGGAGGCGGCAAATTCATGCGATTCATCAGATGCAGCACCTGCGTGTAGAAGCGATTGTCACTTCGAAGTGCATCGCCAATGGCCGCCAGAATGTCGGCATTGATGGGCGGATATGCATAGCGCAGATATGGCGGTGGTGGCTGCATAAAGTCACATTGATTATTGCAGGCATATAACTTTTGCACATACTTGTTGATCTCTGGCTGTGGCGCCGTGTCCTTCGCGTGCTGAGATGTCGCCGCTTGTGTGGCTTTGTTGGCTTTGCTGACTTTAGGCTCAACTGCATTGTTGTCACGTGGTCCAAATGAACAGACACGCAAGGGCTTGTCCAGTATATTGCTGAGGCCCAACAGCTGTTCTAAAGCCGCCTGAGCCTCTGGGGCGTCCGCATATTCAATTAGCATGCGGCGGCGTCCGAAGGCATTGAGTGAGCGCGGTGTTATCAATTTCAGTTCCTGAATTAATTCCCCGAATTCGCTCATGCTACAGGGCATGCTCTTGAGCATTAATTTGCTTGTAGCTACGCTCATTTTTGTTATTTTGCAAATAAAAATAACAACGTGCTGCAACAATTTCCGATATGTCTACAGAACTTTAATCGATAAATATGTTGTTATAACGTGACCAGTAATCATACTGCCAATGCAGCCATTCGCTAAGTGTGGAGCAAAAGTGTTATGTGTGGAGTGCCTCTGTTAAACGCATTCAAAACCTGATTATTTTTACAACGAAAGCGCGCGCTTTTAAAACTGTAGGAGTCTGATTTCGAGTGCACTTTGTTTGGTCGATAAATTAAAATATAACATGTTTTTTCCTGTTACGTCGTCGCCTGTTACTTTCACTAATTGCAGCCAATGGCTACAGATAACCCTGACATTAACTTGCCTGTCCAGCCATGGCAGCTGTGTCGCTCTTACCGGTTTGGACTAACGATAGAGCAAGCAACACAATAAAAACAAACAATCCTTAATTGCGCGTACTCATATGCATTAGCTAACGTACGTATCGCATGTTACTTGCATTTAGGGTGCGTTGGATTATAATTATAAATACAAGGACAAATAATGCAGATATTTTAAGTGAATTTCTACTACATTTATTTATGTGTCTCAGATTACAGATGCAAGAGTCAATGCACTTGCCTGCCATGATCTGGCTCTGCTCTTTAATATATATACATATTCATTTATATGTATGTTTGGAACACAATGGCGTTATAAAAAGATCAACACACATAGCGTACTCGCACACAAGACTCAAAAGTCAGATTGCATAAAATTTGCAATGATTAAATGGACAACAGCAACAACAACAACAACAACCACGATAACGTCAACTCTCACTTTCGTTCGTTTGGAACGCGCGTCGCGACGGGGCGGCCGAGGTGTGTGTGTGTGTGTGTGTGTGTGTTCACTAACGATGTCCACTGCAAATGCGGAAGCACAGTCGACAACGGACAACAGACAACAACACAAAACAGGCAAAAGCTGGATGAATGAACTCGATTTCTTTCTCTTTCTAAAACACATTTCAAGATAAGCGCAGCAATTGTGAGCTTTGCGTGAGTGGATAAGATTTTGCATTTCAAGTGACACTAATGGGTTAATGCAGCTATATTTAGAAGATACCCTCAATCAATTAGTTGTTACAACTATATTCTTTACATATTTAGGTCAATGTTTAGACCAACATTTATACTATATGTCTGTTTATTCCACTTTTTACTTCCTTTCACTGCAATTGCAACAGGTTTTCCTTGTAACCGTGTAATTAAAGGTAAGCATTCGTGCCAAGCCCCCCAAGAGTCATACATATCTATTAAGTGGGCGGCTCAGACGTGCGACACTAATCCATGACTATCTGAAAAATAATGGAAATTAGCTACAAATTGTAAGGTATGCCCAGTAGTTGACTGTTTTACGACAAACAGACTCGTAAATTCAATAAAGTTGAAGCGTGTCAATGCATAATAAAAAATGCTGAAAAATAAGTGTACAAAAGTTGCATTGATAGACTGTAAATTACCTTAAATTTGATATATTTAAGTTATTCAAAATTACTTTTTAATGCTAACTGCGATTACATTTATGCAGAGGTTAACAGGAGCGATAAACGTATTCTGTCCAGCGCACTAGCAACCACCCACTAACAGATGTTCAGCAAGCAGCTTGAAGTTGCAGTGCAGATAACAGCGATCATATAACAGATCAAATTGCAGAGACCTATTTTAGCCCGCAGTATAAGCACAGTTTAGTAGTAGAAGTAGTATTAGAATTAGTAGTAGTAATAACGTTTTTTTTCATAAAAATAGTACCAGCTAAAGTACCAATGAAGAAATAAGGTACCAGTTTTGGTACTAAAGTACCAAGTGTGGCAACCTTGGGTATAAGTTGTAATATGCATAAGTGAGTATTAAATTAATTGAGAGCGTTTAAGCTGTCCTGTTAATTAACATAGCAGAGAAGTAGCAGATCTGTTTGAGATCTGTTTGCAAAGCCATTCACAAACAGATGTTAAGCAAATAGTTCGAAGTCGTAATAAGAGTGCAAAGCTCTCCCGCTCAGCACTGTTAAATATCTTAACAGACTCTAGGCAATGTAAAGTTTAACTTTCGTTCAAACAGAGTACACAATAATATGCCCATATGCCACGTAGAACAGGGTATTACAATTCGGAATTGCAAGTGTCATAATAATAGCTCTAATTTGAAGCAAGTTAACAACTAGTTAATTAATGAAAACACACGAAGCACACGTTGTACTCAAATAAACGAGGCATAAACAATAAATATTTGTATACACTCGATCACGTATGTACACACAACTAGATGCATACATACATTTACATATGTAAATTGAGCGAGGTATGCAAAATTTCACAAGCAATTGCTTAAGCTCTGCCAAAAATAGCGTAATTGACTAAACCAATCAATGAACTTTGAGTTTCAATAAACCAATTGGAATGTGTATATATTTGCACTGAAGAAATGCACTGAAGAAATACTTTATATATTATGGCAATTGATAGCGCACGCCGGCACGTGTTCCATCACAATTGGCCTTCGGGCTTGGCTAATTGCAACTGGGGCAAAATGGATGATTACACTCGTAGTTTGTAGTCATTGTCCTTGGCCATAATGTGGAATTGTAATTGATATTGAAATTGAAATTAGCAATTGCAGTCTTAAATTATAGAGCGGTTGAGATACTTTATATGCCACTCTTTAAGTATAAATATGTATATATTGCGCATACGCCGCGTGCAACGCTTGAATTGAAGGCGCGTGCAAGAAATTTGCCAAGCCAAATGCTTGCATCTTCTTTCCTGCTCACTCCATTGTCCACTAAGAATCACTCTCTCTCGTTCTCTTTTATTCTTTTCTCTTTTTTTTTAATATAAATTCGCTTGCATTTGTATGTATTTCACCCTTTTGCAACCCTCTCTCTCTCTCTCTCTCTCTCTCTCTCATATTTCCATATAAACGTATATGAATATACGTTGTTTTTAGAGTATATTTATTGCTTAGTCTGTGGGACGTGTGCTCTTGACTTTGGATAAGTTTGGTGAAAACTGCTTTCAGCCGGATTTCCTAGACTGAAAAACGCAACCAAACAGCAAAACAACAAAATAACACAAACAACAACAAACTGACAGCATTTACAGACGCCGGCAATGACGAGACGTCTGCTTCGAGCTCCACAATCGATTGGAACATAATTTCATTTGCTGCTATGATTAATTATTGTGCTCAGCGAGTCTTTCAAGCATGACATATTGCTTTGTTATATCTTTATAGATATTCCTAAGTAAAGGATATTTATTTGATATATTGAGGTACAGAAACTTCTTTCTATTCTCATAAACAACTGCAATGCTAATATAATTCATTTATTTACTTTCCTTTAAGATGTGTGATGTAATTGAATTAGTTTGCAGTTTTTGTTCATCCATCTGTTCATCTTTTTCAGACCGTCATCTCAACACGTTCCTTTTGTGCCACATGATGACGCATGTTAACAACTGCCAAGCGCAGTCAGCAAATGCAATGATGATGATGATAATGACCATCATGATGAAGATGACATCTGCCCGTTTAGTACAGGAGGGTATTAAAGTAACTGTTCTCTACTTTTAGCACTCGACTATGTACGGAACTCGCAAACCGGTGAGATCTCGTTGAAACCAGAAAAAGATGATGAGAGTGCCTTTGTTACGACTTTACTCAGTTAACGCTTATCACTTTTATATAAGTAATCGGAATATCAATTTAAATTATATTGTAAGCATGCATTTAAAAAACTAATAATACTGTTGGCTCAATACAGTTGTTGTTTATTTGTGAATACCATTCGAAAGATCTCTCTCTAATTTACGCCATCACTCCTGCAGAGAACTTAACGAAAATTCAAGTACTAAATTTCGTATAAAAAGAGAGCATGGTAGCTTAACAGTAGAGTTTTACTCTTATTTCAATTGAAGCACATATCGCAGTTTTAGTTCGTTTAGTTCGTTTAGTTCATTCCAGTTCCTGTCTGGCTTATTCGCTCTTAGAATCGAATAAACTACAGGAACTGCTCCACTTAATAAAAATGTTCAATGTTCAAATGTTCAAATGCTGTAAACTCACATATGCATGGCTAAAGTCTCCCATTGATCTATTAGATGCACCATTATTGATTTATATATATATTTATTTAATTACATAAATTACAAACTGAATATAACAATTCAACTGCGACTTATTGTGACACGATGACAATTTGGACTGAATATAACAATGGGTATCAGATTTTAATGATGATCAATTGTCAAAGCTTTGTTTGGCACACAAGCGAACAACAATGGAAAATATAAAAAAGCAACAACAACAACAGCAAGGTACCAATGTATTCTAAGTAGTATACTACGCATTTTCATTAATAAAATAGTGATAATTAAATTAAAAGTCAGCAAAACACTTGCCGAGCTTTTTATTTAGTATAGAGTATTATATGCTAATTCCACTACAAAGTTGATGTGCGTTTTTTAATGTTATTACACCATATTTTTATTATTTATACATATGTGTATGTAATATATAAAGAGAGCGAAGATTGAGCGACCTTTTATATAGATTGTAAATACTATCAGCAACCAGTTGTAAAAACTCTTTAAGGTTTTCCATCTGCTCTATAAATTCAAAGGCCACAATAACACAATAACAATCCAGCATAGGACATATTGGGGCCACAGAACAACTTCGAGCTGTTATAGTTACAGATGCATATACAGATACATATGCAGATGCAGATGCAGATACAGATACACGGACTGAATGCACTTTTACAGCTTCGCTTCAATTGCCCTGAAACTGTCAGTGGCCGCCTTGGCAAATGCACTTGAGAGTTGAGACTCCATACAGCATCCGCAACAAAGTCGCATAGTTCGCTTCCAATTGCATTCAATTCCAATTACAATTACAAAGAGACTGAGAATGGGCATGTCGAGTTATTTTTGGATTGACGAACTCCAAGTGGACCTAATTGATGTGTCGCTATTTATTTATAGGGTTACATAGATTTGTCAGTTCGCATTGGGATTGCAATTGCAAGGGAAGCGGTGACTAATGCCCGGTGGAGGCAAATACACTAACATTACGACTCTCTTTCTCTCCTTCTTTCAAGAAGTGCACTGCTTATTCGCTTACATCGTTACGTTAACATAACATAACAAAGGGAGTAAACATCATTTAAAAATTTTAGCATAATTCAAGCAAAGCGCATAACTTAATATTGAACTGTTAACCTAACATGAAATTGAAGAGAGTTTTCCATAATATAAACTATAAGGATCATTCTAAAAACTAGCAAGAAAGAGAGCTGAGAAAAGTAGTTAAACAAATGTTAATGTTAACAAAGAAATTAACTGTAAGACATAATTACTTATGTACTAATCAGTATAATTTTATACTTTTACAGGCGATATTATAGACCCCTTCATTCTTATTTCTCTTGCTTATTTAGACGTGGAAAGTCGCGTGCGTGATTCTAAAATTTACATATCTTGCATAAAATATACATAAATGCAATGGTTGCATAAAAACTGAATGCATGTATAATTCAACTGTAGTGATGTACGGTAGAAACTACTAAGTCTATAATTGTCTAATCAAAATATTATAATAAGAATCGTGACGCCAACTGTAAGCAATCCCTTGTAAGTTTCACATTACAACAACAAAGTTACTGTTGTTAACACAGGAGAGGGAATGGGGAGACAGTGCAGTAAGAGCTGAACAAGATGAAATTGCATCTGGTGTGGTAATAACAACAAAGTTGATGCAATTAATTTTTATGTGAACAATATTACAGGGGCGTTATCTCAGGGTCGGGCCGACGGAGTGCAATGACCAATTGGACAAAAGTAAATAATAACAATAACAAGGTAAATGTTTGGATAAAAGTTATGACTAGTGAACCAGAACCAAAAGAGCATATTAGTTCAGTAGTTCAGTAGGGGGTACGCCAATTGCGTTTCAGCAAAATAAAAAATAATAACAATAAAAAATCACTATAAGCAGCAAAGTGCATGCTAAATGATAAAGTAAACATTTAACAGACATCGCAAAGAGAGGAAACAGGGAGAATGACCGCGACGACATCTTCAATGCTCCGCTCTTAAAAGTACTTTAACATTGAAGCTCTGCTTTAATTATACTCTGTAATAACTTACTGCACGTAGAAGAAGAAGGAAGAAGACATTTAGGGTACCATAAAATACATACATATATGCATATATGTACATTGTTTATCTCTGATAAGCATCAACAGGCGCGTAAAAGTAAATCGTTGATCTGAGAGACTGAAGTATACTTGTATAATGTAGAGAGTCTTTGAATACTTCGCTTTTCTAAAATATTCCTACATGTAAATGCAGTCATACTTGCAAAATAAATTGTTTCAAATTTTGATTTCGAATAATATACCTTTTAACATATATAATTTAAACCATGAATATCGGAATATTCGATATTTACTTACCTTGCTAGTCTTATTAAAGCCATTGTGTTGAATTTTGGTCCAATTTGAATACAAACGAGTTGAGAGTTGAGTTGTAAAAGTTTCAACTAGCTATGTGAAAAAATTCGATTTGTTATTTTGGCAGTGCGAATAACGGCATTGGGGAAGGGCAAGGAAGCGACGAAGGTGGACCGGCGAATTTCTTTTGTTGTCTGCGTTGCAGTAGACAACAGACATACACACATGCACACGCACAAACACAAACACAAACACAATAAAAGTTGGCACTGCAGAACACAGTTTACACACACGAACACAAGCAGTGCATGCATGCAGTGCACGCCCGGCACGAAATGAATAAAGTATCAAAAACAACGACAACAAAAATAAGAATTGCGCGCGCACACAAAAGAACTTCAGTCGATTTTAAAGCGTCCGTCTATGGCAAAGATCTGAGTCTGCCGCCCGGCACAGTTGGATAAAAACAAACTAGCGTCAACGCAGCGACGACGCAACGACGACTTCAGCTGCGGCAGAGCTTGCGCTAGAAACATATGACCGAATATGGTCACACTCATATTCGGTCATATGTTTACATACATACTGCTTACAAAGTTTTGAATGAAGAAATGTTAAATTAAACACAAAGAAGTTTACAGCTTAATAGCTTTGGTATTTTATTCGCACTGTTAACATTGTGGTTGCAGCATACTGGCAACGCTGCATTTCTCTGGCGCCATCTAGCAGGCAGTTGGCATTTGAAATGTAATTCAAAACTTGGGACTGACTGGAATTAAGTATAATATTTAAGTATATTCAGTATATTCACTAACATAGTCATATTTAAATAACAATTTAGGTTGCCCAAAATGTGGGAGGAGTTGGAGCAATATCGCAATCACTTTCTGCAACACGAAATCAAAGATGTTATGAAACCCAGTTCCATTAATTGCCTACAAAACACAGGTGAGCTGAAGTCAACTAAGCAACTGCATATGCATGATGATTACTTTCTGCATAGAATGGTGTAAATATATGGAGAAGCGTGACTTCTGCAAACGTTTCCCTCAACGCTGCCCCCCCAGCTCCACTTACTTCGAGGATCGTGCCCAGTTGGCCTATGGCAACTTCGCTTTGCCCAAACTCCTGCAGGAAATGGACAGCGGAGTTCACCTGACGCATTGGCGTGCGATTGTCTCGTTGTCGGAGTTTCTGCTCAATCCACTGAATGCCCAGCGTGCCATACTTGAGTTCGATATAATTAGAAAGTAGATGTGGACATATCTCTGCCTTTATATTGTCTACTTTCTCAATACTTTCCCTTTGCCAGGGTGAAGAACGCCTTCCTGCGCATGCGACTGAAGTATCATGCACCGCACTACAACGAGCTGGTCACGTATTTGAAGATCTTCAGTGAGTAGAGCGAGTTGTCTACTCCCAATCCAAGTAATCCCCTCTCCTCTCTCTCTCCTCTCTCTCTCTCCACTCTCTCTTCTCTCCTATCTCTCTCCTCTGCAGATATTCTCTCGCGCAATTTGAATGGCGCTGAGCGCATTGCCAATTGGAAGTGTTTGATGATCGAGTTCTACAAAATACTGAAGGACAGGGAGTCCTCGCTGCAAGATCTGGCGGCTGAGATATTGCATAACTTGACAAGCAAGCCAAAGGGTGAGTGTTGACGATTAATCGATACATTTATCGATCGATATATCAATCTAGTGATATATACATCTATCTACCAGTCTATCGATATATATATTCATCTATCGATATATCGATGCATTAATCTACTGATTTAGCGATAAATCGATATAATTATATACGTCTATCTACTGATTTATTGAGCTACCAGCTTATCGATAGATACATACATATGTATATCATCAATCGATATATAGATGTTTTAATCTACTATCTATCTATCGATAAATGCTTATTAGTTATTGGTCTATCTATTGCTGATATAGCGATATGTAGATCTAGTTTTATTCATCTATATATTGATTTATTAATCTACGAGTCTATCGATATATGTGTATTACTTATCAGTCTATCAATGCATGAATCTACGACATGTCGATATATTGATATAATGATATATATATCGATATATGCTCATCTGTTATCAGTCTATCGATATATGCTTAGTTATCGCTCTATCGATATATTCATATGCTCATGTAGCTATATATTAATCAAATGTTATACATCTATCTATTGATTAACTGATCTGCCAGTCTATCGATATATGTGTATCACTTATCGGTCTATCGATATATTAATCTATGCTCCGCTTAGTGCTTGGCCTTGTGCTGGACAATCCCGCCAACTTCCCATCCGTTGCGGACATCTTCAAGCAGGATCCCTGCCAGGCCCTTCACCCGCCTCACCTGTGGCGCCACCTCTGCTACCTGCTGGAGCTTACACCGGAGCAGGGCATCCAGTTGGGTTTCTTTGAGCTGCTGCACTCGCGGATTGCCAATCGTCTGCCCAAGTTCTGGGACATGGCCAGCAAGGCCTTCGCGCTGCTGCTGCGCTGCGAGGAGGGGCAGCGTCGCTTTGACGCCGTCGATGGCATCAAGCTGATCTACGAGCTGTTCGACCCGGAGGAGCGTGTGGATAACTATGAGAATGTGACGCTCATCCTGGTCAATGGATTGCACAGCAAACGTTCCCTTTGGCGCAGTCGGGAGTTCACCGATCTGCCGTGTCACCTGGGCCGTCGCATGTCCCCGGAGTCCGCGAATCCTCGCCTGCAGCTGTACTGCCTCAAGGGTCTGCGGGAGCTTAGTGTGATGCCCTGCATCAAACGGTACATCATCGCCAATTGGCTGGAGGAGATTCGTCTGCTCCGCTGCCTCGATGCGGAGGCCGAGTGTGCCCGGGACTCGCTACTCAGCTGGCTGCGTGCTGACATCGCCGAGAGCAGTTAGCTTTCATATGCTTGCAATTATTAATTAATTAATTATTCGCCAATTAAATTTATTCAAATTAGAAGCAGAAAAACATCGCATTCGCTTCCCCTTAATATTTCCCTTTGCGTTCCCCTTAAATTCCTTTTACTTCCCCTTTACTCTAACTGTACGTGTCCCAATTTACCCGCTTTACCGTTTCAAATTACCACTTGTGCATGTCCCAAGACCTGAGCGAATCGGTAAAGTCCACGCTCTCTTCTCAGCCTGTCTCGCTCGCACAGCAACAGCTGTTCTGCTTTGCATTTGGACAATTTTACAGTTCAAAATATACGTAACGTTCATAAATAATACAATTTAAATTTTAAATAGATAAATGCATTTAATTAAATTAAATGCATCAATTAACAATTTGCAGTGCTTTGAAGATACTTTTAAATATTCAACATAATTTTACAATTATTATTTATATAGTATATTTATATAATAATATTTATAGCATTTAAATTGGTTTAGAATTTTGCAATATCTGTAAAAAAGTATAAAATTTTATTTAAGAATATTTAATTTTAGAAATGGAGCGAAAGAAAAAAAATAGATGGGAATTTGAGCGAACTTTTCCAATTTCCGCTTCTTGGGCAGCAGCTTCTTGTCGCCAATGGCGGCAATAATGACTGGTGAGATTACCACAACTCGACCAGGCCAACAACAACAACAACAACGACAACAGCAACAAGAGCAGCAGCAACAACAACAACAACAGCAGCAGCAACAACAACAAGTATATCCCTAGCCACAGCCTAACCGCAGTTTGTTGGTGTCTGCGGTTGCCAAGCCTCCCAATGTTTTATGCATACACACACACACACACACACATATATATATATATATATACATATTTTTTATAAGTATTTTTCTTTTCGTGGTGACAAAGTTGGCAACGAGTTGCAATTTTTTAATTTATTTGCAGCGACAGCCCGTAAACAGTTCATGGTCGTCCTTTGCTTGTTCCCTTTGGAAGTCTTCTGCTTCCAACTCAACTCAGCTCTACTCTCAATCGCCAAGTTGCTCTCCCACTGTCAGCACTCTCCCTTCCCCCTTCCACCAGCTCCACTCTTATTTTAGTTCGCAAATTGGAGCATAGACCAGGGCCAGGCATCCTTTACAGTGAACTTTTTAATTAGCACATCTCTTTTCGACTTGTTTATGAAATATTTCATGAAAATTATGCATTACCTGACTGCGAAACCAAATTCTCAACACCAGCAAGTTTTCCGACACTTTTTATATCAAATTACATTTTAAATGATAAGAAACTAAATGTTTCCAAGAAATCTGTGCAACTTTAGTCACACTGACAATCACTTTCAACAAGATTCGTTAATTTGTTAATGTGAGCGCTCAATTTTACCTAATTTAAAGATTAACTGAATGTGAATGACACAAAATCATCTAAATATAAACGAATTTATAACGAATTTAGGATTTCAAAGCTTCAATGTTTGCCCACAATAAATACAGCGTACTCTGCAATGGGCTATTTGCTATTGCAGCTGTCTGGCAACCCTTCGACCCCTGTAACTGCTTGCTTTTCTGTCACTGCAATGACTAGTAGCTAGCTATCTCGCTTCAACCCTGATGCTAGAGGCGAAGCAGACTATTTGCGCTTAAAGAGATGAGTTGATAACGATTTGTTTGGTTTAACTGAAGTTTTATGAATGAAAATAACGTAATATCGGAAAGGAATGTCCGTTATAAATGACTCTGGTATTTAGTGCGCAACTTAAAAGCAATTCGACAGTCGCTTATAGCTTATAAAAGCAGTGGCACAGTTATCCGAGTTAGGGTCAACAGCGACAGCAAGTTTAATGTTCGTTTAATGCTGAAACTGATTACGTTTAATTACAATATGAAATCTTCAGCATAATCTGAATAAAATACAAGTTCTTAAAAGAAATCCCTATTTCTTGTTATTCCTACGGAACATTTTAAAGTTCTTTTTGGTTAAAGTAAACTGAGGTACGCAACAAACTCCTGTTGCAGCCTCCTCTATCCTCCGTCTGCATCTGCACCACAAACAGGTTGAACTTGTCTTTGAGTGAGGCATGTGGCCGGACTGAAGGGAGAGTGTCCAATAAATCAAAGTTTGCCTCTTATTGGCAACAAGTTTGGTTGCCTTTGATTGCTCCTGCAGGCACCTACAAAGGGTCTTCTTGCATAGCCAGGATGTTAACTTGGGCGTTGTGATTGCTGTGATGTGAAGCGTTTTAGCCCTTTGACAGCAAAGCAACATAAAGTCAACAATAAACTAGTATAAGGCAGGCAACATGTCTAAACTGGGCTGAAACACATAGATAAGTTATTGTGGCGACAACAAACAAAGTATTTCATTGGCAGCAGCAGAGAAAACTACTTGGAATTGCAATCATATCACATTTATCATGTATTTATTGCACTTGAGCCCATAATTGTAAAATGCGTCTTACATTATTCGGTGAATTATATATTTACACGCAGTTGGGAGGGGGAAGTGGGGGAATGGGAAATAGGAAGTGGGAAGTGGGAAAAGCGAAATGGGAAATGGAAAATGGGAGTGTGTGGGTAATTTAACATAATTTATGCATTCGCCTTTTGAGACATGCACAAAAATACTTGTAACAAGCTCTGCGGTTGCCTGCAAACAGTTGCCACTTGCCGACTTTCCACTTTCCACTTTCCTCCTGATATATGTATGTAATTGCATGGCTGGCCGAGCACTTGAAGGTGCCATACTCCCTCCCACTCTCCCTCTCTCTCTGTCCTTGTCTCTGTCTCTCTGTTTCTCTGTCGCTGTGCATCTCCATTCAAGTCTTTACTTCACACATGCCCTTCCTTCCGTTGGTTTTCCCCCCTCTCCATTTTCCAGCCTGTTTTCCGGGCACATAAATCATTTTAAAAACATTACCCTAACCGAGTGCGTATGAGAAAATATTTTCAGTATGCTTACAATTTTGCACCTTACATGTGGATAAGATTTATAGCATACTTGTTTAAGAGATTTACGCAGTTACCTCTCTTCTTATTGTTGTTGTTGTTGTTCTCTGCTTCCTCTTCTGCCTGCTGTGAGGTTGATTAAATTTTCGCAGTGGCGCACGAATTGTAAACGCGTCTGGTTTGCTTTCATTTTATTTATGACCACTTTGCTTATCATTTTGCACCCCAACTCTCTAATATTTGTTATGACAATGTATTTTTTGATTATTTTACAGTTTTTTGCAATTTATGTAGTTATTGAAATTCAATTAAGTTTGCCGTTAGATACCCTCTGACGGCTGAATAAAGGGTATTATGGCTGTGACAGGCAAAAGTAGAAGCCTTTGCTGACTCTTCACTACTTCAACACGATCGAAGAAACAGCAGCAGCTTTGACCTTAGAGCAAGCAGTATCACAAGCAGCACAAGGAGCAAAAACAGCACAAGCTGACAAGCAGCACAAGCAGCACAAGCAAGCAGTCGAACACAGCCCAGCAGCTCATTCTGACTTGTTACTAACAGACATCATTTGAAATTCTAATTTGATCAAATTGTGAATGTATTTTAAAGCGCATTCAATGGATTTAAGCTTTAAGTTTACAAATTGTGGTCTACATTCGTTTTGAAGCGTGAACAGTTTTTATTTAAGTTAAGGTTTAGATTTCGCTTTTGACTTTGGGGATTCACTCGAGCGTTATTCCCCTCGAGAGCGAATACGGCTCCATTGTTTGGGACCAATCTTATCGGGCATCTTTGATACCCTACACACACACACACACACTCACGCATACGAAACAAAGGCGCACACAAAAGAGTGTGACAACTAACGGCAAAAGTTTAAAGATATTTACAGAATGCCCCTGCCGCCGTGTTCCCTTATCCCGTCTCTCCAAAATGCTTCACTTGTTGAAATTTACGGCCTGCTGAAGTTGCCTTCAACGAAAAAGCCAATGATTTGGCAACTGCTACATGGGCATAATAAGTTATGCGCCCAGAATTAAGCCGCTGGCAGAGCACAGAGAAGGGGCTGGAGATGTTAGAGGCGGCAGAGCGGGGGGTAGCCAAGGAGCTGAGCCAACGGCAACGCTTTTATAAATCTCTTTAATTTATTAGATTTCATTAGACGTTTGGCGCTGAGTCCTGCCAAGGGTAACGAGGCATCGAAGGCATGTAGTCCAATGATACAACAGCAACAACAACAATGAGAACAACAGAGAGCACAACAGCAGCAACAACAACTGTTTTTAGCAACGGCAGCTGCAGAATTTTTATATTAACAAGCTCAAAACATGGCAGCAATGGCAGCAATGGAAGCTGCGCATAAAAAGTAATAATGTGGCCGTAAAATGACGGCCATGGGGCAGAAACAAAGGACGTTGCATACAGCGACGGCGACGGCAACGACGACAGCGACAGCGTCGCCAGCAAGCCGCATTATCTCCGCCCCCCCTTAACCACTGTGTGTGTGTGTGTGTGTGTGCGTCTGTTGTTGGCTTTAATGTCAAGTTAAATTAGTTTTACCTTTTCCGTGCTTTTTATGCTCACAACGCAGCTCGACTCGCAATGAGTTCATTATGCGAACGGGGTTTGATGGACCTGCTAAGCGGGATTGAAGAGAGGGAGCAAAGAGTGAGGAAGCAAGGGGGGCAAGCAGCGGGCAGTTCATTGAAGGACTGTTGATGAGTTTGCTTTAAAAATCAAATCAACAAAATAATAAATACACAGCGCAATGAGATGATGAAGGCAGACAATAGGAAATGGTGATCGCAGAGCGAGAAATGGGAATGGAGAGAGAGGCAGAGAGTGAGAGACAGTGAGAGAGGGAGAGAGTGATAGAGAGAGAGAGAGAGAGAGATAGAGAGAGAGAGCTTACTTTGTTAATAAGTGTATATCATTGTGTAAGTAAACCAAACATCTTCTAATAACTTTCGTGTTTCTTCTACTTATACACTGGTGATAATAGTAATAACTAAAGATTATAATAATTCTTGTTATTTTGTAGATAACAACTCATTAATCTAATTGCTTAAAGTAACTGCCTAAGCATGGAAATACAACTTCAATGGTTGTTAAATTGATTGCATAATCAATACGACAATTACGTCTGTAATAAAACAAAATTATGCCCAGCAATAACTTAATGTCCGGCTTAAGTATGACTAGCGTGCTTAGGAGAGTAGAAATTCTAAGTAAAACTTAAATTCTACTCTCAAGATTAGTGAATAATTTAAGAAATCACAGGAAAGAAGTTTAACGCCATGAGAGAAGCAAACTTCTTATATTTTATAGAACTTTTTACAGCAATCACTTCAATGTAATTTACTTACATATACATACATACATACATACATACAAAGCATATATGTTATTTAGGATCACTCCAAATAAATTACACACTCAACGTTCACACACACACAGGCACACACACTCACAAACAAAAGGCAGCAACGCTGTAATCAACAAAATTACACTAAAATACAAAAATAAATTTGACACGAATGCGACGATGACACAAAAGCGCCACCACAACGCCCCCTCCCCCATCACTTCTCACGCTCTTTCTTTCTGTCTCTCTTGCTACCTGTCCTCTTCACACATATATAGTGACAGATAGGGCGCAGGGGGCAAGGGGGGGAGTCGAAAGCCAAAGTAAAATGGCACAACGCTCGTAGCGAACAATGTGAAGTTGGTTGCCAACACATGAGGAGCTGCTGCTGCTGCTGCTGTTGCTGTTGCTGTTGCTGGAGGTGCTTCAATGTGTGGCTGTGTGTGTGTGCGTGTGGTGTGCCAAAGTGTTAGTGTGCGTGAGTGTGAGTCCTGTCATGTGCGACACTTTGTAACATATTTTTTGTCATTTGTTTCCTGTGTGTTTGCCTCTTTTTCGGCGTCACTCGTCAGCAACTCGTCTTCGTTCTCTTCTGTTCCCCTTCTGCTCCTCTCCACACTCTCTCTCACACACCCGCACTCTCACTCTTGCTTATCCACATTGCATGTCAGCTCACACACGCATCCTGTAAGCTAGTGTACGTGTGTGTGTGTGTGCCAGAAAATGTTACATTGTTTTTGGCACGCAAGGCGACACCGCGACTCTCACACCTACACGTCTGCACTCAAAAGCACACACTCTCTCGCACTCACTCACACGCCCGTGTATCAATCAGTGAAAAACAACAACAGAATACCATGTATGTAGAGTTGCCACCGTGTTGGCTGCCTGACGGGCTGCCGTTGCTACTTTTGTTGTAATTTTATGGCAACATTTATAACATTTATTTGTATTTTTACGAGCTGAATTGTCTTTGTTGCTTTATTATTATGTCTCACTTGGGAGTTTTATGAGTGCCATATAAAGCGTTCTTCATCTCCCCCCTCCCCCCATCCACCAGCACAAACAAACAAAACCTACATGAGACAGTAAAATGAATTTTTAAGTGGGCATGAAGAAGAAGCACTTCGTTTATCAAGTGGAAAAAGCTCAAGAAATTAAATAGTCACAATCAATTGGCGATTGTCGAATTTGGCAATGAAAGCTGCTTTGATTGCAATTATAATAATCATAAATAATATAAAATACTTCAAGCAGTCAATGCTGTACATAAGATTATTATTTGTACTTTTGTTATTTATTATTGCACAGCATTTTAAATACTTATTTCACTCACAATTTAAAGGTAAATTACACTGAGATGCCTCTAAAATCTAAAATCTCTTCCGTCTCATATTTGGCCACTATCTGTTATAGGAAATTATTCATGCTCGCTTAGACAATAGATGTCCAGAGGAGTTTTCATCTGGTAAACCACTTTAGAAAATGAACAGAATTCCAATCTAGGGGTAGCGGTGGAAATGGGAAAGGGGAGGCAATGCAAAGTATTTTATAATAACTTTGCAACAAAGGCGGGCATTGTTTTCATTTTGATTAAAATTTTTTATACATATATATTGTGCATAGATTGTAATTTTGTGCTCTGCTCAAATAAAGGGACCTAGTTATAAAACGAATTATGCATTATTAAAAATACAACAAAAAATACAGAGCACTCGGCAGAGCAGTGGGGGAAAATAGAAAAGCTGACAATGAAGCCGCAAAAAACTTGGCACAAAAAATATATAAAAGAAAATAAAAATGCGAACGGAATGCAAAATTTTACAAGCGACGCCGTGTGAAATAAGAGAGAAAGAATCTGGGACGAAGCAGGGAAAGCAAAGATTGAAGTGCCAGCGAATTTATGGAAAACACAATTTTCCTTTTTCTTTTTGCCGCCCAAAGCAAATTGAATAAAATACAATGGCGATGGCGATGGCTATGGCGAGATGAAATGTAAAAGTTGCCTGCCTCTGGCAAGGAACTGCTGAATGGAGTAAAGTTATAGCACGATGCTTTGTCTACCGAATAGTCCTGCATAATTTGCAAGTGACAATAGCCAGGACGAATGCCAGGCGAGGAACGCAGTCGGTGGAGAGTGGCTCGGAATTAGATTGTTAAACAGGCAAATGTTTCGCTATCGATGAAATAGCAACTTTACAACAACAATGCATTGAACACAATCAGCACAATAAATAAAACGTAATTAGTTTAGTTAACAAAAACTTGGCATCACTTGAATTATTCCTGACGCACAGACAGACCTGCCAAGTGCATTGATTGACCCAGCTCTTAATGCATAAATACGTCACTTGTACTTGCTTATGCCGTATTGAGGTCAACCTTAATTGGATGGGATCATCTAATAGATATGCAGATACTATGAAATAGTTAAATTCAGGGCAAGTGTTTGGCTGAGTTGCCGTAAATAGTGTGAGGCTAGTGAGCTTGGAACTTACTTTACTTTATTCACGTAAATTTTCTTGCACAACTTATAAAATGGAAAATAAATAAACAATTCCAATTTTTATACTACTATTTGGCAACTCTATAGCATGCTTAACAGCGTATATCCTAGATTAATTCCAGCGAATTCATCTTCTAGTTCGTTCACACTTCAGATCGCTCACACTCTAGCTCGCTCACACTCCAGATCGCTCCCACTCTAGTTCTCTCACACTATAGTTCGCTTAAGTTCGGTAACTGTTCGCTTATTTCGTTCCAGTTCAGCTATCGATAGGTTTGATCTTATTGCTGAACACTACACTTTTGCTGAAATTGAACAAATCTGATTGATTTAATATTAAATGTAATGCTCAACAACTGCTTTAAATTGTTATTTCGTGAGCTGCAGTTGATTAAAAGCGACTTAAATTCACATTAAGCATCGCAGATTCGTTTATTTTAAAAATGCAACTTACCATGCAACCCACAAACAGTTGGACTGCAATTCATGTCCAGCTGCCTCAACAACTTTTGCCTGGTTTGCTGCTCATTGAAACTGAATGCAACATACATATACTGTACATGCATGCATGCATGAGTTGCAGGCTGACCTAACGACAACAACAATAGCAACAATAACAACAAACAGCAACAACAACAACAATAACAAGTGCAACTGCAAATCGCAGCGAGCAACGTGTCATTTAACATTTTGGCTAATAGTCCGCACATTGTTTCGGTACTTTTGCTAAACGAAATCCAAACAACAGAAAAATAGTATTAAAAAAAAAACAAACTTATTTTCTGTGAAATAAAATAAAAGTGTAGAAATTGAAGTGGAATGCGGAATGTGGATTGTGGGCTGTGGGTTCTGCGACGGCTGTTGGAAGTTTGTGGTGCGTATAGAGGGGGGATGGAGGGGTTTGGTGGTAGGAGTAACGAGTTTAAACCGCGGTAATTTTGGTCAACATGCTGAATGAACTGTAAAATCAACTCGCTCAAATGTGACCAGCATGTGTGAGTGTCCCTCTCTCCCCCTCTCTCCCCCACTCTCCCACTCTCTCTCTCGCCATGTATGCATGTGTGTGACACACAATAACAATAACAATAGCAACAACTAAAACTAAAACTCTACTCACAGGCAACTAAAAATCAGTTTGCACAAAATTACGTATACGCCGCGTGCAACGCTAAGCGAGAATTAACATTTATCTGGTGTATTATGGCGGTTTGGGTTTAGTTCTGTGGTTGCAATGAGAATGAGGAGTGTGTGTAAGTGTGTGTGTGTGTGTGGGTGTGTGTGTGTGGGTGTGTGTGTGTGTGTCCCTTTCACACATTAATCGCACATTTTGTAAATTGTTTTTGGTATTTTCATTTGACGTGTTTTGTGTTTGGAAAAAAGCACTTATTCCTGCAATTGTGCGGGCACATTACAAAGGATTTGTGGAAATCATCCGATAAATAGCACATGAAATACTCGAACAACGCGAACTCTGCTATATAGAAACTGTGGCAAATGAAGTGCATGTGGTGCAGTGGATCAAAGAGCAGTGAGATGTGAGCAAGTTAAGAGTTGTATAAATAAGAATTAAATATGTGAATGGGAAGGCTTTGAATACTTTATGAATATACTATATGAATATACTATAAATAATGAATAAATAAATATTCTATATTCCTTCAATCTGCTTCATTCTGGCAAGAAGAAGTTGCCTTCATAAAACTGCATTGAAATTGAGCAAAAGAGTCAAATATTCCCCATTTAAACACACTACCACAAAGTGATCATTATCCTTTGTATATATTCCTTTAAATATTAAATAAATAAAAACCATATTTTATACAAATTGCATTTAGCAACTTTTATTTGCTCAGTCGCAAGTTGTCAACATTTGAAAGCTGCAAACAAAAACTTTGAGTGGTTTTCGCTTTAAATTTTAATTCATTTGCTGCCTGAAGTTTGAAGTTGTTTGCTATTCGAGTGGAGCTTTATGACAGCCACTGTTGCAGTTACAAATGCACAACAGTTATGTTGCATACCTTTCAGTGCCATCACCTTTGACCTGTTACATCATCAGAGACCTCAACTCAGTTGCAGTCCTGGTGTGAAATCAGAAATTCTTTACACAAATTAAATGGAACTTAAGTGAAGGAAATGGTTGCCTTCAGCTGATGTGGCAGCGTTGTCAAGGAGCAGATGCCACACAATGCAGCATGCAGCATGCAGCATACAGCATGCAACAGCAGACACTTGTATTATTAAATTTTCATGCAGCTTTGCTGATAATCCGGCAGAAGAAACAAACGAAAACTAAAGTGCAACTGCAGGGCAACAAATTGAATAAAGAAGCGAGCGCGCCTCAGGAGACGAGCACGAAGAAGGATGACGATGACGATGACGATGACGATGATGATGATGATGAGGACGATGAGGACGAGCTGCCAAGCCAATCCCAATGCCAATACCAAGCCCTATCCCAATCCCAGTCCCAGTCCCTGGGAACAGCTCAGACATCCCATATGTGTCCCCAAGGTGGCTTTGCCTTTGGCCTGGCTTTGCCATGGCTTTGGCTGTGGCTGTGGCTGTGGCTTTGCTCAGCATCCTTGCCTGGGCAATCAAAAAGATTTGCTGCTTATTATTTACACTACGTGTACGCATTGTGTGGTGGGTGACCAGCGCTGGATCCTACTTGCATCCCAATCATCCATCAGGGTATTTCTCTCGTCTGCGTGTAAATTTCAATTTGAGTGCCGTGCGAGCCTTTGCAAGAAGCTTAAAACCAACATAAATCATACTTAGCACCCTGAACTGTTCCACAGCTCAGCCACCCCTCGCTCACTTTGTCTCTCCGCTCGCTACGCTCATTTGTGCCTTGGTATGCCAGCAACGTGGCCAGAAAATTTCTTGGCAGTCAGACCAAAGACTTGGCATCCTTGTGCCATTTTTGGCTGCATGCTAAGAAAATGCTCGTAAACATTTTCACTTTAGTCACGCGCCGTTTGCAAGTTTCCTAATGAATTATGCGCTGCCGCCAGTCGAGGTGTTGCTCCATGGATGCCAGCATTCCCCAGGAACAGAAACGTGCACCCCTCGCTCTCTATCACTCTCTCTCTCGCTCTCTCTCTCTCTCCCTTTCTGTGCTGCTTCATCTCCTTCTTCTGCCACAAACGCAAATTTGGCGTTTTATATTCGAGTTTTGTTTTTATGATGAAAAATGATGATGTTCATGAACTATAAACATTGCCAAATAGTTCAATTTCTCTTTGTGCCCGAACTTCATTTGCATTTGCCATTTGCATTGCTTTAATCGCCAACAATTATTGTCAATATCGTAATTATCTGGACAAGAGCTTAGTTAGAGATTTAAATGTGACTTTGCATTGATTGATTGACTCTTAACTCACAGTTCAAGCCATGAAATTAATAACTCTTTCAGTTCATTCAAGCAAATTCATTGCTAACTAAAGTCCCTTTCTGTCTCGTCTGTTACATAAATATGCGTAGTATAATACACCCAGTGACAGTGTATGCTGGGTATAAGAACAACGGCAAATGTAACAATGACAGCAGCTGCCACTTTTAGTGGCAACAACAACAAGAACTTAACCCACATAAAACTCAACAAAACGTAACGAAGATGCGGTTCGAAATGTTTCAGACTGTTACTTGGATACGACTATTTGTATGACCCACAGAGTGAGGTGACTATGAGCTGGTGCTGTGAGGTGTGTGTGTGTGCAGTGGAGTGGGTGAGGTGTAGCTGGCAGCAGCGTCTGTGTGGCGGTTACAATATTAGACCAACTGATAAGTGTCGCAACTACTCGTAAAATTGAAGTGTCTACGCTTAAAGCACATGTGTGCATGTCAGAGAGAGAGAGAGAGACAGAGAGAGAGAGCGAGAGAGAGCGAGAGAGAGAGAGAGAGAGAGAGAGAGAGAGAGAGAGAGAGAGAGAGAGAGAGGGATGTCTGTGTGTGTGTCTGTGAGGTCTTGCCCTTCCGGTCAGAGGCAATGCCATTAGCTTTGCTTTATCAGCAGCTCAGCGCATTTTTGTGTAGCATGTTGCAGCGGTTGCAACTTATGGCAAATATAATGACAGCAAATAAAAAGTGATTTCAGCATTTAAAAGATTATTGGCAGTAACATTGGCAATACTCGGATAACAGTAAAGAATAAACTGGTAGTTATGTTGCATAGTAAACACAGTTGAGATATGAATATTATTATGTCTGTATGTCTTACATTGCTTGTATTGAAAACTATAAGTAACCAAGCTAATAAGCTGTATCATATTGCTATATATTTCAGTTACTAAAAGATTTTCTTGTTTCTTAGTTTATGCTAAACTTTCATCATTCAATCACACAATTTAATATACATTTTTTCAGATATCAGGCATCTTTACAGGCGCTATCTAGCGTGTGGAGTGCCTTTCCATTTCTATATTTTCTATATTTCTATCTATATTTAATCGCATTCTTTATATCATAACATCTATTTTTATACCCTGTACAGGGATATATCAACTTTGAGAAAAAAATTTTTGTAACAGGCAGAAGGAGACATCTCCAACCCTATAAAGTATATATATTCTTGATTAGCATCAACATCCGAGTCGATTGAGCCATGTTCGTCTGTCTGTCCGTCCGTCCGTCCGTCTGTCCGTCTGTCCGTCTGTATAAACGCGTCGATCTCAGCAACTATAAGAGCTAGAGACACCAAATTTGGCATCAAGGTTCCTGTATACCATACGCAGATCATGTATACCCCGCAAATCGAAAAAAACGAATAATAGCCACATTTTTCAACATAGACACTTCTAACTTAACAGGTGCGTTAAGAATGATATATAGAAGGAACGCTGAAAGTTTCATCAAGATCGGTTTGTAAATAAGACAGATAATCAGCAATAAAAGTTATTTTTCCACGGAATCGTAGAGCAGCAGGCAGCACATGTGTGCGAGCGAGATAGGGAACTACTGCGACACAGGCATAAATAAATTAAGTGTCGTAACACTCAGCTTTTGATTGAATATGTATAAATATGTGAAAGTTAGCTGCTATAAGCAAGCAAAGAGTTCATATGCAAAATGAGAGTTTCAAAGGGGTTTTCTTTAAACACCTGTTATGTTCTTACTTTTATTTTAATCAAAGTATCTATTATCAAAATAGAAGCCTGTACAGGGTATTATACTGTGGAATGCGGTCGACTGTAGCCTTTTCGACTGTAGCCTTTTCGACTGGTTATACATACATTCCCTCATCCAAGTGAACCCATCACAATCGCTTTAGACATTTCACACACTTCATTGTCTCTCACCGTTTTTTTATATCTTTCTCTCTCTCTAACTTCATTCCTCTGTGCAGACAATGCGCTGAACTGAACTGTTCATGTATTGTCCAGCTATTTCAACAGTGCTCTCACCCGCTATTTGCACTGCTTGCTCCCCAGCTGACCTGCACTCAGCGCTCAGCCGGCAAAGCAACAACTTTTAACTAAGTAACAGTGGCAGCAATAAACCGCCAAGTTGGCCAAATAGAAGCGTAGGACACGTGCCAGAAGTTGTTGCTTGAGGCACAGCTGCTTGCTTATCGCTTATCCTAGTTCCCATCGCACTATTCTAGTCCCATCTCTCATCTCCTTCTCCGCATTCTTTTCTCTTTCTTTTTTCATTTTGCTCTCTTTCAAATGAAGCGAGCAAGCACAAAAGCTGCTTATATGGCGAGCGCATATCTTTGCCACCATCGCCGAAAACTGTATGCTACAGTTTTATACCCTACAATGAAATGGGTATAACATGTTCAACAAATGCTTTTTAAGATGAACTGTTTGAATATTACTTATAAAATACATTCGATGAGGCTGTATTTTATTTATTTTAGCAATTACTGTAGTATAAGCCTGCTTGCTTATTAAGCACTCTATGGAACTGCTTGCTATGACACTACTTGCTTATAATTAGCATGCTTGCTTAGATCGCAAGCAGCATACACAGGCACTAGCATCTAGTTATCTCGCTTTGGCGTTAATAACATTGCTCACTAAGAGTTTGATTTAAGAGAAATAAGTAAAGAGTACTAGTGGGTAACTCTTAGTCTGGCATTCTTAATATGAAAAGTAATAGTTCGTTGTGTTTGCCATTGTGGCAGCCCCGCTGTTGTCTTTCATTGCAGCAGCTGTTACTTGGAGCTACTTAAGCGCGGAATGTAAGTGTGTGTAGAGAAATATACTAGCATCTTTAGTAAACGTTTAGATTCTTTTAATAGCTCGCTTACCCACACACACACAGACACACACAAAGTCATAAAGAGAGGGCGAGAGTGAGAGAGATAGAGGGGAGAGACAGACTAGAGTTTTACTACCTATTATATGAAGAGAAGTCGCAGTTTGCCACGTGTTTGTTATCATCTCTCTTTTATTCTCGGCGATTGCCTTGCCCTGCTCAGACATTTCTTTAATTATCCAATTACAAAGGCACAAAAAAATACCAAGAAAGCAGACAGCCCTTGGTCCCGTGGCCACACATTTAATGTCCTTGCACATTTCTTTTAGGGCTCTGCACTTAAGGATTCTTTGTGTATGTATATATTCCCAGACTGTGTTCTTATACGAGATTACTCGCATTTAGTCTTAAGGGTCAGCTCAAGTGTTTTCAATTTCTGATAGAAGGTCTCAAATGTGGGTTCAATGTCTGCATAGATTTTACACAGGTGTTCAAAGTGAATTCCAATAAACGATAAACGATAAACGATATACGATAAGCGATAAACGATAAACTCTTTTCAGCTGTTTACAGGCCATAACCTCAATCAGGCTAATAAATGAGTCTCAAATCCAAATTAGTTTTGTACTACAATCATCTTCATCAACATGAACAGAGCATATGTGGCAGGCAGGCCGGCAGCTCGTTAAACTCTTATGCCATCACATCGTAATATACTCTGGGCAGCATCAGAAGTCAACTGCAAAATGCCATCAACAGCAGCAGGAGCAGCACCAGCACCAGCACCAGCTCCAGCAGCACCAACTGCAGCAGCATCTACTTCAACAGCAGCTGAAGCGTCTACAGTATCCGAGTGCCGAGAGAATTTAATGCCGTAAATTGACTGCGTGAAATGAGGTTAATGCTCAATAATGCATGCGAGTAAATGCTGAAAGCCGCCTGAGCTTTGAGCCAACCAACAACAGTCAATAGTCAGTTGCCCTTTGGTCTCTGTCCCTGTCCCTGTCCCTGTCCTCGTCCAGATTCACAGCATGAACCTGATCCTTTGACTGCAGCTCTTGCTGCAACTTGCTTGCCCGCTGGATTGGTGGGCGTGAGTTATCGATGCATTGACACAAATGTTTGCAGGCCCACATTTTTACTTCGCATACTCGTTTAACATGCGAAAAAAAATATATATAAATACATATTCGTATGTATATATGTATATTTACAGTGCACAGGACTTTTGGGTCAATTACATTTGCTTCGTGGTGGCACTGTGCGAAAGTACAGTGGACACAAAATGAAACAATGGAACGTAATCGATATTTATGTCGCTGTTAATTGTCACAATTCGGTTCAATTCGGACCACTTTAACATATATGTAACATATGTAAAGATATAGTTCAACCATTTGGCATTCTTAACAGAGTCATTACAGTATGTAGCTTTTAACAGTGTTGATGTATATTTCAACTCATTAGGCTAACTAACAGCATGTTTACAGCTTAAAACTTTATACAGAATGTTAAAATGTTATTCAACTTTCCTTAATTATGTTAAACAGCTTAAATGAAGTGAAATTGATTTAGTTTATCAAAAGATTGACTTTACTGTAAGTAATGTATTTTACTTTTGCTATCAGTTTCGTCAATTCACAGCCCAATGTGCGATAGACTTTTGAAATTTCCACAAGCAACTGCGAAAGCAAAGGATAATCACGAAAAATGATTAATAAAGAAGCTTAAAATTGCATTAACACTGCATACTGCATTGCATCTTATATTGAGCCTTTTGGCAGAGACGACAGCTCGTGTGTTTGTAAGTGTTGAGGACAGAGAAATTATACAAATTGTATGCCAGGACACTCACAAAGTGACGTTAGGATGCGAGTTTACTCCTCCTTGTCGTATATAGTCATATATATATGTATGTGAGGATTAGAGAGGACATAATATCCTGCAAATTGTGGACATTTTTCAATTTAATGAGGTGCTTATTTTAAATTTCCACATGCATGCACAGCCAGGCAATAGAGCAGCCCGAGTAGTCGAGTCAAAGGACAACAGACTCATCGAAAAGGGGGCAACTGGGAGTGGGACTGGGACTGTGAATGTGTCCGGCCAGGCTATTAAAATGCTAAATTGTTGCTGGCCAGAGCAAGCAGAGCGTGCCTATAAATAGCTTCATTTCTAAGCCATTTGTTAGAAACTAACTCACTTTGCCAGATTACTCATACGCCGCGTGGTGTCGCACTCCTTGGCTTACACATCATTATGCATATCCGTTGCAGCATCCTCAGCGTCTTCGTCAACTTCAAGTGTTGGAATGCCAGGACATGCAGCTGTCCCTAGTCTCTTCCCCCTCCGTTCACCATTCTCCCTGAGCCACCACACGTGTCAAGTTGTGCTAAATGCCACACAGCTCAGTCCCAAAAGTATGCAAAGCTTGTTTGCCAACAAATTTTGAAGAGAAATATACTCAAGGGCGTCTGCATGCTTGTCTAAAAGTTTGATTTTTGAGCGCAGGAAGGTGTAATTGATAGCGCAATGAGAGCGCAGCCTTCGACAGAGGAATGTTGCCTGAGCACTTCTTTTGTGCCATATTAAATATCATCAGCATTTACATTTGGGCCTTAGTGTGCAGTAAAAGAATTATATTATATATTAACTATGCAGTCTCCACTGTGTAGGGGCCACACACAGGACACAGCCTGTAGATCTTTCATGTGACAACCAAAATTGCAAGCGTAAACGGGCAACAATGTGTTAATGAGCACAACACGAACACAAACAACAGCAAGAGCAAGAGCAACAGCATTAACTGTATATTCCAACACTCTCATACAAACACACTTCAATATATTGCACTCTGGTTGGCCACACTGCGTATGCGTAATTTTTCACTTATGCTGCCTGTAATGACAACAGCTCGTTTGGCTTCGCCTGTCCGCATGTTGAATGTGTTTGCAGCAGATTTTTATTTCGGCCACTTGACGCCTGTTTTGTGTCCCCCTCCTGCCACATAGCCATGGCTAAAGTCAGATAAAAAAATTAAATTAAAATTTTAATTAAAACAAGCACTTGTCTTTGCAGCCGTCATGATCTTTGCATATGACACACACAGGCCATCAGCTTTAATGAGCATCCCTCTCTCTCTCTCTCTTTTCGTCTCTGTCTGTCTCTTTCTTCACACTCTCAGCTGCCTTGGGCATTGGGAATACAGCAAGCGCTTTTTACTATCACAATGTCTGTCTGTCGCTGATGTTGAAGTGTTGCGAGTGCAAAATGAGTTGAAAAGGTAATTTATAAAAGTGGCGAACAGCAAACTGCAAAGAAACCACAGACATTATGTACTATGGCCCCGAACTTGCATTTTTCCACTCATAAATAGAAAAGTTTTGCACCAAAAGATTCAAAAGAAGTGCAAAAAATAAATTAATGAAATAAGTACGAAAAATAAAAGAACGAAATTTGTATATAAATATAGTTAAGAGAATTATAAATTGAAGAGACGCCAAAGAGAGAGAAAGAGAGAGAAAGAGAGAGAGAGGAAGAGAGTGTGTGAGAGAGAGAGGGATGTAGAGAAAGAGTTAAAACAGAGTGTCAAAAGATTTACGCTTAATGAAAAGGTTTATTTTTAATTCATAATTAAAATCTTGACTAAAGTAAAGAAATTCATTTTTATCTTTATTTATTTAATTAAAATCAACTAAATACAGTGTAATTTGTTTAAATTTAACAAGGGTTTACAAATGACAAGGCATTTAAATATAATAATAAACAAATGCTAGGAAATGTAATTGAATCAAGTAAAGAAACTATTGAACTTATGTTTAGACGGGAAAACCCTAATTTAAGTACAGATATTCGTTTCTATATTTATGTAACTAATGCCAATAAAAAACAGTCGAATGTAAAGTTGCAATTGAATAGGAAAGAGTCTCTTAAATTAAACAAACGTTTATAAAAAGTACAAAGTAGGGTAGAATGTAGAATGTAGAAATGTTTGAAAATGCATTTGACTCTCTGACAAAACTGTTGAAAACAACAGCTTAAACTTTAATCAAAGTTGGCCTCTGCAACAAGAGCTGCTAGAGAAACTGAATTTGTACTTTGAAATAGTTGTAAGTAAAATGGAAATAGGGTATGCAGAGTCTTCCCTATTCCTGCAGTCTCTGAAGAGCCTTGCTACACATTATGTTTGCAGCTTATAATGCCATCAACAGACACATAAAGCATTATCATTATCATAACAACAATAACAATAACAATAATAATAATCATCATCAACCAGAATCGAGAATGAAGCATCGAGCATCGAAGGGAGCTGTTAATGGGGCCAAGAACAACAGGACATCGAAGTCCTTGTTCACAGCAGGATACTTGAAATGAGAGGAATTAAAGCGAGCTCCGACAATTTTCAAGCTCATAAATTATATTTCAATAAATTTATGCTACAGTTGCGATGTCCTTTAGTGTGATACACATTATCCTTAGTGCGCAGAGGGTCAATGGGTTGTTCAATATGTTCTTTGTGCTAAAGCTGAAGATATCTTCATTTAAGATAGATTAGGAAATCACGCTGCACATTTTCATTAGGATTAGTTGAGGTTGAGATGGAGAATTCATTGAGGTTGCAGACGAGGCCAACAAAAAATAACAATACTCGTAAATAATTGAATTGATTTCTTCCTTTTCCTCTTTCTCTCCCTCTCTCCTTCTCTCCCTCTCGCTTAGCAGCTTTTCGCTTCTTGTGTTTTCGCTTGCCAATTTTTGGCCAGCGAGATGAAAATTGAAAATTGAATATTTCCGGCGACACAATGGAAACAAAAGCAGTTTTGTTTTCTTTCTCCTTCTCCGCCTCCCACTCCACCCTTTCCACTCCCTCTCTCAGCTCCCTTGACTGCATTCTTTTTGTTGCTCTCGCAATTGAAAATCGCATTGCCGAGTCGAAGATTCTGGGCAACAGCTAACATGGGCAATGGCGGAAACGGAAATAAGCCAAGCGCCTTTTGTGCTTCGAGGATTCTCGTGGTAGCAGCTCAATAAAGTGCAACTCTTTTCTCCATACTCAATCGGATTTGGGAATGACTTTCCACAACTGAGACTCATAATCTCTGACAGTCAGGCAATCTTCCATCTTCCATCTTCAATCTCAAATCAATATAAATTTGTTATATCTTTTGCAGCTTACGAGCAAAACAAGTCTTGACATTAGGTCAACGACGACAACTTCCCGATACAGATACTTTGATGCTTTGTATTTATAGCTGCACTCTCGTTACACTGATAAGCTTTCAGCTTCTGGATTAAATAGATTTTCCAATGGGATTTCCCAGCTGTAACTTGAACAGCTTGAACAAGTGCCTATATAAGAGCGTTGCAACTGCATCAGTTCAACAGTTCCCAAGATTAAACAACACTATGAAGTTCTTTTCAGTTGCTTCGATCTTTGTGCTCGGTCTCTTGGCTCTGGCCAGAGGTAAGAAGCCTATCAATAACTGTAATAATCATCTATTAAGAGAACTCTTATCTCCCAACAGCCGCGCCAATGTTGCCTGATATCGTCATTAATGGTCACTGTGACAAATGTAACATTCACTCATCATAAAAGGATCAACATCTTTTAATTAATAATCGAAATTATTGTTCATTTACCAAATTTAATATCGCATTTTCATAGAGTTTAAAACCTAAATAAATTATAAACTACGAAGCCTTAATCAGGAAACTAACCAGAGATGAACAGAGCTTCAACTCAGCGAGATTTGTGCATTGTACATTTAATATTATTAACTACAATATTTGGATATTCAATCTCCCACCTAGAGTCTAAATACATCACAATATGTAAAACAAACTGAATAAAATATTATAATTGCCCAGTTTTTTAGTCTTTTTAATAGTCTATTCAATGATTGATTATTGATTTGTGCTTCATATTGAATTTAAAGCAGAGTGGCTCGGACTATAAGTGTATAGTTGTCGAGGTTGCATGCTTTCCCCACAGATATGATTACACTGGAAAATGATGGCAACAGGAACTTTGATAGCATCAGATACTTTATCTTAAATATTATCTATACTATTATTCAATCTAAGCCCTGTTCTTTATATGTATTACAAATGATTGACTGACTTTATCTATATTAGAGCTGATCAATTATAGTTTTTAGTTTATCTTTTTATATTCAACGTTAATTCAGTATAAGTTTATAATTATTATCAGGTTAATTGAGATGTTAGCAACAGTTAGCTAACGGTAACAATTGAATTGTTGAGAGATAGATGCCTTAGTAGATCATCTTTATAAATAGTTATAGATAGAACTAAACATAGCTTGCATCTATAGCTGAGAAGATCTTCTTGTTGTTTATGAACTACAATTGATTTGATGCTGATCTATCCAATGATCAATCGATCACTTACACAGAGGCAATTATGCCTCACAATTGGAAATTCCATTTCGCATGTCTTATGACAGTTTGATAAGCCACTTGGGCCATTCAAATGTATTTCTTATCGCTTGGAAAAACGACAATCGGAACTGGAGCACACAGATCAGAGTTAAGTATTGCAAACAGAGATTGATAAGAATGGAAAAACCATTGGATGCCAAGGTTAAACAAGCTCAAAATACGATTGAATATCAATGTGAACATTCGGATTCTGGTTTCCATATACATATGTATATATACTTATTTATATCTTTCTATATATTATATATGTAGATCTATCTCTCTGTTGCAATTCTTCTGCCTGGCTGACTTTCTATCTCTGACTCTATTCATATTCCAGTGTCTCCCCCAATCTATCTCTATCTCTATCTCTATCTCTATCTCTATCTCTATCTCTATCTCTATCTCTATCTCTATCTCTATCTCTATCTCTATCTCTATCTCTATCTCTATCTCTATCTCTATCTCTATCTCTATCTCTATCTCTATCTCTATCTCTATCTCTATCTCTATCTCTATCTCTATCTCTATCTCTATCTCTATCTCTATCTCTATCTCTATCTCTATCTCTATCTCTATCTCTATCTCTATCTCTATCTCTATCTCTATCTCTATCTCTATCTCTATCTCTATCTCTATCTCTATCTCTATCTCTATCTCTATCTCTATCTCTATCTCTATCTCTATCTCTATCTCTATCTCTATCTCTATCTCTATCTCTATCTCTATCTCTATCTCTATCTCTATCTCTATCTCTATCTCTATCTCTATCTCTATCTCTATCTCTATCTCTATCTCTATCTCTATCTCTATCTCTATCTCTATCTCTATCTCTATCTCTATCTCTATCTCTATCTCTATCTCTATCTCTATCTCTATCTCTATCTCTATCTCTATCTCTATCTCTATCTCTATCTCTATCTCTATCTCTATCTCTATCTCTATCTCTATCTCTATCTCTATCTCTATCTCTATCTCTATCTCTATCTCTATCTCTATCTCTATCTCTATCTCTATCTCTATCTCTATCTCTATCTCTATCTCTATCTCTATCTCTATCTCTATCTCTATCTCTATCTCTATCTCTATCTCTATCTCTATCTCTATCTCTATCTCTATCTCTATCTCTATCTCTATCTCTATCTCTATCTCTATCTCTATCTCTATCTCTATCTCTCTCTCTATCTCTATCTCTATCTCTATCTCTATCTCTATCTCTATCTCTATCTCTATCTCTATCTCTATCTCTATCTCTATCTCTATCTCTATCTCTATCTCTATCTCTATCTCTATCTCTATCTCTATCTCTATCTCTATCTCTATCTCTATCTCTATCTCTATCTCTATCTCTATCTCTATCTCTATCTCTATCTCTATCTCTATCTCTATCTCTATCTCTATCTCTATCTCTATCTCTATCTCTATCTCTATCTCTATCTCTATCTCTATCTCTATCTCTATCTCTATCTCTATCTCTATCTCTATCTCTATCTCTATCTCTATCTCTATCTCTATCTCTATCTCTATCTCTATCTCTATCTCTATCTCTATCTCTATCTCTATCTCTATCTCTATCTCTATCTCTATCTCTATCTCTATCTCTATCTCTATCTCTATCTCTATCTCTATCTCTATCTCTATCTCTATCTCTATCTCTATCTCTATCTCTATCTCTATCTCTATCTCTATCTCTATCTCTATCTCTATCTCTATCTCTATCTCTATCTCTATCTCTATCTCTATCTCTATCTCTATCTCTATCTCTATCTCTATCTCTATCTCTATCTCTATCTCTATCTCTATCTCTATCTCTATCTCTATCTCTATCTCTATCTCTATCTCTATCTCTATCTCTATCTCTATCTCTATCTCTATCTCTATCTCTATCTCTATCTCTATCTCTATCTCTATCTCTATCTCTATCTCTATCTCTATCTCTATCTCTATCTCTATCTCTATCTCTATCTCTATCTCTATCTCTATCTCTATCTCTATCTCTATCTCTATCTCTATCTCTATCTCTATCTCTATCTCTATCTCTATCTCTATCTCTATCTCTATCTCTATCTCTATCTCTATCTCTATCTCTATCTCTATCTCTATCTCTATCTCTATCTCTATCTCTATCTCTATCTCTATCTCTATCTCTATCTCTATCTCTATCTCTATCTCTATCTCTATCTCTATCTCTATCTCTATCTCTATCTCTATCTCTATCTCTATCTCTATCTCTATCTCTATCTCTATCTCTATCTCTATCTCTATCTCTATCTCTATCTCTATCTCTATCTCTATCTCTATCTCTATCTCTATCTCTATCTCTATCTCTACCTCTACCTCTATCTCTATCTCTATCTCTATCTCTATCTCTATCTCTATCTCTATCTCTATCTCTATTTCTATCTCTATTTCTATCTCTATTTCTATCTCTATCTCTATCTCTATCTCTATCTCTATCTCTATTTCTATCTCTATTTCTATTTCTATTTCTATCTCTATCTCTATCTCTATCTCTATCTCTATCTCTATCTCTATCTCTATCTCTATCTCTATCTCTATCTCTATCTCTATCTCTATCTCTATCTCTATCTCTATCTCTATCTCTATCTCTATCTCTATCTCTATCTCTATCTCTATCTCTATCTCTATCTCTATCTCTATCTCTATCTCTATCTCTATCTCTATCTCTATCTCTATCTCTATCTCTATCTCTATCTCTATCTCTATCTCTATCTCTATCTCTATCTCTATCTCTATCTCTATCTCTATCTCTATCTCTATCTCTATCTCTATCTCTATCTCTATCTCTATCTCTATCTCTATCTCTATCTCTATCTCTATCTCTATCTCTATCTCTATCTCTATCTCTATCTCTATCTCTATCTCTATCTCTATCTCTATCTCTATCTCTATCTCTATCTCTATCTCTATCTCTATCTCTATCTCTATCTCTATCTCTATCTCTATCTCTATCTCTATCTCTATCTCTATCTCTATCTCTATCTCTATCTCTATTTCTATCTCTATTTCTATCTCTATTTCTATCTCTATTTCTATCTCTATCTCTATCTCTATCTCTATCTCTATCTCTATTTCTATCTCTATTTCTATCTCTATTTCTATTTCTATTTCTATCTCTATCTCTATCTCTATCTCTATCTCTATCTCTATCTCTATCTCTATCTCTATCTCTATCTCTATCTCTATCTCTATCTCTATCTCTATCTCTATCTCTATCTCTATCTCTATCTCTATCTCTATCTCTATCTCTATCTCTATCTCTATCTCTATCTCTATCTCTATCTCTATCTCTATCTCTATCTCTATCTCTATCTCTATCTCTATCTCTATCTCTATCTCTATCTCTATCTCTATCTCTATCTCTATCTCTATCTCTATCTCTATCTCTATCTCTATCTCTATCTCTATCTCTATCTCTATCTCTATCTCTATCTCTATCTCTATCTCTATCTCTATCTCTATCTCTATCTCTATCTCTATCTCTATCTCTATCTCTATCTCTATCTCTATCTCTATCTCTATCTCTATCTCTATCTCTATCTCTATCTCTATCTCTATCTCTATCTCTATCTCTATCTCTATCTCTATCTCTATCTCTATCTCTATCTCTATCTCTATCTCTATCTCTATCTCTATCTCTATCTCTATCTCTATCTCTATCTCTATCTCTATCTCTATCTCTATCTCTATCTCTATCTCTATCTCTATCTCTATCTCTATCTCTATCTCTATCTCTATCTCTATCTCTATCTCTATCTCTATCTCTATCTCTATCTCTATCTCTATCTCTATCTCTATCTCTATCTCTATCTCTATCTCTATCTCTATCTCTATCTCTATCTCTATCTCTATCTCTATCTCTATCTCTATCTCTATCTCTATCTCTATCTCTATCTCTATCTCTATCTCTATCTCTATCTCTATCTCTATCTCTATCTCTATCTCTATCTCTATCTCTATCTCTATCTCTATCTTTATCTCTATCTCTATCTCTATCTCTATCTCTATCTCTATCTCTATCTCTATCTGTATCTCTATCTCTATCTCTATCTCTATCTCTATCTCTATCTCTATCTCTATCTCTATCTCTATCTCTATCTCTATCTCTATCTCTGTCTCTGTCTCTGTCTCTATCTCTATCTCTATCTCTATCTCTATCTCTATCTCTATCTCTATCTCTATCTCTATCTCTATCTCTATGTTTGTCAACCTCAGTCTCTTCTTTTCTTTCTTTATCTTATTCCTGACCTGCCACCCTCTTGCTATCTGCTTTTCTCCTTTCTCTTTCTCCGTCTCAGATACACTCTCTCTCTGCAATTATCATTCTCTTGGCACTTCTATTCCCGTGTCTCATTCATTCTGAATCTCTTTATGCCAATGTTTCTCAACATCAATCTCTACCTCTATCTGATTGCTTTCTTTCTTATTACCGCTCTCTCTCCCTCTTGCTATCTCTTTGTCTCCTCTCCCTTGTTTTCTTTCTTTCTATATCTTATTCCCTCTCTCCCCCAAGCTCTTTATATTTCTATCTGCTTGCCTCTCTCTCTCTCTTTCTCTGTCTTGCTCTATTTGAATCTTTATCACACTCGCTCTCTCTATATGTTTCTCTACCTCTTCTTTTCCTAGTCTCTGTCTCATTTTCTCTCTTGCTCTTTTAACTGATTGCTTTCTATCTATATCTTATTAACTCTCTCCCTCAATCTCTTTATAATTCTATCTCAATTCTCTTTCTCTATCTCAGACACTCTCTCTTTCTCTCTCTCTCTCTTTCTCCCTCCCATCATTTCAATTATCATTCTCGTGGCATTAATTTGCCAGGACATTCAAATGGTCGCACTCGATAACACGAAAAGCGCCACAAAGTCGCATGTTTACACTCGCATGTTGACTACGATTACCTCTTCATACACCATGGCAGACATTCCAGATGAGTTCAGTTCGGTTCAGCTTAAATCCCCTACCCAATCGGAGTGGGCCCAACGTTGGCCACAGCTGCGCTTGTCGCTTGTAATCCTGCTGCCCGCCTGCTGCACTTGTAATGCGGCTTAAAAGGGGACACCATTTTATAGGTCCTCCAACTGTGATTTTTTCTTTGCTCTCCCCTCTCTACACTTTCCTCTTTTCCACTCTTTCCCCTTTTTTCTCCTTTTGCAGCACTTTTCGCGCGCATTTTGAATACATTTTTGAATCAGTGTCGAGGCTGTGTTGCTTTTTATATCACTCTCCCTCTGCCTCTGTCTCTGTCTCCGCTCCACCTCCTCCTCCGCCGCACTCGACTGCGACTGCGACTGCGACTGCGACTGCAACTGCGACTCGTCGTCGTTGTCGTCGTCGTCAGCTTCGTTGTCGTTGTGTTTTATGCGATTTGTGTACTTCCGGCTTAGTGGCCTCGCTTGGGACATGTTCATGTGTTTGGTTACTCCCAATTCCAATCCCCATCCTCATCCCCATCCCCATCCCCATCCCCATCCCCATCCCCACCCCCATCCCCATCCCCATCCCCATCCCCACCCCCATCCCCATCCAGCGGACAGTGGCCACTCTGATGTTACTTTGCCCGCCTGTTTTTAATTGCATACTGCGCTCAAATAGGATTTGTGCATTGTTTTCTGTGGTGGATTTTATATGCACTCTCTTGTCCGACTCTCGTTTATACCCTTTATTTTATTTGGTTGTTGTTGCAATTGTTCTTGTTTTAAATGAAATCTCAGTAGAGCATTTCTTTTGGTTCTTTTTTCGTTTGTTTGTTTGTTTCTTGCCAGCACTTTTGGTCGCATTTTAATGTCAGTTTAATTCAATGCCCACGGCGAGTGTCTAATGCATCCGCGCGGGGGAACAGGGGCATCCAGTTGTTGCAAGCGGCTCCTTTGTTGCAACTGTAATTAAATTGTGGCCAAAGTGCGCCCAGCTTGGCATTCTATTCTATTCTCCTTTCTCCATTCTTTTTTCCTTTTTCTTTTTTTGGTTTAGATTCTCTTCTGTATGCTTAGTCCATTTGAATGGCGAACTGTGCAGCTGGGCGAGGATTGCGATGCATTTCAACAGTCGGATTAGTGGGGTTACTCACGAAGGGATGCAAAATGAATGTAGAGTCTCGTATAGTTGTGATTATGTTTGTGGATATTCATTGCATTGCGTAAACGAGTGTGTCTCGACTGCATTCCACTTCAATGAATGACAAACACTTTGGCTTTCATGGTCGCAGCGCGCGACTGACAGAAGGACAAATGAAAGTCAGGGGAAAGCAATGGAAATTGAAATCCAATAAGAAACTAGCAATAAATCAAATTTAAATTTAATTAAAAGTCGACATGCCTCGATGCGGTTGCCAACGCGTCACAGCCAAAGCGGCAAACGACAAACGACAGTCGGCAGTTGGCGACAGAGATTGCCTCCTCTGCTGTTCCTACAGCAGGTAAAGCTCTGGGCTGTGTGCCCCTCCTCCTGCTGCATCCTCTCTTCCATCTGCTCTTCCTGCTGTTTGTCTTTAGTAATGCACACATGGCCAACAGTTTAGTGGGCGTGTCAGCCTCAATTATGAACAGCACGGCATGCGAAATAATTTCACTTGTAAATATTTAAAATGTCGACAGCGAAAGGGGATGAGGTGGAGAGTGGGCAAAGAGTGGTGACTATGCTGCGGGCAAACTCATTTGTTTGCAAAAACAAAACACACACACACTCACACCCACACACACACACACACAGCGTAATGTATACATGGAAATGTAAATATATACACATGTTTACAGAGCAGGAGAAGGAGATGTTCTGGGAAAAGAAAATAACTTGAATAATGTGCACAAATACTCGCCTCCCACCTGCATTTAAGTGTGTGTGCGTCTGTGTGTGTGTGTGTGTAATTACAAAGCACACAAAACATACCAAGCAAGAAAATGTCTGCATAAATATTTATTGTGTGCTCAATAGCATTGCCAGCGGCAACGAGAGCCCTTCTGTCCATCAGGTCGTATGAGTGATTTTTACTTTGATTCATATAAATCACACACAAGAACACAATGGAAATCAGCTTAAACACACACCCACACACGCACACACCCACATACACCCAATAGGCTCTATTGTGCTTAACATCCCTGCGGTCACGCTGCACTGAAATTGTTATTATTTTTTGTAATTGTATTTAATATAATTTATTTGCCCAATTTGACGCAATTCAAATCAATTCTGACAACGAGTTGAATACATTTTTGAATAATTAGCCAGATTGCAAATACGTCAATTGCAACATGTTAATGCTGAAATATAATTCAAAGTTAAATTTAAATAAAATTTAAATCAATAAAAGTAAATGCGAATCTCTATTAAAGTTTTACATTGTCAACATTTCTAAATATTCAATTTATTCAATTTAATTCTTTATTTCTGCAATTTAAAATAAAAGAAATCAATAATAAAATATTATAATATTTATTGAAGTAACTGAAAGTAATATAAATCAATAATTAAAAACCCATATAATATAAATTCCCAGTAAATGTAAATGGAGTTTTATTTGCAAATCAAACACTTACGACAAGCAAGGCAACCAGAAGACAGGCGTTATTTCCCAAAGAGGCTTATCAATCTCATTCAGCACTCAGTTATTGATGATCTGATTCAATAACAAACGATGCTTATCGATTGACTGGAAATTAGTATTGAATTTCCCAGTTGTAACTTGAATAACTTGAACAAGTGCCTATATAAGATCGTTGTAACAGCATCAGTTCAACAGTTCCCAACTTTACTTTGTCCTGTAAACAACACTATGAAGTTCTTCTCAGTTGCTTCTATCTTTGTGCTGGGTCTCCTGGCTCAGGCCAGTGGTAAGTATTAACTCATTAACTAACTAGGTGCTATATTAAGATCTGATCTAATATCTCTCAACAGCCGTTCGCTCCGCAATAGGAGATATTATAGTCAATAAAGATGACCGGCTATGTTGCTTCGGTCGCTGTGGTTGATTGTGGGACTGTCGCTGCATCTGAACTCATAGAAAATTGTCAGAAGTTGAAATTAAATAAAACTAAAAATAAATAAAATAACCTTAAGTAATTTTTATTTAGGATTATTTAATCGTGAGTGAATCTTTTTAGCTTATCAAAGATCGATCAAAGAGGCAATCAAGTCAAGAGAACAACAAGTTCTCATCGCCTGTTGACATTCTGTCAATTATTAGCATTGGAATTGTATGATTTGTCCAACAAATCATTACGTAACTCACAGACATTAGAACCCGTTCAAATTGGAATATAGAATATGGAATTTAGATTTAATATGTCTTCTTCTTATTATTATTATTATTAAATAAAGTTAAGTCCAACTTTAAACTTAACTTTATTAATATATATACAGGAATTTCTCTAAATTGTAAACATTGCTTTTAATTCTTTACTTCTCCAACTTAAATTAATATAAATCAATTATAAAATATTCCAATATTTATTAAAGTAATTGTAATAAATATAAATCAATAATTAAAAATCCATATTAAAGTTTTCTATTGTCTATAGTATAACTTTAGTTTTATTTGTAAATTAAACACTTGCTTATCGATTGACTGGAAATTAGTATTTAATTTCCCAGTTGTAACTTGAATAACTTGAACAAGTGCCCATATAAAATCGTTGTAACAGCATCAGTTCAACAGTTCCCAACTTTACTTTGTCCTGTAAACAACACTATGAAGTTCTTCTCAGTTGCTTTTATCTTTGTGCTCGGTCTCTTAGCTCTAACCAATGGTAAGTTTGCATTCATTAACCAACTATATATTATTAATATAATATATTAATAATTGATCTAATATCTGCCAATAGCCGTTCCCCTCACAACCAATGAATTCATCTTAAATGGACCATGTTCAATATGTTCTTCCAACAGCCGCCACTGCTTGTGGCCCTGTTACTGGAGCTAGACTCATATTCAATTGCCAAAAGTTTAATTTAAATAAAACAAGAAGAACATTAAGACATTTTTATTAAGGGGAACCGAATGTAATCTTGAGTGAATCTGTTTAGCTGATCGCATCGATCAAAGAGGCAATCAAGTCAGGAGAACAACAAGTTCGCATCTCATCTCCTGTTGACAATCTTTCAATTATTGCTTAGTCTTAGGCTTGTAGGATTTATACAAATTCGATACATAACTCAACAACTCGACCACTTTCAGACTTTAATTAATTTTTAATTTATTATTATTAATAATTAAAGTTAAGTAAACAATTTACACACCTTACAAGTGAATATTGTTGAGAATAGATATTCCTTAAGTTTTTATGTTAATAGAGGTGTGCTGCACTAGCTAATACCCTTTACACAAGTGTGAGGTTATCGTCTTGTTGAGCAATTTCTTTAGTACTCAAACATGCCATGGGGATACCCTATAGTTATTGCTTGCAGGGTAAAGTTTAAAAATGTCACCACGTGTGATGTTAAACTTCTTTCCTGATTGTCATTAAATATTTAGCAGTTTTTTTTTACCCATTTGGCACAGTAGCTGCCACTTGCTGCCACTTGGCGACATTTGAAGAGCTCGCATGATCCGGCAGATAAATTCCAGTTGAATGTGCTTAATAAAATAAAAAATGAAAGCCCAGGCACTTTGTTTTATGAAGGCATAAAGTTTATGCGGATATTCGTGTGACTTTTCTCAACACACACACACATACACACATTCACACACAAAGGAGAATTAAATAAAGGCCGGTGGAAAACAGAAGGCCACTAAAAACAAGAACTGAGAACATGGCAAGGTGACAGGAACAAGGAAAAGATACAGATACAGGCACAGGTAAAGATACAAGTACAGATACAGATACAGATACAGATGATGTATAAAAACATCAACGGCGACAAGGAAAAGTTGTAAGTGTCAGGTTCAAAAAGCAGTTGGTGCTGGGAAAGGGGAATGCAGGGTGAATGGCAGCAGGGTTGGGCTTGTGGTGGGGGGGAGTGTTAAAACATAAAAAAAATACATTTGGCGGCACCATTTGGCGCTGTTTTTGACACCTGCGCACACAGGTTGCCCACGAAGACGGGAAATGAGAAAATAAGCAGCAGAGTAGCACGAGAAAAGATGCCGGATGCCGTTGAGAGGGGCGCTGAGGGAGCGAGAATTGTGTGGGGCTTTTTCTGGGGCTGTGGCTGGGGAGATAGCGATAAAAACTCCCACAGCTTGGGCAGCATTTTAAAGGCAAGATGGCCAAATTCGCCTTTAACTTTTTACGTTTGCCCAACGAATCGAGTGAAGCATCTCCAAATTGCCCGTCTAATTGGCATGCAGAGGTCGTACACGGTTCACTGAGTGCCACAATGCGACGTCACGACTTGCAGCACCCGGTGTGGCAGCCAGCTTGGCCACTGATTCTAAACGAGGCTCTGCCTCCACCTGAGAGTCTCTCTCTCCCCGAGCAGCCAAATGCCTAACTGATTATATAAATATCTAGTGATAGTGCTAAAAAGTATATTGGGCATTCCGACAATTGAATACTCTTGCGGATTGATTGTATTTGTTGTTTGCTTGGTCTTCTTATTGATTTAGCTGATCCGATCTGATATACTTCTTATTTCTTAACAATTTACAATTATTATTATTTTATTTTTGATAATTCGTAAGTTAAATAATAATTTATTTACTAATTTAAATGAATATTAAGTCAACTTAGTATGTCAACTACTAAATAAATATAATAATAATAAAAAAAAAAAATAATTATATAAATAAATAAATAAGTTTCATCGAAATGACCACAGTATGTCAACACCTTCCTGAGGTGGTCAAGCATACACATTTCACACGAATTAATTATATGTATTTTAACATTGATACATGTAACATTGATAAATGTATTCAGATTGATACTTAAATCAGTTAACATTTACTTCTTTCATTAACATGCAGAGTGTGGGATTAAGAACTTTGTTTTTGGCAACATTTACACCTGCCATATAAGCTACAATCAAACCCAGGACAAGGACAGGGACAGGGGCAGGGGCAGGTGCAGAGGCTGTCTAATCCAAGCAAATGTGTGCAACGCGTAGCACGTGCTGCCAGTGAGCATGGTGAACAGCTGTTCTCAACTCGCGTAAACAAATGCCATATGATAAACATGCACACACACACACTCTCTCTCTCTCTTGCTTCCTGTCATTCGCTCTCTGGCGCTCACAGTTTCAGCCTTAGTAAATGCTCTCGCAGAGCTTTTGCGCTCTCAGATAAATTCACCCGTTTCGCTCAGCACAGCAAACTTCACTTTCATTTACAGTTACAGTTACAGTTACAATGACAGCAATAGCGACAGCGTCAGCGACACCGATAGCTTTCGTTGTCGCTTCAGTTTGCCGTGGCAAGCCAAAGCTTAAGGTCGTCGTGTTTACCGTTGTTACGCCTACGCTTGTGTTCAGCTTGTCGCCATCTGCGTGGCCCTCGCAATTGTCAAAGCTTCGTGCAGGTCGCGTCTCGTGCTCAGTTCTTGTGCAAACGGCAGCGGGATAACAGTGAACTCCGCTTCACATTCGTTTCTTTAGCGCGCCAATCATTCTGTAAGTCGCCAATGTCTCCAACGTCGCATTGTGTAATAATTCGATACATGTTCAAATTAAATTGAATTTATATTACAATAAAAAAGGACGCAACATAAAGCACTCTTGCTAGTCCCGGTCAACTAAAACTGTGAATACGTGCACGTGTCACATCCGTCAATCGTCAATCGACAATCGTGAAACGTCAATCGTCAATCGTGAATTGTTAATCGTTAATCCAACTTGCCCTTCCCGTATTGTGTTTCAGTTGACTGGATTTGCCTTATGCTGCTCACCCTGAAGTGTGTCCCGTTTTGATTTTTATTGCCGCTTCCACACAACGTGCCATGTTCCTTATTCAGACCTTTTCACAGTCTCCCTCTCCTGCGAGGGTCTCTCTCAACTTTTGCATAAATTATTCTGCGCGCCAAGTGGTGCAATAAAAACATCTCCAATCTTTTGAAATATTGAGCAAGACCTTCTATCTATCTTTTCTCTCTTTTTTTGTCGATGTGATTCGTTTGTTTGTTTTTGCTTTGACCAGTTTACGTGTTTGTGAACATGTGGAATATATATTAAAGCTCTTCTTCTTTTGATGAATGAGACTGCAGTTGGTTCAGAGGTCAAAGATGAGAAGAAACTTAAAAGATATAAAGTTAAGAGACTAAACCATAAAGTGCTTATTAGAAAGTTCAATTAAATTAATTAAATAGCCACGCTTAACTCGTAGTATTTTCCTTTCCCTCTTCAAAGATATTTCATTTTATTATTATTATTATTATTAAGAAGCTAAAGCAAGCATTTCAAGAGTTAAATAAATAACAACTGTGCTTTTAATGTTTCATTTGAGAATTAGTTTCTTCCCTCCATGCGAGTTTACGAGTTGTTATAAATGAATCCATGACTTGTGATATTATTATGTATAATAAACCATTTCATTGCCGTCCATCAGTCAAGTTCTTCAAGTTGCTCTGGGGATTCACGGGGCAGCTACAAAAAATGACAGGCATTGCTCAGTTGCCTCTGGTTGAGGCTTTAGTTGAAGTCTGTCATATCATTCTTCATTAGAGCGCAGACATATCAAGGTCTTTTAGCCGCTTTTTGATATTTTCTCCGTTGCATTTCCATAAAAATTGCCCAAAATAAACTCGAAAAAAGAGAGAAATTGCAATGCGAGCCACAAAAAGAAAAGAAGGCAAAGACAGAGGCAGAGTCAGAGGTGAGCTCTCGAGCTTGAAAAATTGCTGCAATTAGTATGCCTGGAGGTCAACCAACCACGAGTTCAGTTGAACCAACGTGTGCCAGCCAAGAAATATGTGACACCAATTCTTTTTTGGCTTTTTCTACGAGCTGCCCATTTGCCGCGACAGATCCTAAACGGTTTTTAAAGCAACCTTTGTGGAACGAAACATTTTTTTTAAAAATAGAGAAATGGCTTTAACCTGAATTTGCAGTTGCAATTCGGCAGTTAAAAATGCAGGAAGAGTCACTGGGAACTTTAAGTGCTATAGACTTTGTTTTGATTAAATAAATAATGTTAATATTATTTACATAATGTTGCATTTGTATTTATTGCAAATATTTAAAATGGATTGATTTCGAATATTTAGTTGAATTCTTTTGAGTAAATATTACGCTAACTATTTTATTGTTGTTTATTAAAATTAAAGAAAAGTTTGAAATGCCAGAAAATATCATTAATAACTTGCAAGGTGGTTAAATATATAATATTTTAATTAATAATATTATATTTATATCAATTGAAAATAATTTAAAAATTTGCAGTTGCAGCTTAGAAGTTTCAAATGCCAGCAAATATCCGCAATAACTTTTGGCATTGTTGAAACCGTTTAAATATAAGTAAATTGCTATTAAAATAACAATAAAATTGTGATTTATTGCGATTCACAATAAAAAGTGAAGGAAGAGGAGGCAAAAATTAATATTTATTTATTCGACATATTTGTAGTATATTTTAAAGGAAAACTAAAAATGAAACAGTAATCAAACAGAGGCAGAGCGAAAGAGAACGAGCGAGTGAAAGAGATAGAAATTGCATATAAATTATTGTTGCTGAAATAAAAATAATAATAATAAAGAAAGTGTGAAAAGTGTTGTGTGCGAAAGTGAGAAATGCGCTGCAGTAAACGCGTGAGAAATCCGAATCAGAATCAGAATCCGAATACGAATCAGAATCAGAATCAACAAGCGAATCAACAGAGTTCGCCAGCGAAACAGCAACAAACACAGCGACAGAAACGGAAGCAGAAAGAGAAAGAGAGAGAGAGAGAGAAACTGAGTCGAGTCAAAGGATCAACAGTCGCCAGGCCGATGAGGCAGAACAATAGAGCTGACGGAGCAGCTTACAGCTGCGGATTTGGATTTGGTTTGTGGCTGTTGCTGTTGCTGGTGTTGTCGCTAATGCTGCAGCTGCTTGCCCCAACACAGGCGACACCGTCACCCTCATCCATGCAGCAGACGCCGCAAAAGAGAGGTAAGCATATATTCAACATCTTCTCCTTCTGCTTGTTGTCATTTTCTTTTCTTCTTGTTGCTGGCGGCCACTGTGGCATTGGTATTGTCATTGTGTGTGGTTCAGGGAAATGGCAAATAAATGTCAAATAACAGTGAGACCCCTCCTGCCCCTCGTGCACACACCCTCAACTCACAATGCTGCACACATGTTTGGATATATTGGCCATTGTTGTCTGCTGTTTGTACGGCGGGTAAATAGGCAAAAGACGTCAACACAAAAGCGCACAACGTTGCGTATACGCGATGTTGTTTGCTCTTGCTGTTGCTGTTGCCGTTGTCGCTGTCGTTGCCGTTGTCGTTGCCGGGGCAGCTTCAAACTGCCGCTGACATTTTGAGTTTGCTTTTGATATTAACTAAGAGCCACGAAGAAAGTAAGGAGACAGGAAGCAGGAAGGCAGCGGGCAGAAGTGGAAGAGCATTTTATTAACATTGCAATGCTTTCAACTCGCTGACATAATAGAAAATTGAATTGCTGGGAAATACGAAATGCGAAGATGCTGCAGGACAGGGAGCAGCATCGGGAGTAGCAGCAGCAGCAGCAGGAGCAGGAGCAAGAGCAGGACAGGATACGACTTCTGTTGTCATGGCTTGTTTATGAGCACTGCAATTAGGTGAACAGCGCTGAAGGATGCAAAACATAATTAAGGGCAGGCAACTAAATTGCATTGCATTAGATAATCGCAGCGATGATGAAGTTGCAAGTGGCAACCAGAGCGAATCAGGTTAAGCAAGGAATGTAGATATATATATATATATATATATATATATATATATACATTTAATGTAGTGACTATATAGATATATATATATTGACTTGGCTTGCTGAGTGGCAGCTTTGATTGAAGGATAATAAGTGGTTGGCTGTTCCAGCTGGCTTTCAAATAGGAACGAGAAAGAATGCTGCAGCTGCTTGCCCGACTAAACGATGCTCGGCATTCAATCAAATATGTATAAATTGTAGCTTAAATTAGTCACAGCTTTAAGTAGTCATAACTATTGATACATTTACTTGATCATAGTTGTTAGTGATAAAAGCGATTGGCCACAGCTGTAGTGTACTATCTAGAAAACGACTTGTTCTTATAATAAGTTGAATAACGAGTTGAACATAGCTAGATTAACTCGGCTTTATAAACCTTATGAAGTAGAGAACTCTTCATTCTCCCAATAAACTCTTGTATTCCAAGAGTACTCTGCATTAAAAGTTCTTAGGAACTGCTGTCTTCTTGTCAATCTTCTCACAGAAATCTTCTCACTCAAATCTGATACGTTCCTTCTTGGATTTCAATTATGCTATTAGTTATACAAGTTTTTTTCTTGCTGTCTTTTTCGCTTTTAAATACAGAAATCTCAACGCTGAAATCATCAAAAATCTAGAGAGCAACACAGGACTACGTGACTAAAGTGACGTTTGAGTTGCGTGAGGTTCACTGTCCCGTGTCCTGTCTGCTGTCTCCCTGCTCCCTGTGTCCCTGCACCCGTCTCCCATGTCCTGTGTTCCGTGTCCCGTGTCCTGTGTCCGCCTTTTGTCTTGTGGACTTCATTGAGCTCTCGAAGCTAGTCTAGCAGTTGAATGCCGACCCCCTTCGCCATCGTTTGCTGGCAGCCAACTGGATCCATGAACTTTTGCTTTCATTTGACGCTGGGGAACAATATTGTATCCTGGCTGGTGTGTCCTTTTTGTGTGCCACTTGCTCATCTTTGCTGTGAGCGAGTGACAAAACTGCTGAGGAGCTTGACTCTATGACCGACGCAGATGCCGCGACGCGACGCGGACTCGAGTCCAACAACATGCTTCATTTTATTATGCAACAAAAGAAAAGGAAAAAAGGAAAAAACCCAAAAAAGTAAAGGAAAAAACAAAAAGAACCTGCAAAACAAAAAACAAAAACTTGACGCGACATTGTCGTAAATAAGAGGCAAAAACTTTTGTTTGTATCTCATTCTGCACTCCCTGCCCATCCCCCCTAACCTCGGGGGGTTTCCCTGGGAGGGAAAAAAAGGAAAAACTTGCGAATGAATATGATAAGTTTGTTGTTGGCACTCGCATTGTTATTGTTTGCGGAGAACGCCATAAATTTGCGCTAATCCAATGTGGGCACAGTTTATAGGTGAAGTGAACTTTATGGATACTTGAGCGCCAAGTTGTAGATACTTTATCCACATCTTCATATGCATAAATGTGTGTGTGTGTGTTCTGAGTTGTGTGTCAGTTGAAAGTTTTATGGCTTGTGAAGCATGAAATGTGCAACAAATTGTGGCGCACAGATGAGCAGAAACAGACAGAAAGAGAGAGAGAGAGAGATTTAGAGAATGGTCAATAATGGATTCAATATGGGTCAAGTGACGAGACTTGACTGTGTTTAACTATGCTTGATATCTTGTGTGTATGTCTCAAGTTCTTACATCAAAGATATCTGCAAAAAGAGGGACAAGCTAATAAAATGTGATGTAATGACTTATAAACAGTTGCCTAGTCTGGTCTTAGTCTTAGTTCTTTATTCAGCAAGCACTTAGACCACACGTCTGACCTCAAAGAAACGCTTCAGATAGTAGATCTCCAGGATGGTCATCAGCAGGAGCAGTGAGGGACCAAAGATGGACCAGGCTACAATGCGGAAGTGAACACTCTGGCTGATCTTCTCGTGTCCAATGTAACGCACATGCATGTACTCCTGCTCATGTTTGATGGCCATCATTTGACTGGACAAGGTGTTGATGTTCTCCTGCAGCATGGACTGCTCGATGACATCGTCGCTGCGCTTATCCGGATTATTGTAATGGCTGAGATCCTTGATCACCGTAAAGTGAAACATCAGCACCTTCGGTGTCAGCGTGGAACGCTCATTGTCAAAGCAGAGCATGTGTCGTCCACTCTGGAGCGCTGCGAATGTGTAGCTGCCACTCGTCTCCGACTCCGACTGGTAGAGTATGTCATCATTGGGTCCCGAAATGTGCACAGCAATGTCCTTGAAGCCACCTTCCATTACCTCAAAACGAATCGTCACCTTGTCCTTCTCAACTGCGCGATCGTAGAAGCAAACCGTCTCGTGGGCATCCACTGTGATCATAAATCCGTGGCTCAATTGCAGCAACGCTGAGAGAAACACTATTAAATGAATTAATAACATTTTGAAATATGTTTTCAAGTTGTGCGATTCAAAAGTAAAGTGACAAAGTCTGAGTAATTTCTGTATGTCTACTTTATTATGTTGAAGTTTGTGTAAATAGCAGAAGACTAATGTTGCTACTTCCGGAGTGGATGCGGTTAAGCATTGACTGCCAGAGTAAAGATTAATGATGTTTAAGCATTAACTTATGCAAACGATTGCATTCTTCAATTATGAATTGCCTTTCATGTCTCTGCACAGCACAATGTTCGGCAATTGAACTTCAATTAGTTACATCAACAATTGCATAATAAATAATTGATTTCTCTGCTAATTTACGCAGTTTCCATTGCGAGCATTTGCTGGACTTTGCAGTTTTCAAAGGCAGCCACAACAACAGCAACAACTACAACTCCATCTACATCTATTGCAATATCTATATGTTTACATAGACAAATACGCTTCAAATCAAATTAAGATGATAAAAGCAAATTGCAAATTGCCAACTGTCCGTCTGTCTGTCTATATCTGTCCATTCAATGGGGTTCCCCCTCCTTCTTCCAGCTCCCAGCTCCCCCATTGTGTATTCATTCTTTCAATCTGTTCCCTCTGCTGTCGACTGTGTAATGCATATTTTATGTTATCGATTCCTTTGGCCAGGACGCGGCCATCAATTGTCAAAATGTCATTCATTTTTAATGGCATTGGGGCAGCATTTTGAAGTGCTCTCTAAAAAGGCAACCAGTTTTCATTTTTCGCTCCCTTTTCCCCCCTTCGATGGCACATAAAAAGAGCAAACTAAGCTGCATTTTAATTGCAATATAAATTGCAATTTATAACTTTATCAAACAACAAAATAAAATAAATACCATAAATGTGGCAAATAAATTTCAATTGTTTTAGTTGCCATAGAACAAAAAAATGGGAATAAATAAAATAATTAAGAAAACAAAAAACCGAAACATTCACTTGGTTCAACTTTGTAATCCAATTAAATGAGAGTGCGAAATTATTATTGCTTCTGCAAACAACGCTGAGTATCGTTATTGTTATTGTTATTTGTTCAAAAACAATTTACGAGTATGATTTTCATAGTTAATCAAATTTATTTCGGCGCTTTTGTGTTTATGATTAAATTTAGAATGAAATATATAAATTTGTTTATGCTGAAAACAGTTTGCGCAACTGTTTACGCATTTCCAATTTCCATCTTCTACTTTAGATCAACCAATTAAAATAGAATTAAATCAAATCAATAACTCTATTTTATGCCCATCTAGAAGCAATTTAATATTTTGAAAATCAAACTGTAGAATATATCTAAAAATTGATAAGTTTTAAAACTTTTTTGAAACACTTAATTGCCCTCATCTTGTCTTGCAGTTTACATTAGATCAACTTGTTTATGTTTAACTATTGTATTTGCAGTCAATGCTAGAACTCTTAATAGTATTAAGTATTCAGTATTGTATGCATTCTCTAGCTCTCTTTAAGTGATTGCCCAAGTCAATTGTGTTTGCATTCAAAGAATTACATGCCTTCAAAGATGTTATTCAGACTAAACCATGTTAAATTTGCATATTTGAAATAACTTGCATTGCGCACACTTTAAACGTTTACGTTTTGCGTTTTGCGAGAAACTCTTGAACTCGATAGACGCTCAACTATTTCAAACAAAAGCAGAGAGTGCAGGGGGCATAGAGTGGCATGGAAGTGGTCGCCGGGAGGGTGTAGGAGGGGGCCACGTAAATATAGGGATGGTAAATGCCTTTTCGCTTTGCTAAAGCAGTTTACAACTATTTGCCGTGTGTTTTTTTTTCTCTGAACTCTTTTTTTTGTGTTCTGGCTTGTGTGTTCTGCTCGTAGTTTGTTTTTCGCGCTCTTTGAATATCCTTTATGATATTCAATTTCAAATTCTAATGCTTTAAGCGATTAAGTACACGCTTTACGCCACTTAACTTCATGTCTATGTGGATGCTCGAGCGGATCTCCTTCAGCAGTTCGCTTCATTCTCCTCGTTCGACTCGTTCGCGGTATTTGCCGACTACTGTTGCTTTGGGCCACGCGTGGTGCTTAGCCGACACTTGACTCTTTTGCTCGTCCTCATCCTCAGCCTTGTCATCATCATCCTCATCATTATCATCATCATGACATCGACGCTCTTAAGTGCCGGTTCAGGCCGAACTCGAGCCGTGCCAGGCTCAGACTGTGAGTGTGAAATGTTTTTTCGTGCTCAAGGACTTTTTGCGTTGTCCTCCTCCTGCTTCTGCTCCTGCTCCTGCTGCTCCTGTTGGATATTTCATGTGCGTACAGCTTAGCGGATGAAGTTGCCGAGTCCCAAAACTCAACTCGAGCGACAGATTTCGTTTCGTTTCGGTTCATATTTCTGCAGAGATGCTTCTGCCCGGGCGTTTGGCTTTAAGCGGCTTAAATTGCGTATACGCCCCCATATACCATGTACCATTGCTGTCTGGCAGTAATGGCACTGCCTGTGTGCTCACTGCTCAGCACTTATTTTGCATTTCTAGTAGGCATTCGCATTCGCACTCGCTGCTCTCACTCGCATTCGCATTCACATGCCCAGAAACTTTCAAGGCACTTCCATTTTTTTTTTATCCTCTTCAGCTACTCAATTATTATTATGCCGCCTAGGACATGCCCCGGGGAAGGTGCCGGGAGCTGGGAAGTGGGAACTGGGAGCTGGGAGCTTGGAACTGGGCAGAAAAGTTTCACTTGACGACGTGCGTGGCGTGGCTGTTACCTGGACTTTCAGTCAGCTCATACAGTTGCCAACAGGCTTTGCCTTTGGTGCTTGGGCTTCATCAAATCATTTTTGTGGCCAATGCATTCGTGCGTGTTCTAATTTGTTTGGTTCACAGTTTGCACAGTTCGCACAGGACATTCAATGTGTATATAACGTTGATTGCTTCTCTGCAGTCCTAGTCGCATTTTAATGCCTTTTTAAAGGTGCAAATGATTCATTCGTTTCAACTTTTTGCCAGCCTTTTGCCCGCCTCACAAAGACTCGCATTAGCCTAATTTTTACATTGTCGCACGTGTCGCCTTGCGGATCAGAGAAAGAGAGAGAGAGAGAACGATATAGACAAAGAGAAGGTGATGACTGTGGGCAAATTAAGAAATTACCATAAATGCAAAACTTTTTCAACAAAATGTGACAAATAAAAATTTCGTTGCCTACTTTTTTGGGCATTATTGAAATTTCCATACAAAAGTTGTTGCCTACTTATTGGGGCACCATTAAATTCCCAACGCAAGTTGTTAATATAATTAAATGTAGATAAATTATAGCAGAAGATTTCTATCGTATGTTTTGGAAGATGGAAATGCTCAACACTTGCCCACTTTCCCAGCCACTTTTCTTAGTTTTCCGATTGTTTGGGCTCTAAAAGCAAGCAAGTAAAACTCTTAAAACTCTTTTCTAAGCCAGGCCAATAAAACGAGTAGTGCTTTGACAAAGCAAGGGGCAACATAAGCTGTAAAATCTTGCTAATCTCCACTTGAGGGAAGCACTTGAGGAATGGCATCAAAAGGGGTGGCAAGAAGGAAGAATGGAAAGGCAGAAGGGCGGAAATATGTACAAAAAGAAAGAAAGCAAATCGAGAATTGAGGCAAACAAACGCTGAGAATGAGCTGTAAAAAGGCTCAAGTATTGACAATGGCAACAAGGATACGAGTATCAACGAGTCAATGAGAAAGTGGGCGTGTCGTGCATGATGTGTGTAATGGGCGAATGGGTGTGGCTGTTGTTCAGCGAAAACTGTGGGCGGAGGGAGAGTGGAGGTAGGATGGCAGGATATATTCGCCCATGACAACAAATTGGCAAATTTTGTGTAAAGATTTATTTCAATTGAAAGTGCCCGCTGCCATGAGCTGTCAACATGAGCTCGCTTCATGCTCGGCATACTCGTAAGTCAGCTAACGAGGCTCAATGAGGCATGCCAAGTATTTCCGGTATATGAAAAGATAGAGATAGAGACGAGAGCAGAAAGCAGAGAGTTGCGACATACGATGGAATACGAGATAAAGTTGCAGAGCCATCAAGTGCCTTGGCATTGTAGGACTTTTGGCCAACATTTTCCTGTCTTTCTACAAAATTTCGTTATGTGTTGCCATACAATTTACATTAGAATTTCCGTTTCCTTTTGCTGCAAAAACCAAGAAATGCGAGTGCATAATTTGTGTTGTTTTACAAATGCTGTAGAATGCAGTTGCCATAAATACTTGCATCTATTATTTAATTGAACTGCAACGCAATTGCAGGTATGCTTATTCCTTACCCTTTGCCCTTTACTCTTTACCCTTACTCCTTCTCGTTCTCCTTCACTTGTACTCTTAATCTTTTGCCTTTAATTGGCAGCTTCGACTCTGTAGTTGCCTTATTTCTTTTGTTGGCATCGACGCTCAATTAGGCAAAAGTTCTTGCGGCTTTTTTGGTTAAGTGTTTAACCAGTTCACACACTCACACATACACTCACACATACACACACACATACACTTGCATGCACATCGTGTCACACTCAATGACACTTGAAGCAAATGGAAATTTGGAATTTGTATACCGTTTGTGCAACTCGCAATGCTTTTGCGGCTTTTATGGCTGTCAGTTGGCAACCATTCAATGGTCATTCGAATTGGCATTCGCATTCGCATTCACATTCGCATTCGCACTCACATTCGCATTCGTTCTCACATTCGCTTTCCCATTCGAATGGAACGACTTTGATTGAGTTTAAATGGTGCATGCCATGCTTAATGGGGCATTATGCATATGTCTCTGCAACGGCATGACCCTATCATCTACTGTTTACTTTATTTGTTATGTTGAGCGTAGGCAAAGACAAATCCTATTACGATTATAATTGCAATGCGAATGTGTTTTGTATTACATTATTTCTCTTTGTTGTGTAATATAATTTAGAATAGCAAAGATTGCATAGACATTTCTATGCAGCATATGCTAACTTGCCTCGAAGTTTTAAATGAAACCAACACACTGAGTTCTTCAATGATTAAGTTATTGGTATAAGTTGATATCTGAATGAAATTCTTCAATTACAATTAATGGAGATTCCAAAATATGAAAGAACTATTTATTTATATCTTTTCTCTTATTTCGAAGTGCAGTAATGTGGTTCCACTAAATAAAAATGCAAATGAGCAAGGCAAATATATAGATCTGTATAAGAATACATAAATATATATTATTTGAAATGCTCTTACATCACTTTTGATGCTGTTTGTGCGACTTGTGAACCTCTTGCCTGTTGTGAGTTAATTGAAGGGTAAGGGAAATCAGATTTCCTCTGGCTTGTCTGCCTTAATGTGCCTAACTAATAATGAGCATTTCATATTACTTATTATCAAGTTATTATGAATGCCATAATTACTGGGCAGGTTGCTAATTGAAATGCTGCTTCAATCACACAAATGAGTTTGCTATTCACAATTTAGATTTCACATTTAGATTACATTCACGAGACGAAACCATTGTTTGAGCTGCAGTTCCAAACGGGCTTAAATATAATTCTTCAATTAGCATTTAGCCTGTGTTGTAATCGGACAAATTCTAGACTCGATTCATATCTTCCAATAGCAACAGCAACAGGAAGGGGAAGCGTCTCGCAATTTCACGCTTGCAAATCAGGCTCACATAAATCACATGATAATCACATTTGCAGGCAAATTCAATTAACAAAATGTGCTTAACAACAACAAAAGTAACATTTAATTTAAAGCAACAACAGTTGCAGTGTTCTACAGTTGAAATTAAGTTTTATTTTTGACACTCACCCCTACGAGAAAACACAGCGTAATCCACAAAACTCTGACGCATACATGTCCAATTAAATATATTTATATATATATATGTGTGTGTGTGTGTGCGTATGTGTATTATATATGCCGACATTTGTTGGAGCCAGGAAAAATTTAATTTTCTCACATTACTTGTGCATACTTGCAAAGGCCGCAGGCCTCTGGCAAAGAACCCAAACCAAACTCAATCCCAATCCCAAAAACCAAACTCAAACCCCAACACTCAAGCCAGAGTGAGGGGCGACTTAGTGTGTGTGTGTGCGTGTGTGTGCTGTGGCTGCCGCACCTACAGTCAACTCCCCCTGCGCCACATCCTTGGGCAGAGAGTTTAATGTATGTGTAATATTGAAACAATGTGAAAATTGCGCATACGCACTGTTGTGCCACTTTACACACCGACACCCGTCGAGACACCGTGCAAACACGCTGGCATTACTTTATTTGATAAGCAAGTCATTTGCATATGGCAAGTTGACAACCCTACCGCAGCAGGGTGTTTGGTAAGGGTATAAACTCGTATGCTAAGGGGTCATGACTTAAATCAGCGTCGTGTCGTGTCAAATATGCTGCCAGTTTGCACTGACAACAAGCAAACTGCCAAAAACAGCTGCCAACATCAGCAGGAGATGCAGAAGTAGCAGCAGCAGGTACAGTCATGTCACTGTCAGCTGGCGTGCGCCCTTCTCGGCGATTCTCATTGGATTGTCAAGCAGAAGTCTTGCATAAATAACAAAACTTCAACTTAAATACCATTCGATTACCGAAACACTAAAGTTAAATACAGTAGACTATCAATAAAAGGTACAAAGCATTAAGTTGTATCTCTCTCGATATCTCGGCAATGTTTTTAGCAGAGAATTTCGAACTCTAACAAGTTTAAAGCCCTTTTAAGAATGCTTACTTAATCTTAAGGTTGTTTTGGCTTGGCATTTTAGAAAAGACCTCTGCAATGAATTAGCCTTTCTATGTGATGCTCAAGTTATGGAAAAGTTTAAGCAAACCTTGCCCAGGCATATGTTTATGAGCGTCTGGCAATTGGCCGGGTGTACACCCATAATTTTCAACAATTTGTTGGGCTGCAGCAGCCTCGTGTAAGAGAGGGAAGTGAAGGGGAAGGAGATGGCAAGTCAAGGAGTGTGGAATTGTGCCTTTGCTTCCACTTTGCCAGGGTGTATAAAATTACAATAAATCCTTGCATTTTAGCTGCAAATAAACAAAGATTTGCAGCGCCCAACGAAACTGGGCGCTAAAACAAAACATCTGCCCGGGCAAAGTGCATGCAAAGTAGCATTTTAAGTTGCCAGCTCCAAGCAGAGCAAGAAGCAGAAGGAACCAGCTAAGAATGAGTAGAACAAATGGAGAGTGAAGAGTGGAGAGAGGAGAGAGAAAGAAGACTGTACAGTGTAGAGCAGAGTTAGAGAAACGAATCCTTGTTGCTCGTTTGCTGTTAAATCAACATGTAAGCATTTAATGCGGCGCCCCAAAGCTGAAAAAGCGTAAAATTCCCAAAATGACCATAAATTTCAGTGTTTTTTTTGCCCCATTCTCGTTGTTGTTTCGTTTTGTTTTCCGCTTTGCTCTCTCTCTCTCTCTCTCTCTCTGTCTCACTCTCGCTCTCGCTGTCTCACGCTCTCTGATTGTGACTGGAGCAAGCGTGGAAAACTTCAACAAGCACTTGAAAAAATAAATAGCATTTCGGGTTATATGCAATAATAAAATGGAAATTGTGCAAAAATATTGTCGCTTCCACTGTGCGTTTGTAAAGCTGTGTGTGCGTGTGTGTGTGTGTGTGAGGTGGGTGTAGAAATAATTCGCTTGCTAACCAAGCATTTCCCCCATATGATAACCCATGATATAGTTATTTCGACATAGTTTTCAGGGTTCATGAACTGTTGACAGTCCGTTTGGGGAAAGCTCTGTGAAAATGTGATGCATGGAAATCTCTCAGATCGAATATTATGAACATCAATTTATGGATGCGCTCTGTCGGAATGGTCTAAGTATTTGCCATTTGCCAGAGTTATGTTGCGTTACTTTATCAATGTTGTCAACAAAGATTGCCAAGAATTCAATTTGTTGCAGTTTAGACTGCATGTAAGAGATATTGTAGAGCAGAGGAAGGGATAGCAATGGGATAGTTGGGATGGAGTGGAATAGGATAGTATATGATTGAATGAAATACAATGTTAAAGGATAGGAAAGAATGAGATGGGATGTATTGGGATAACATATAATAAACGGACATAAAACGGAAACAATAGAGTCGAATGAAGAAAAGGATTCTCATATCAATAAAATATAAATATATTGGATATGATAGGTTGGGAAAGAAAGCAATTTACTCTAATAGAAAAATGATTAAGAATACAAATATATATAAAAAGTAATGATAATATATGAATGGTAGTGTAAAATAATAATATCTACTATATACTATATCATTTCACTAGAGTTAATCGAACGCAATCGATGCACACATCCAATTATTTACTAAGTACTCGTACTGCAAGACTTTGTTGCTGTTGTTCTGACATTTGCCTTTCTTTCTTATTGTGGTAGCTACAACAAAGCTCAAAGCTCAAAGAAGCCGCCAACTCTGAACACTCAACTCTCAACTCTCGACTCTCAGCTCGCAGCTAAGCTTCGATGCGTTTCAGACGAAATAAAATCGTGGCTGGAGCCAAAAAGGAAATTGCGCTTTTACTGATTTTACTTGGGGAGCGTTTTGTTGTTGTGTGCACTGATGTTGATTTTTAGACGGGAATTTTGCTTTCAAACGAAAAAGAAAATACTGCACCATTGAGCGAAATGCAAGTGAAATGTGTATGCTAAGAGACTTTTCCTCATCTCTCTTTCGCACTCGTACACCTTCTCTCTGTCACTCTGTCGCTCTGTCGGTCTCTCGCAAGTGTTTAGTTGCGCTTTTGCAGCCATTTTTTGTAGCTAAAATGCGAACAAATAACAACACTTACACACACACACAGAGACACACATACGTATACTGGATAAGCGTATGTGTGCTGGCTAAAAGGGGCAACTTGGGGGATTCCCGTTTTCATATGCATTTCGAGTGCCCAGCGGCGGTCAAAGCAAAAAGCGCCTGGCTGAGGCTGAGGCTTTGGCTTTGGCTTTTGCTCTCAACTATTTTGTTTTGTTGTTTATGTATGTGAGTGTGTATGAGTGTGTATGAGTGTGTTTGTGCTTGTGTGTGATATGTCAAAGTAAAAGTTTTGTGCGCTCCTTTGGGCGCTGGCTGTAATCTCCGTCCGCTGTTTTGCATTTCACATGCCGCTCGCTGCCATTGAATGTCAGCGCAGTCGCTTTTGATTTTGTTTCAGTTTCTGCCCCCGGGCTTGCTTTTCCAGCTGCTGCCATTACACACATACACCCGCCATCAACCTCATCTCTTTCCCACTCTCTCTCTCTCTCTGCTCAGTAGTCATGCAAACGAGCATTTGTCCCAAATGTGCACTTCTGTTTTTGTTTAACAAAAAATTAAAACGTGCATTGTGAAAGATATTTTTTATATGAGTCTCAAGAGTGCAAGCAGGCAAATCTATGACGTGATAGAGACATAAATGCACACATACTTACAACAGTAGATTATCTTTATCCTTCAGTCGCTTGCACTTTAAGTCAAGTGGAATTTCAGGTCAAATCACATATAACAATTGTTTTATGGCCGCACTTTGGTTGTCATAATTATGAATATTTAACATAGATAATATGAATATAATTAAAACAAGCGGATCAGTCGAGCACGCGCGACAGTATAAAACCCTGTGCTGTTTTATAAATTAAGTATTTTGATTATAATAGAAATAAGAACGTGGCAGGTGATTATTGAAGAATACGCTTTTGAAACTCTCATTTTGCATATGAATTCTTTGCATGCTTATAGAAGCTAACTTTCGCATATTTATACATATTCAATTAAAAGCTGAGTGTTACGACACTTAATTTACTTATGCTTGTGTCGCACACATATGCACACATTGTAAGCAGACGCATGTATCACAGTCGTTCGCTGTCTCGCTCGCCCACATGTGCTGCCTGCTGTTCTACGATTCAATGGAAAAGTAACTTTAATTTCTTTGTTCATTTTCTGTCTTATTTATAAACCGATCTTGATGAAACTTTCAGCGTTCTTTCTATATATCACTCTTAACGCACTTGTTAAGCTAGTGTTTACGTTGAGAAATGTGGCCATAATTAGTTTTTTTTTTAATTGCGGGGGTGGTGGGTAAGATATCGAAAATCTAACATAAACTCGATCTGGAGAGGGTAAACAGGAACCGTCATGCCAAATTTGGGGTCTCTAGCTCTTATAGTTGCTGAGATCGACGCGTTCATACAGACAGACGGACATGGCACAATCGATTCGGCTATTGATACTGATTAAGAATATATATATTTTATAGGGTCGGAGATGCCTCCTTCTGCCTTTTACATACATTTGCACAAAATTATAATACCCTTTTTAGCCCATTTTTAATGGGCACAGGGTATAAGAACAAAGATTAACGTAGTTTAGTTATAATAATTGTTGAATCAAAGCAAAGTAAATGAACTTAGTTAACATTCAAATTGGCTATTGATTTAACATTTCTGCTTAATGTTATCGCTGTTATATTTATTATAACACTGAAATGTTAAGAGGCCAACTGCTATCTGGCAACTCTTTGGCAACTGTTAACAGCCCTAGCCATGATCAAATTAACATTCTACTTACAAATCAGTTGAGTTCTGCTAAAGCTATGTTAGTTTGAAGAGTTTAAACTGCAAAGACGATTCTATGAATATTACATTATACTTTTATATAATGAAGTAAACTAAATTAATGCAAATGCAGAATCAATTAAGAAGTTGCAACTTGTGCAAACTTAACTTGAACTTTGCAATCGGTTTAGGTTTAAAAAAGTTATGTGATTACAAAGTTTTGCAAGGAAAATTGGACTACGACTGTCTAACATGTACTTATGATAACTTTCTGCTGACATCTAACACTTGCACATACCTCCCATTTGACACTTTCACGCCAAATTGAGAAAATTTTCGACCACGCATTGCAATTTTCACATTTCCATGTTACTTATATTGCGAAAAACTATCAAGATAATATGAAAATTGTTTAGCAGTTTAGGCACAAACAGACACACACACAGACACATACACACACACATACACGCACAACCAGGCACAGACTCACTCGGGATATGAAGAGACAAGCTGAAACTGAAACTTGGGGCAATTTTCAGCACCTGGTTGTATGAAAACTTTAAGCAAATTATGACGTTTATTAAAAAGCTTTAAACGGTGTGAGTGTATGTGGGTGTAAATGTGAGTCTGTGTGTGTATGTGTGTGGGTGAGTGTGCGTGTGTACTGCGGTTGTGTGTAACAGGACACGTTCCAACTTGAGGCACTGGCGAAACTTTAATGGCATTCAAACACATACACACACACACACACACACACGCAACGCACACACGCAACGCGAGCACACACACACACGTGCCGAAAAATGACGTTGTCCATGGAAAACAGGGAAAAGTTTTGCGAAAAACTTAAAGTAATTTGCACAGTAATTGGGTATTAACCTAGCAGAAGAAGCCAAATAAATGGACAGAGTTTAAGGCACGTTCCCGGCCATCTGCACGCATCTCTTGCTCAACAGCAGCAGCAACAACAACAACAGCAACAACAACAGCAACTGCAAAGTGCTGTCCATTTCTCAGACACCATGTGAGCATCGAACTGATAACCCACTCCGACAACGACTTTCCCTCTACCAAATATCTTCTACTCCCTCTCTTTCTGCGCCTCCTACTCCCTCACAGCTGGCAAGGACTTGACCTGCTACTCTGAGCTGTCTGCTGCGGTCAGTTTTGATGGATTCGTTTATGGCCTGGCGAGGCGATCCGACAGTGGCTCTTATTCAAAACTCACTCACTCAACTTGGTGGCCAGTTTGGCCATCCATTTAACATTCTCCATGCCTATTCCCCCTTCCCATGCCCATTCCCCCTTCCCATCCTCCTTTGTTTCATTTTCAGTTTCAATTCCGTTCTTTTTTTTATTCTCCACCATTTTACGCCGCATCGTCCTTTATTTGATATTAAATATTAACAAAATGGCCTCAATGTGCAGCGCGGCGTGTGAGGGAATGTAAACTTTGCGCTTTATCCTTAAATACACACTCACACACGCACACACACGTAGACACATACACAGACACACACGTTTATGCTGCACACAAGGACAACGAACGTTGCATGAGTTTCGTTTATAAATTTATATAGAAACAAAGTTACGTCCGATGTTGCCTGCTACTTTTGTTGTCGTTGTTGCTGTTGTTGTTGTTGCTGTTATTGTTGTTACTGTTGTTGTTGTTGCTGTTTGCTCAGCAAATTTTGCTTTCCATTTTTCTGTTGATGTTGTTTATTTGCTTGACTGACGCATTGCTGCGAGTTGCCTCATCTTCTTCTTGTTACTGTTGTTGTTGTTGCTGTTGCTGCTGCTGCACGCGATGTTGTATATCTTGTTGTTGATGTTGTTCTTGCTACAGCGGCTGCTACTTTGAATGTCCTCCCTCAATTGGCAATTGGATGTGGATGTGCTGAATGATGGCAAGAGTTGCAAAGTGGGTGTTACTTGATTAAGATATACGTGAGTCTATATACGAGTCTATATGCAGACATGTTCTCTCTCTCTCTCTCTCTCTCTCTGTCTATATATATCTCCGCTCTCTCTCTATTTCTCTCATCTCTCTCTGTCTCTCTCTCTTCAGACAAATAATATCTCTCTCTAATTGCCATAGTTTTGTTTGCCAGCTTTTGATATTTACATATGTATGCGGCATCTGATTAAGTATTTAATGTGTTGAATGGCTTAAGCTCTATACCCTAACAATACCCTATACTCTCAATTTATAAATATTCCTATTTAATTATATTCCAGCTCACTTTAAGTTGTCAACTTTGTAATATAATTTTCAATATTGTAAAGTTAATAATAGAATGTTGTATAGGAAAAGCAGATAACTCCATTAAAGTATCTTAAGTCTGAATAGATTAAGTTTATAGGGATTTATAGCTTCCGTTATAAGGGTGTTCACTCTTCGACTACCCTATGTTCTCTTTCATTAATGCTTTTTCTAAATTAAACCGATTTTAATTATGTTTGTTGAACTAAATAAAAAAGCTTCAAATCAAAATCCAAATCAAAGTAATCCCTTGTCTGACATTAAGTCACTTAATTTCATGTTAAACTTTTAAGCACTTATGAATATCACATTATACCCTGTACTTATGCACATAACGAAGCTTAAACAGTAAGTAAATTAGTTGCTTATTTGTTTGCTTGTTGTGTGCAGAGTATCTTCTAGTCGAGCACTCTTTTGCTGTTGCTTTTGTCTGCGGCAGCTAACAAAACATTTTTTTTATCAAGTTGTTTGTGCAATTTTTGCCGCTCGCTGCCAGTTTTTGTTCTATGTATTTTGATGGCGGACACCAACAAACACAGACACACAGACACACACACACGTACAGACACACACACGCATACACTTGTGCATATTTATAAACAAATACACACAGACAAATGCAAGGCACTTTATTAAGCAGCTGCTGTCAGTTGGCCATTCACATTGGGCTGCCTCTGCTGCCCCTCTCTCTGATAATCACATTTCGGGAATGCTTTTTGCAATCCAAACACACACACAGTCCCACACACATACACACTCCCACACACACACTCATTCACACATGGAAATTAAGTTAATGTTTGCTTATGAATAAGCAAATAAGCGCCTACGGAATTGGGCAAACGGCGGATATGGCAGCGGAATCTGAATCTGATTCCTGTGATGAACTCTCTCTCTCTCTCTCTCTCTCTCTCTGCCTCTCTCTCTCTTTCTCTCTCTCTCTGCCTCTCTCTCTCTTTCTCTCTCTGTCTATGTCTCTCTCTTCTCTCCTCCCCTCTCCTCTTGCTCTCCCACAGGCGTTTGCATTTTGAAATGGCCAACACGTGTCGACGGCCATTGCCACACTCCCCCGCTCCCCCGCTCCAGAACGCTCTTTCCTTCCTCCCTTTGCCCCTTGTTAGGGTCGCTCATTTCAATTTGCTTGCATTTCAATGCAGGCAGCGTTCGAAACTTTTTCCATTTTGGTCTCGTCCTGGCTGGTCCTTGTTTTTGCAGTTGTTTTTGTTATTTTATGCATGTGCCGAGCATTTCTTGTGCACACGTTTCATATGATTGTGTGTAAAATACTTTGCCGCCTCAATTGTGTGTCTTTTTCATACCCTGCATGCATGGTAATTTGCTATGAAGGCTTATTATAACAGGCAGCGAGCCTATAAATGTCAGAGTTATCCAATTTGGTTTGGGTTAGATTATTAAACACAGCCAGAGGTTTTGCGTCGCTTTAGATTAGAGATGTCACATAAAAGATGTAATATAATAGAAGGTATATTAAATTATAAAAGGAAAATAAATTTATTCTTATATTTACTATATTGCTTATCCATGCTACAAAACTGCATAATAATCAGATAGTAAATCTAGAAGTTATCCATAAAATGTTCGCCTTAGTGCGTACATGAGCAGGCAGTAGTGGCGCCATCTAGCGCTTGTATTTGAAAGGCTTTAAATAAATATTTATTATTAAATTAAGACTAAGCTTACATAAATTGAATACAGGGTAGAACGTAGTCTTGTACACTGAGTGTGTGTGTGTGGGTGTGTGTGCATGTGTTGGTAATTAGCATTCGCTGCGCATTAATATTAATTAGTTAGTTATGCGCCTTCTGCTGGCTGCTCTCTCTCTCTCTCTCTCTTGGCCAGGGTCAGTTCGAATTTAAGCCGCTCTGCGGCTCTGCATCAAGCACTTAACTCCGTTTTTAGCCCTGTCATTGACCATGCATTTTGATTAACTTTTATTAGCTGCCACAGAGGCAGCGCAAGGAGCGCTCTGGCAACTGGCAACTGGTTGATTATTGAACTAATTGGCTAATTTATTTGTTTTGGCCAAGCTAGCAAAATGGTCGAGCTGCTTAAGTGCTTTACAGAAGCAACGATCAATCGCATAACAGTGCTTACCAAATGTTTGTGAACATCATATATAGAAATGGAAATAATAAACAGAGAGGGATGTGCAATTAATAGAATTAATAATTGTTAAACAAACATTAATCATTAAACAGTTTACACAATATTATTGCAAGATAGTTTACTTTATCAATAATAATGTCTAATTAAAAACAAATTTAACATTTAAATAAAAGAAAATAAATTAAACATATATATAAATTTACTTGGTTTTATATGAATTAATGTTCAATAGATTTTGAATATATTTCTTTCATTCTTTTATTCACATTGTGATTCATTTGTATTCATGTTTAGAACTCAAGCGAATGCTTACCTGAGTTAACAGCTTAGTTCAGTGGGTGACATGATGATGTCAATGATGACATTAAAGTATATTTTGCCTACTGGACAAGTTCGTTTTTTATTGAGTCCCTGCATTTCCGCAAATTTTCATTTCGAATCCAAATTGTCGCCAAAATATCCGCTCACTTGTAAGCTCCGGGTCATTAGGAGCCACAAAGTAGCCGACTTGAGGATACAATTTCAACTTAAGACATGAAAAGCTGCTTAGACATGTCTACAGCTTCCGGCCCGAATGTCGACTCAGTTTTGACATTGGAAAATGGTAAATGGCAAATGGGAAAACTAATAAATGTGAATGTAAATTTTATGGCTTTTACAAATGAAATACTTTCGAATTTAAATAAAGAATATATGAAAAATAATAATGGCCTGGCCATACATGGCGTATGAGTGATGTGCTTGGAATTAAACGCAATTTTAATTTATGCCATTGACCGATAAACTGAATCAGGCCAATCAAGTGCAATTTATATAGACATTTGCTGATGTCGAAACCGTTTCACAGTTGCGAGTACCAGTTACAAATTGCAGTTGTCAATTCATTATTTACTTTATGCCAGCACTGCGAGGGCAGCACGACAAGTTGCTCAAAGTGTAGCTGAGTAATTTAATATTTGTGAATTTCATTGTTGTTGAATTTCATTTGAATGCGTCTCTGAAAAATGTTGCATAATTGCTGCATGTTCACATGGCAATTTGCATTGTTATTAAAGTGGATAAACATTTAAGTCAACCGTCCCTCTTGACAGTTGGGTGGATGAAGCCATGAAGCGGCAAACAAATATGCAAATGGATTGCAAGCATCTGGAATAGTTTGAAGCTCCTGTCGATGAAAATTCAATGGCAAATGGCAAATAGCAAATTTCAAATGGCAAATGGCATATTGTAGTGGCAGTCTAATGGCAGCACGTTCCAAGCCAAAACTGAAGGCAAAAACTCACAACACACAGATACACAGATGCGAAAACAGATACACAGATACATAGATACATAGATACAGACAAAGAGGCAGCTGAGCTGTAGTTGGAGTCGAAGAATGTTACGGCTTTTGGCAACAATATCTAATCAAGCTGCATGCTGAATACCACAACCGATGGAGCTGCTCCAGAGTCAACAACAGCATCATTCTCATCCTCATTCTCATGCTCATCCTCATGCTCGTGCTCATCCTTATTCTTCTCGGCGGCAACTCGAACTGTTGCCAGCTTTGTTTGCATTGACATTTGGATGTCGTGTCCACTGGTCCATTGGCACGTTACCTTTGCTTTGCATTTGAATTAACAGTTATTTTTGGCACCGTCATGCCCTTCTACCCCCCCGTCTGCTTACCTGACAAACAAAACAAACATTTGTGAATGCCAGACAATGCCACAAAGTGAGACAGAATTGGGTTGGGATTGGGCTTGGGATTGGAATTGGGATTGTCATGGGTTTGCTTCTGCTAATCTCATCTATTCAAATTGGCCAGGTTGGGTTGCTCCCCCAACTGCCATCTCCTCTCCACCATCCCTCTTTCCCACTTCCCTTATATCATGTGCCATGTCACCTGCATGAATACTTGAGCTGATGTTTGCCTGAGCATTGTTGGACAGTGGCACGTGATACTCGTATTGTTGAAGATTAAATGTGAATGAGTTGAGAGTGGAGTCCTTTGTTTCGACTATTAATTAGGCTAATCTATCTTGGCCAGCAGCAACTTATCGCTGCAGAAATGTAACTATGCCAGCTTCGGCTTTCGCATTTCACATTTCACATTTGAATATTATTCTTCGACTTGCAAATCAATTATAAACTTTGATTAAAAAACACCAAAAGCAAAGAAAAGTTCAGAAACCACAAAACTTAATCAAAATGAACACCGAATGCTTTGTGGTCTCTTGGCCAAGACCAACAAGCAAGTGTCATCTGTATCTTGACCAGAATTTCGTTGTCTTTATGACCGAGATGAAAAATCAACAAAAGTTTAGATAAAATATAAAGAAAAACAAAAAACAGCCTTTTCTTGTTTTTATTTGCAAAGAAAGCAAAACATGCCAAAATAAATGCCAAAGAAAATAACGTTTTTAATTAACAAACCAATTAGTTTTAGGTTATTTCGATGAGCGTATCGCAAAAGGGCGAATAACAGAAATCAACTTGAACTGGCTGGAAAAACAAACAGCATTGACCCAAATCAACTTTCAGCTGCAAGTTACAGATACAAAATGAGTGAAAAACATTGAAAAAGTAAATACAAGCGATAGGATACAAGATGCTCGATTGTGGCAATGGGTAAGGGAGGGGAGTGGAGAGGGAAAGGAAGAATGAAGCAGAAACTCAGCCACAGCTTAAAGTATTCCTGGCTTCTCTATTGGGTTGCAGCTCTTTCCAGCAATTTAGATAAACTTGTTCTTCTTCTTGTTCGTGTTCATGTTCATGTTGTTCATGTCGTTGTTGTTGTTGTTGTTGTCATTACTGGTGTTGTTGTTGTTGTTGTTGTTGCTTTTGCCTTTTGACCAGCAAAACAGACCGCAAAAAGGCAAAAGTCATTTCGAGCCAAGCGGTCGATGTGTGCGTGTGTGTGTGTGTGTGTGTGTGTATGTGTGTTTATTGGTATGCGTGTCCTTGCTTGGAGTTCATAAAATGACAGTCTACAAAAAGCTTAAAGTGCAACCCGCTAAACTGATCGACTAGCACATACCCCTTAAGCAAAGCAAAGTATGAAAACTGGGTTGATCTTAGTTACCCATTTGCTGTGCTTGCCGACAGGGTATGCAAGGAGTAATTGAGAACAAAGTGGCAGTGACTCGCACAGAGAAAACACTAAGCTGAGTGACCTGTACAGTCTTCACTGCTGTGGTTGTTGTTCTTGTGGTTTTTGCAAGATGGAAAGTGAGTTGCAGTTTGTCATTCGATTGCAACTTTATTCAATTCCCTTTGAAGCGCAACCGACAACATTTAGAGACGACATTCATTTACGATTTTCGAATTTCGAACTTCTCTTTCTCTTTTTTTAGATTATTCAATGCATGCAGATGCACAGATACAGATACAAATCTATGCATATAAAATTGTTATAGAGATTGCCATCTATAACTGTCTTTCCCTCTCTCTGTCTCATTCGCTCTCTCTCTCCCTCCATCTCTCTCTGTCTGTGTTTGTTTTGACTCTTAAGTATTTTGGGTTTTTAGGTAATTTTCATTTTCATTTTCATTTTCTTGCTCTGCTTGTGGCTTGTTAAAGCTCATGGATTTCCCATTTATCGCATTTATTCCATTTCATACCAAACATTTTTAAGCTAACGCAATAGCAACAACATTTTCCATTTGCCGAATGATTTTTCACTTCTATTTGAAGTGTGAACATGCAGGAGAAGTCCTTCAAGTGTTTGGCAAATCGAAATATTGCTCACAAACCAAACAAAATTCAATTAAAAGAAAATCATAAATCCCAAGCTGAGCTTAACTCTTGTGCACAAGGAAAATGTTATTTCAATAATTGGTCTGCATTTGTGGTTGGGATTGGCAAATGAACATTAAGAAAGTTATATAGTTATATAGTTACTCATGTGTGTAATTACAGGGTACTTTCTAGTCAAACACTTTCACACATATCACATTTCTTTGACTACAACTAATTGCATGATTTTTCTCATTTATATTCCAGGTAAGTTTGCCACACACATCCCACACATCAACAGCAGGAAAAGCGGTAAACTCAAATGAAATTATAAATTTTAAAGATTATTATGTAAGTTTTACAGTAAACTTAAACAACATTAACTGTGGCGATGTAAGCCCAATATTGCATCAGTGTAAACTGATTCAATCATTCGTAGCTGCGCTGCAAAAAGTTACGGTTAATGACAGCTTTAAGTGGCACAGCCACGCCCACACAAGCCGAAAGACGTAAGGTGTGAGTGTGTGTGTGTGCGGGTGGGTGGAGGAGTAGCGGAAAGGGGGCTGCACATGAAAATCGCAAATTATGCAATTAACCCATTTTCACGATGCCAACAACGACGGCAAATGGCCACAAAAAAGAATTGCAAAGGCATCTCCAGCTCCAGCTCCTCCTCCTGCTGCTCCCCCTGCTACGGCTCCAGCGCTGGCAACAACAATTGCTGGCAAGTCGACTGACTGCTGGCAGCACCTGCAGAATTTGCCCTTGTCCTGGGCAGCAGCAAATGATGTGTGTGCACCTGAAATCGTGTGCTTTTTAACTTTAAATGCCCGCAAGCATGCAAATCTCTTTCATAAATTCACACGGCGACTCGACACGGTTGCCGAGCCACCGCAAGCATCCTGGCAAAAACACAACGAGCCCCCTCTCCACCGTCCACCGTTCCATCCCCATCGCCTTCGTAGACTCACCTGCTGCCGCCCGCACAGTTCAGGTGATTGCAGCACAAGAGAGTTAAAAAAAGGCAACGGCGAATCTCGGTTAAATTCAAACTGACGCTGCAATTAAGTATAATGTCCTTGCAAGGATAACGTTAAGTGGCGCGTGAAATTACATTAATCATTGAAGGGATTTACATGCAACGGCTTCATGCAGCCAGGCAACAGTTGAAGGTCTGCGGGTGTGCACCCTCCTCACCCCTTTCCATTCCCTCCTTCGTTTGTCCGTTGTGGCCAGGTAACTTGCATTTTTGGCCCTGTTGACAGCCTGCGCTTACTTTGCGGCAAATACGGCTCAGACTGAGGAGAGACTAAGCAGAGGGGGACAGGATGGTTAGCAGAGGCTTCGCGAATTCGCTTTGTGTTCATATCTATATCTATATCTATATCTATATCTATATCTATATCTATATCTATATCTATATCTATATCTATATCTATATCTATATCTATATCTATATCTATATCTATATCTATATCTATATCTATATCTATATCTATATCTATATCTATATCTATATCTATATCTATATCTATATCTATATCTATATCTATATCTATATCTATATCTATATCTATATCTATATCTATATCTATATCTATATCTATATCTATATCTATATCTATATCTATATCTATATCTATATCTATATCTATATCTATATCTATATCTATATCTATATCTATATCTATATCTATATCTATATCTATATCTATATCTATATCTATATCTATATCTATATCTATATCTATATCTATATCTATATCTATATCTATATCTATATCTATATCTATATCTATATCTATATCTATATCTATATCTATATCTATATCTATATCTATATCTATATCTATATCTATATCTATATCTATATCTATATCTATATCTATATCTATATCTATATCTATATCTATATCTATATCTATATCTATATCTATATCTATATCTATATCTATATCTATATCTATATCTATATCTATATCTATATCTATATCTATATCTATATCTATATCTATATCTATATCTATATCTATATCTATATCTATATCTATATCTATATCTATATCTATATCTATATCTATATCTATATCTATATCTATATCTATATCTATATCTATATCTATATCTATATCTATATCTATATCTATATCTATATCTATATCTATATCTATATCTATATCTATATCTATATCTATATCTATATCTATATCTATATCTATATCTATATCTATATCTATATCTATATCTATATCTATATCTATATCTATATCTATATCTATATCTATATCTATATCTATATCTATATCTATATCTATATCTATATCTATATCTATATCTATATCTATATCTATATCTATATCTATATCTATATCTATATCTATATCTATATCTATATCTATATCTATATCTATATCTATATCTATATCTATATCTATATCTATATCTATATCTATATCTATATCTATATCTATATCTATATCTATATCTATATCTATATCTATATCTATATCTATATCTATATCTATATCTATATCTATATCTATATCTATATCTATATCTATATCTATATCTATATCTATATCTATATCTATATCTATATCTATATCTATATCTATATCTATATCTATATCTATATCTATATCTATATCTATATCTATATCTATATCTATATCTATATCTATATCTATATCTATATCTATATCTATATCTATATCTATATCTATATCTATATCTATATCTATATCTATATCTATATCTATATCTATATCTATATCTATATCTATATCTATATCTATATCTATATCTATATCTATATCTATATCTATATCTATATCTATATCTATATCTATATCTATATCTATATCTATATCTATATCTATATCTATATCTATATCTATATCTATATCTATATCTATATCTATATCTATATCTATATCTATATCTATATCTATATCTATATCTATATCTATATCTATATCTATATCTATATCTATATCTATATCTATATCTATATCTATATCTATATCTATATCTATATCTATATCTATATCTATATCTATATCTATATCTATATCTATATCTATATCTATATCTATATCTATATCTATATCTATATCTATATCTATATCTATATCTATATCTATATCTATATCTATATCTATATCTATATCTATATCTATATCTATATCTATATCTATATCTATATCTATATCTATATCTATATCTATATCTATATCTATATCTATATCTATATCTATATCTATATCTATATCTATATCTATATCTATATCTATATCTATATCTATATCTATATCTATATCTATATCTATATCTATATCTATATCTATATCTATATCTATATCTATATCTATATCTATATCTATATCTATATCTATATCTATATCTATATCTATATCTATATCTATATCTATATCTATATCTATATCTATATCTATATCTATATCTATATCTATATCTATATCTATATCTATATCTATATCTATATCTATATCTATATCTATATCTATATCTATATCTATATCTATATCTATATCTATATCTATATCTATATCTATATCTATATCTATATCTATATCTATATCTATATCTATATCTATATCTATATCTATATCTATATCTATATCTATATCTATATCTATATCTATATCTATATCTATATCTATATCTATATCTATATCTATATCTATATCTATATCTATATCTATATCTATATCTATATCTATATCTATATCTATATCTGTCTCTTTGTCTATTGCCCTTTCATTCTCTATCTCCTTCTCTATATCTACCTGTTCTTTCCAGCTACCAGAACTATTTCTCCTTTCATTCTTACACCAAGCGAGCTTTTAGCCATAACTTGGCATATTTTTAATTCGCCAACAAAAATTGCATTTCTACCATATTTGGCAATCAAATACGGGCCTGGCCCAAACTGCAGCAATTCTAATCTGAGCCAGGCAAGAGTTGCCTCACATTTGGCGCATTGCAACGGCTTGTAGCCTAAAAAAAATGATGCCTCCCTTTCCCTACTCAACACCAACAAAAGAGAGAAAAGCGAATGGTAACAAGTTAGAATATTGTCGTCAGATTCCGGACTAGAAGATACCTGGTACTCATTTTAATTATATATTAATTATAGCTATAAATATTGGTTAATTCATGTCAACTTAAAGATGCGAACAAGATATTAATATCCTTAAGACGGTATTCAAAACACTGTCAAGACCACAGTATACTCTCCCCACTATTCTCGGACTGGGTATATTGGGAAAGTAGCACACACTCTCTCTCTCTCATATATGAAAGATAATCAAATTTTGTAGCCTGAATATTTTGAAGAGAAGCAACATTTTCATTTGGTTTGGTCGCGAACAAGTCGAAACTGTTGCCAGCTGTTTTTTGTTTTTGTTCCTGTTTCTGTTTCTGTGCGAGGGGTCAAAGGGCGAGGGTCATAGGCTGTTGCCAAGTGCCAGTGGCAACGCGTGCTAAACTGAGTTAGAGGCCCCGTCGAGAAGCCCTTGAACTATGCAAATTGGTAAATGAAAAACGCCAGTGAAGTTGAAAGCATCACGGCGAATGAAACGGGGAGGGGAACTGGAAAGTGGAATGAAATGGCAATGGAAATGGAAGAGGTAGTGAGAGGGGAATGGAAGTGGGAGTTGACCGAGGAAAACGCATGATGCAAGTCTTAATTGCCGTGAAGGCTGCTGCAGGCAAAGAATTTTGGCGCCAATAGTTGATTGCTTGCAGTTAGACAGAGACGGAAATGTGGTTGGAGAAAGTGATACAGAGACAGAGAGAGAGAGACAGCGAGAGAGAGTCAGAGAGAGAGATTGAGTGAGAGGGCAGCAGTAGCAGGCAAACTTTGAAGTGAAGTGAACGCTTTTTCATCACAATTTCTAGAGATTCTTTCATATTCGCCCTAGCAATCTAGATAAAAAAGAAGACAAAAAAAGATTCGATTCAATACGCGATGTTGGGGGAAAAAGGGGAAAGGGGGCAAATTGAAACAATGATGAAATATGTATAATGAAAATGCACCCTCAAAGTTTTCCACAATTTTGTCGGCATTTGCAGTTTCCAAACTCGCAGATAAAAGGCAAACATGATTGTTGGCCTGTTGGTAACGCCAAAACACACACACACACACACACACGAAGAATGAAAGCCGGCAATGCATTTGCGCTAATTGAAAAGCGAGCAATGCGTGTTTTAATACCCTGTAAAATACTTCAATTGCCCACAGGCTGTGAAAAGGCAACAAAGCACGCCTTCCAGCATCTTACAAAACATTTGATTTGACAGAGCATGGCACACGTGGTAACTGATAGTCGAGCACTCTCGACAAGCCTACATATTTTGCACTAAGGGAAAACAGTTATCCAAATATTTGTGCGAATAATTGATTTAATAACAAAAGAATTTCATTTGGCAAGCAATAGAAAGACAAGGGCCAAATTTACTACGCTCGACTAGCAGATACCCTTTAGCGATTGCGAACTGACTTGACTGCCTAGTCAGACTGATCAGTTATGATATCTGTGGCTTTTTAAGTGTCTGATGTCTGCTGATGTCTAATCGACACCACAAGCGTTAAGTACAGGGTATAGTCAAGACATTATTTTAAATTTAATTCTAAGTTTATATTCCTTAAAGCTGCAAAGACAAAGCAGTTGCAACTAGTTTCCCTAAGTCAACAGTGCACACAAATAGAACCCACAAGCAGTGGGCAAATGGGCGTATGGGCGTATGGGCGTGGCATTTATAATGGACTCTTATTGCTTGGCAGTTGCTCAAGTGCAGCGACTTGGACACGCACACACGCACACACACACACTCAGTGAGAGTTGCTTTGAAATGAATTCTTTAGCCTTGTTGTGGTTGTTGTTGGCTTTCAACGTTGTTATACCCGATACTTGTGCATTAGAAAGGTATATTATAATCGTTGTATGTAACAGGATTCAGAAAGCGTTTCAGAATACATAAAGTATACACATATCAACAGCAAAAGCCAATTCGTTCTAGTCTTAATCTAACTGCCTCTATTGACTACCGGGTATATTCAAGTCAGTAACTCGACTACATGTTCATACATATTTTTTTATTATTTTCACTCAACCTCTAGCAACCAGGAAGTTGTGTGTCATAGGAAGCACTTGTGTGACATAATAAAAACTCAGCCCGGCTGGCAGGCTTTCATGCAGGAGCAACTCGTCCTTATGCAGCAGTCTATGTAAACAGTGTACCCATGTGCCATACACTTGCTTACCTGCTCCCTGTTCCAGCACTTTATGCTTTGTCAACAACAGCAACAACAACAACAACAACAACAACATATACTGCAAGTTGAAGCCCGCAAATGTTTTCATTTTCTAAAGGAAAAGCAAGGCAACGACTGGAAGAAGAGTTCATATATAGCTAAGAAAAAGGGAACTGCATTTAAAAGCGTTCCCTCTCCACCTGTCAACTCGTCTGTGCCCAGACTAGAAGTTGGCATTTGCATTTCCACAAAACCCCCTCGCTTTCTCCCTCACTCTATTCACTCTTGTGTCTCTCCCTCGGCAGTCCATCAACATAAAGGCCAGCAAAAGTTGAGCTACAAAAAATTGGTTTACTAAAAGTTTTTGCCATTGCAATATGCATATGTCCATTCGACTAGATGACTCAAAAGTTGCCTGTATTCTTGTTCTTGTTCTTGTTATTATTGTTGTTGTTGTTGTTGATATTGTTGTTGTGTTTATGCATGTTTGTCTGCATTTTGCTGCAGGAAATTAGACAAATTGCCGCAGTGGCCGTCATGAAAAGTTGATTTTTTTTGCCTTTTTCTGTAGATTTCCAGTTGTAATTTGATTGCAGACGGCCCCCAATCATATAAGTGCTTCCACAGAGTTGACAACCCTGGCCTAGAGGGGTACACATCCATTGATAGAGTGCATTCAGATAGCAGGCAAACAGAGTTCAAGTGTCGAAAGGTTTATAAATGTGAATCTACTCTGTTTTCTGCTTGTGGAACGAGTTCATCAATCAGCTCAACTTTTCAACAGTTCAATAATTTAACTACGACAATTAGTATTAGATTCTTTTCATTATCAGTTGATATCCCTTTCAATGTATACAGGAACTAGACGTTCGTATTCAGGAACTAATTCGTTCTTTCATTCCTCTGGCCAAATTTATTCTTTGCTTATTCTCGTATAAATTAACATTCGCAAAGCTTTCCTTTTGTGAACTAGTTCGAAAGTGAACTAGTTCGCTGCAGCTTAGTCCTCTTTCGGCATTTTCTTACATTGCCAATGACTTATTGAAAGTTTTCGAGTTAAGAGAATATCTTTTATATCAAAGTTTTCTAAAGACGAAAGTTCAATTCAACATTTGCGGTTGCTTCAAGGGCTGTACACCATTGCGTATACTTGTTAACCAAGTTGAGTGCCTACAAGACAAGGCATATCACACACACACACACACACACTCTTGCACAATTAGCGACCACATGAAATTCGAAACATTTTCAACTGCTAGTTACATAATTGCACATTGCTTCGCCACTTTTCCCCTCCCTAACCCGACTTGCTCGACTGTTACAAAATTCACGCCGAACTTCATCAAAATTCCAATTAGCGCTTACACTCAATTACAAGGCAAAGGCAAGGCAGCAGCTGCCACGCCCACACTACGCTTTGCTCGTAGACAAATACAAAAACAAATACAAATACAAATACAACCTCAAAACTGCGAGTACATTAAAACTTTTGCCAAATTACTCGCAGACTCTTAACTGTGAAAAGGATTGGGATTGAAATTGGGATTGGGAAAGGGATTGGGAATGGGAATGGGATTGAATTCTTTGAGATGGAGCTGCGTGAAGGGTTTGAGTCAAAACGAAAGAGTCGAGACAAAAAGCGAAATAGAAAGCAAATACCAATACAAACACAAGCACAAATATAAATAGAAATTGTACAAGTCCATTAAAGTTTTAAAGTCACATCGAATATGAGGAATGGCGTCATAAAGCCGAATGTCAAAGTTGTCAGCCTAAAGCAAATAGACAAGCGGGCGGCGCAGTGTGGGAGGGGAGCCGCAGGATATTGAAATTCATGTGTAATTATATATGCTGTATACATAATACAGAAAAGCGTAAAGGGAGCGCAGAGGAGCGAAGAGGAGGCAGACAAATCTTCGTCTCCTGCTGCTGCTCTAATTGTTGCGCGCACCACATGAAACAATTCCAGCAGCAAATACGTCTCGCTGTCATGCCACAAAAGGCGCACACGCACAACTACACACACACACTCACGCACACACACAGAGATACAGATACAAAGATACAAACAAAGCTCTGTCTGCCAATGGGGAAATTACCCAAGCCACAGCCAGAAGCAACCTTCAAATGATTTCATCAACGTAATACGATAAATTTCATAATGAAACGACGCGGTAATTGGCAGGCAGCCTTCCTTTGCCCCTAGCCTACCCTAACTTACCCTTGCCTCCCTGCATCCCCTTCCGCCTTTCTTTGTATGTATGTGTATGTGCTTATTATGCATAATTTTGGAATTATATTAGCTTGACTTTTTATCCTTAAACGAGAGGGATTCATTTTGCGGCATCGTATTTAGCTTTTTTGCCCAATTAAAAAGTATATTTTCCGCCCTTTAAACCCTTGGGCATTCCCAAGTTGAAATAAATGCTATGGCATTTTGCTTATATAATGCAGATTTCTTCTGCGATGACTACGAAATGAATACGTCGAACCTTTTTCTAGACAACAATAGACAATTTCCTTTACTAATCATCACAAATTATATAACCTTTAAAGTTGACCAAAAAGGTTTGAAATTGCTGAGCGTTTTTACTTTTTTAATATAAATCAAACTTTAAAACAAGCTTTATAATCGTTAGCAGCATTCAACTTAAAGAGTTTCTGTCCCTTACAGAGCTGTTGATATAACATCATGTCATATGTCTTGCAGAGGTTGAAATGTAGTTAGCAGCGCGCTAAATGTTCTGTCCCCTGTTAATTATCATAACTGAGAGAGTTGCGAGATCTGCTTACAGAGTCAGCGTCATTAGCAGAGCCTTGACAGTTTTCACCCCAGATCTGTATCTTAACATAATATAAGAGAGACTTGCATTACATGTGTACAGCTCAACCACTCTGTTATTTAACATAACATAGAAGAGGCTTACCATATGTTTGCAGAGAGTGTCCGTGCATTCATCAGATTTAAAGTTGAAATATTTTGAATTTAAAAAATAATTGCTGGGTGAAAAAAGTTGTTAAGCTTTTTGTTTTGTTTTTTTATAATTTTTTCAATTTATCCTTCGCTGAATTTTTTATGGGCTGGCGTGATATTTGTTTTCATTTCATTTATTACGAGTTGAAGCAAAAGAACCATTTTTATTGTAATTGTTTTATGCACGCGCTCATCACGCTCGGAACGCTTTGTTTATGGATCGGTTTGTCGACTTGTCCTTGTTGTCCCATAGTTCCCGTTGTCCTGCGTGTCCTGGTTCTGTTCTGGCTGCCCAGCAACAAAATGGCGACAAATTCATATGCAATATATTTGTGTTTGCATTTTGTCTCTTTTTTATTTATTTTTGTATGTTTTGTTTGCCGTTTGCCTTCACGAATTTTGAGCAATTTGTTAAAACAAATATCGAAACATATCTATTTGCACGGTTTTGCAATGTTTATGCGATGCAATGTGCAGCTGCCTCTATTCGTACACGTATTTACATATTTATTTACTTTTCTGATTATGCGGCGTTGAGCTTTAATTTGATTTATTTATTTAACCAGATTTGCTCAACTGTTTGCAATTATTCAACACGCACAAGCCTTGGCTATCAAATGTTAGCCAAGTGTTTGTTAACTAATTCATTGCATACGCCTTGGGTGGGGGGGATGGGGAAAGGCGTAAAATACCCTGTAGCTACAGGTTATTTAAATGATATACTTACGGGCATTACTTATAGTTATGCTAGGATTGCATATTGCATATCACGAGCAGTTTTTTTCTGGCCCGGGAAGCATTACCAAACACTCAGTCAAGTTTGCCATGCGGTTATTTTCCTGTCAAACTTTTGCATTGTAATTGAGCGTAAAAGGAAAACTTTTACTATGCCGTCTCTGGGTTGTTTTTCTTTTTCTTTTACCCCACATTCTGAGAACTGCATAGATGAGGCCCTTAGCAACGGCACAACTTGGCTGCTGCTTCTTAGCCATGTTGCCAAGCCGGAGCCGCAATTGAGGAAGCTACTCAAAAAATAACTTGTACATAAACTGTAAACAACAAACAGAAGTGTGGGGGGAGTTACAAAGGGTGGAGGAGTGGAATGGTGGAGGGGAGGAGGGGAGTGTGGCAAAAAGAGGTTTCCTTGTGGCTCTAGTGGCAGGACTGCTCATAAAGTTCAAGAGCAACATATGTTGTGGCATAAATTTATAAAGTCCTCAGGCTTGGATCTGCCTTCTTGTTTACTTTCATGTTGCCCAAAAACCAAATTATGGTTAGACTTTTAACTTGTTTATTACGCGCGCCTGGCAAAGCCTGTCTAAAAATAAGTTTTTTAATTTAATTTTAATGAAAATTTATGATTATTTCTTTCACACGCCACTTCGAGATACTTTCCTTCACTTTTTATTTTTCATTCTGATTATTATTGTTGTTCTCTGTTATTCTGTTTATTTTTTCAATTTGTTTTCTTCACGTATGCGCATTAAAAGCAAACACGTAAATTGTTTATTTGTCTCAAAAGTTTGCTGCCAACTCGGGAAAGTCGGCTTAATCTTTTCAGCCAACACACTTTGCTTGCCAGTATTGCAATTAAAATACGGCACAATCCGACTTATTTTATTTTTATTAACACACAAACTTTATTTGCCTGAAATTGTTTAGAAAGTGCGAAATTCTCAGCGCAAGATTATCTTTGTTTCTAAGTATTTCCACTTGAGATTGTGTAAAGTAAACTAGGTCGGACACCTGAGCATCGCATACAAAGCTGTCACTTTTAATCAGTGTGTTGAGCATTAAATTGTTGTAATATTTGCATGCTTCCTTTTTGACACATTCAACTATTATTTGCACAATTATTTGCTTTTCATTGATTTGTATTATTTATTGTTATTATTTCCAATCAATTTACTTCTGCATTCGATACGCAATTGAATTTGTGTTGCAAATTATGTCTAATATTATTATTGAAATTTCAATGGAACTACATTAATTCTGTGACAATTAATAGTCTTTTTGTATGTCTACGATGGATAGATATCCAACTATCTGTATATTTTGCTATCTATCTGTCGTTCCGTCTATTTGTCTATCAATGTATCTCCCTATCTATCTATTTGTCTTTCAGTTAATCCATCTGTTTCTCTATATATCCATCAATCTATTTATTTATATATTTTTTTGTCTATTTGTCTATCCATCTATTTATGAATTTATATGTCTATCTATCCATCTATCTATATATCTTTCTATATATCTATCTATATATATATTTATTTGTCTATCTGCTGTTCTAACTATTTTTTTGCCTATCTATTTATCTATACATATATCTGTCTATTTATTTATCTATCTATCTATCTATTTAAATATCTATTAATTTGTCTTTATGTATATCTAACTGTCATTCTATCCATCTGTCTATTCTATCTATTTGTCTCTCAATGCATCTATCTATATATCTCCCTATCCAAGTATCCATCGATCCATCTACTTGTCTGTCTATCTGTCTATCTATCTATCTATCTATCTCTCTATCTAACTATTTATATATCTATCTGTATGTCAGTCTATCTATCTGCCAGTCTATCTATCTGTCCGTCTATCTATTGCTCTGTCTCTGCCCTCTCCCTGTGAAATTAAACAAATCCATTAATCGTATGTTCAGTTCTCGTAATGTAACTGAAGAGCTGTATAAATATTAATAACGTTTCAAATGGCTTGCCACAATTGCCTGCTTCTCCTACTTCCCTCCCCTCGCCATGGTCCATGGAGGCATGTCAAACATATCAAAGATGGCAGCTATTGGGCATGGCCTGATGCCAGGGGGAGTGGGGGTGTTGCTAGGCCCTTTTACAAGTGCGACAAATTGCATTTGCTTAGCTCGTTGCACGGTTCATGTTAATGTCTAAGCTTTGTCTCGGCACAGTCAGGTTATCGAGTGAGGGAGAGGCGCAGAGGCAGAGAGAGAGAGAGAGAGAGAGAGAGAGAGAGAGAGAGGGCGAGCAAACAAACAGACAAGAGACAACGCTGAGAACATAACCCTAAACATTACAACATGCATCATCAACATAATCAACAACAACAACTACAACAACAGTCGTAGCACGCGTTTGTCATTCAACTGATATCGTCTCGATCTAAGAAGGGAGCGTGTGTTGAGAGGGGAAGGGGTACTGTCCGCCTACAAATTTAGCGATGTGCGTGCCAGCGAGTTCATCTTCCATTTCCCCATTTCTCCATTTCTCCATTTTCGCATTTCACATTTCCCAGCTTACAGTTAAGCTCTTCTCCACCTTTGTGTGTTTATATATTTATCTGCGTCTCGTATTAAATTGCCAACTCGTGTGTTGAGAACTCAGGCCTCGACTATTGTTAGCCCACTCTGTTGTTGTTGTTGTTGTTGCTGGTGTTGTGGTTGTTGTTGTTGTTGCCCTGCTATATTTGTAGTCATTTTTCTGCCATTACTTTTATCAGCATGTGAGCGTTGCGAGTCCATTTCCATTTTTAGCTTCAGTTTCAGCCGTAGTTTCTGCTTCTTCTGCCTGCTTCTCTTGTTTTTGTGCATTAAATTTTCTGCTATAAGTTTTCACTTGTCTCTCAAAGCCAACGCTTGAATACCCTTTCAAATGCGGACAGTGTATAATTATGCTTATCTTTAATATATTGCAATATAAACGAAAAATAGTTTTTCATTTGGTTTTCCTTGAATTTTCTTATAGAACACAACTACAACTAATAGCTGTAATAGCCAAGCAGTAGTGTATTAGCCAATAGCACTCTCTTTTCTCAGATCAGATGCGATGCTGACAGTTTTATGGCATCCGCTGAAAGTTGTAGACTTGATTTATAAATGAATAAAGTGAATCACGCGGCAAATGAAAGGAAGATCATTTAAGTAAATAGTATATATACTATATATATGTACATATATGTATTACATATATTAATCGATACAAAGGCCGTAATGAAATAGTTGAAAGTAAAAGTTTTGGTCAAATGTTACTTTCATTCAGTTGATTAACTCTTTGTATTGTTTTTTTCCGCAGTTAAACAGAGCTGTCTTTGTTAACTGAATTCATTCACTATTCGAGGTAAAGATTTGAGGACAACATGTTCATTTGAGCTTTTCTTATTGGCCAAGACACATGGCTTGCAGCTAAAATGGCAGACGGCTAAAATGCTGCTTTAGGCGCTGACAGGATGTCGCCGAGACGCTTGTCATGTGGCAAGGGCTTGTGAGAAAGAGAGAGAGAGAGGGAGAGAGAAAGAGCACAAGCTGCTGCCACAGCCGCAGTCACGACAAAGTTGCCTGATTGTCTTCCAGCCGAAAGGGGAGGCAACAAATTTGATGTACTCCTCACACATGTGAAGCGACTGCCATGCATGACAATTTTCCGCCAAGAGGGATAGAGCCTAAAGGGAAGAGGAGAGAAGAGAGAGAAGGGAGAGGGGGAGAGGACAAAGCAAACACACGCTCCACGTAAATTTCATGCAATTTGTTATGTTTTATGTGCCTCGTCTCGTCTGGCAGCTTCAACTCTGATGGGGGCGCTGCTCGAATGTTACGCCTGGGAATCTCAAAATGACAGACTTCAATTTATACAATTTATTTTATTAAGTCAAACATTTGTCTCTCTCTTCCCCTCTCTCCCCCCTCTCTCACTCACTCACTCTCTCTCTCTGGCGATGTGTGTATTTTTGCCGTTTTATTAACAAATTGATGAAACAATTTCCGCAGCGTTTAATATGGGGCAATTTTTTCAGCCTGTCCAGCCGCTTGCTGGATTTCCGCTCGGCAAGTAGAAAAAATGAAGAGGAAAATGTTGAATCAAACGGAGGAGGGAATAAAGAAGGAGAATGGGTGATGGGGGATGCGAAGGGGAGAGGGCAACGAATCAGACAACATTGCGAGTACATGAATTTGTCCCTTTATGGCACGTTAAATTTTCATTTTTAGTACAGACATAAAATCTAGGAAATTGGCAGATTTCAATTGGCCTGGTCTGGCCTGGCCTGGCCAAAAGGGCAGGAAGCACACAGTTGCTCAGCTCTCACCTAAGCGCCCATATAAATCTCAATTTATGTTCCCTATTTAGGCATTTTGGGCACGCAGCAACCATTTTGGTAAGGCTTTCGCTTTAGGCCTCAAAATTATTGAATCTAATTAACTTAAATGAAATGAATGAAGACTACAAATGCGCCTTGCCAAACTCGTAAAACTCTCCCCCTTCGGCAGTCGGTGAGTGTGCGGAGTGTGTGTGTGGGTGTGTGTGTGTGTGTGTGTGTGTGTGCAGCACGTTTAATTTATGGATGTGTATATAAATTCATTTGGAGCTCTTTAATTGCAGCTTAATGGCAGAAATCTTGTAATGGTTGACCATTCCTTACACTCTTACCCTCACTCTGCCTCTCCCTGCTTCAGTCTACGCCTCGGCCTGTGTCTGTGCCTGAAGGTCAACAGATTGATTGAGGATTAGTCTGCCAGTACAAGACCTCAAAGTGTTGTTTGTGCTTGTGTTTGCCTTTCTTTTCGCAATTGATGACCGAACTAAATTCAAACTGAAGCCTTATAATTAATCATTTAGCAAAAGGGACGCCCCTACTCAAACTGTGGCTGCTGTTCCAATATTTATAATGTAAATTGGGTGCCAGATTGTGGACCATATCTCTTATGATGTTAACTGCATTTAGATAAATTGAAAATTAACCGTTTAACTTTGCAGTTTCCAATGGACTTTACTTACTTACTTTACCCAACTCAATCGAGTTCCTGCCCAAAACTATCAAACATCTTGCCTTGTTTTATGTTTAAATGTATGTGTATATATGTTAATGTATATATATTTGTATATGTATATTTATCTGCTCTTCAAAAGCGGCAGCAACGACCTGACCTTAGTGCAAACTTGGCCCAACAGTTTACCGAGCATATTTTTGACACTCTGTGACTTTCAAGTGATTCTTGGCAGGCTTCAATCAGAAGGGAATGTCAATAACTTTATTGACTCTTACCTAAATAAACTTACAACAGCAACAATGTTGCAATAAACAAAATCAGAGTGAAACTGAGCCCTCAGGTGAATTCCTTCCCTCTGCTTTGATGAGTTTCCCGTCATGAGTTTCTGTTTTGTTGCTCTTTTTGGCATAAAATCAATTTGCGACTTTACTTTGAACCCTTCAATTGCCAGGACATTGGCCGCCGGCTACAGATAGCGACCTCATGCCACTTTTCCCAACCCAAATAGCTTCATTTACGTAATCCCAAATAAAAAGGAAACATTTTCTATTTGTCACACGCAAAACATGAAAAATATCCCAAAAATGGATTTTTCAGCAATAAAAATTGCAAAAGTCAGCATAAAATATGTATAAATATGGCCATTGTCAACAAAATCTATAAAAAGCGAAAACTTTTACGCATCGCAGCACAAAGTGACCCCGATAAAGTCGATGTAAGCCCACACTGTAAACGCCTTTTTCCATTTGGGCCCCAAAAACTGTGGAAACTTTTTAATGGATTTTCCCGTTGGATAAGATTTGATCAGAACTAAAAGCATCTACAGTCGATATGGGGACTCTGCAAGATGTAATGAGCCAGATTTTCTACACAATTTCAAATTTAGTTAATAAAAATCATGATAAACTGTGGAAAAACCCTTTGAAAATGTCTGCAAAATTATTTGTAGTTTGAATTTGTTGTTTGTTCTTGTTGTTGCGGAAGTATTTCACTGACAGATTTGATGCTTTGTGTCCATCATGCTCATCATCCTCAGTTGGAGTATTCAATCTGCCCCATTAGTCTGTCCATCCGTCTGTCCGACCGTCCGTTCGTCAGGCTGTCAGTCAATCATTCAAGCCTCACCGCGCTGCGTTTGAGGGTCTCAGAATTGTTTGTCTGTGAAATTTGAGTAGGCAATTTTAATAATTTAAGTAAATGATCCATCACAGTTACAGTTAATCTATCAAAGACAGCCGAGAGGGGACAGACACACACACACACACACACTTTGATATATTTCTTCTTTTATTTTTTTTGGTTAACAAATTGTCTTGTTAAAAGTTTTCTGCTTTTGCTGCTGCCTGTCCGCAAATGGCCGACTGAAAATAATATAAAAAGTGACTGCAAAAATGTTGAAAAATGCTTTCTGAAAGTGTGTCTGAGTCTGTGTGTATGTGTGTGTGTGTGTGTGTGTGTGTGCGTGTGCGTGTGATAAAGAAATTTGCTGGCTATTAGTATTTAAAGCGTTAAGTCATTTATATTCATTTGGATATTTGGCCTAAATGAGACGAACACTTGATTGCCAAGTGTTGATGGATAATCGTAATGGCCCACAGTGGACAGGACCCAGCAAGGACATTGAACTGACAAATGATTAGCAATTGAAGGCAGCTTAAATAAGATTAAATAAAGTGCAATTCTAAAGTCCCTCTTAAGCTGCTCTACTCAGGGCCACTTTAAAGAAATTCACTTTGAAATCCCTAATAGAAGTTCTTAGAATGTTCTGTTCTTTGTTTGATTTGAGTATTTGAATGCTGAGTATTTGCATTATTAGAAGTCAATGAGATGAATGAAAACTCTAGAAATATTTGTATAGTAACTCAGTTTGTAGGATCTATTCTGGGCAAAGGATGTCTGCCAGTTGAGGAATTGCTTATAGCAATGTTGAGTTATAGTGAGTGTATAAAAGAGGAAATTATCATTATAATTAAATATGTAGAAATATTTTTATCTGCTAGTCGAATTATCTCTAAATAATAAATATATAATACAATAATTTATCATAGTAAACTGAAGTTTTGTCGTACAGTTCTCAGAGTGAATACCTCTGCGCCACAGGGTATCTTCTAGTCAACCACACGCTGTATACTCAAGCAGCAGTCTTATGCTCTCTTGGCCTCTTAGCAATTTAGTTGATTATAAGAACGTATGTGATTTTTTTATGAGCCATAAATTCACTTTTCGACAATATCCTGAGAAATGCGAAATGCTACGCAAAGGATTTCTTAGGCATTGTAAATGGAAATCATGCCAAATGCAAATTTACCATTTTCCTTCGTTTTTTATTCTCTTTTCCCCTTCTCTTTAACCTTCTCCTTCTCCCCTTTGCTGTCTTATCGCAATATGTAAATTTTGTTATTTTATTGCTTGGGCACTCATCAAATTTCAAATCACTTTTTTTTTCTTAATACTCATAAGTCAATATCGAAGGTCGAGTCAGGCACGGTACAGCTCGCAGCTGCTTAGTTGAATACAAGTGAATTCTAGTGAATACAACGAAGTGGGACACATGGCAGACAGTCAGACAGACAGACAGGCAGGCAGACGGCTTGTCATACATCAATCTCTTGATGGACGCCCAGCTGCAAATAGTTGAAGCCGCTTAGGCACGAATTTCTATAAAAATATTTATGCAAAATCCTGCGAAGCGACAATTTAAGCCAGCGCTGAAAGGGACCGTAGGGGGGTGGGGAGGTGAGATGGGAGAGGGGCGAACATGAAGGGGATCCGATCGGCTGTGCGTGAAAAATTTCAGCAAACGATTTTCATAATCGATTTTCAGTGCCTCCTCAATGGCTGTTGACAACAGCAGCGGCTTGTGGAGGAACAGGAGGTATGGCAGTGGTATTGGAAGGGGGGAGGGGGAAGTGGGAAGGGGTGTAGATGCTTGTCAACCTTTATCAAAAAGAAAAATAAAAATAAAAAGGATATACAAGAGAGGCCCTAGTGGGGATGAGAGGCCAGACGGAGTCAGAGCAAAGCCGAGACAAATGCGACATGCGTCTGTTGACAATATATCAACATGTGGAATGCGGGCGGGATGTCACCAAAGAGCAGCAAAGCAGGGCAGGAGGGGGGCATCAGGATAGGGGACTAGCTATAGCCGTGACTGTGGCTGTGACTGTGACTGTGACTGCGACTGCGACTGTCCTGGCTGGCTTTCAGACTCGTTGAAAAATATGCAAAAGACAAGCCGGCTTTACAATTTTTCTACTTGACTTTGACTTTTATCCATCTGTGTTTCCCTGATGTTGTTCATCTCGTAGTTGTTGTTGCTGTTGCTGTTGTTGTTGCTGTTGTGAATGCTGTGTTCGCCAGCAGGTCAAGTAATCTTTAAAGTATACCCCGTCTGGGTCTCCTGCTGGTACGGCGATGGCAATTCAAAAGCAACAAAGCGCGTCTAATCGATTCGCTGGCGTCATGAAATTGACTGGGCGGTTATAGGTCTTAGCCATAGTCTGGTCTTAGCCATAGCATGAACTCTGGAATGTGCTTCAAAACCCGTTTAGTGGGCGGGTATGTGACAATAGTTGTGTGAACCTCATAGCAGAAGATTAAGCACAACATGTGATAAGCAACAGTTGCAATATCCTTTCTTTCTATCTCTACTTTCTTTTTAAAGCAGACTTGACTGAGTTGGTTAAATGCTTAAAGCATATACTCAGCTATTTTCTGTGCTGAACATTGAATGAAAATCAAGGAGATACTTGTTTGAGCACTACTCAAATCAACACAATCAATGAAAGTGGAATGATATGCACTTTAGACTGGGCAAGAGCAAAGAAAGCACTTACAATCAGTATATACAATATACAGCATTGAGATACATTTATTCTACTTATATTTATATTTCAAGTGTCGAACTTAAGCTTCAGCTAGATGCTGATATATGTTGGCTATTAAGCAATCGCAGGAATTGTCGACAGGGCGATAGTAGTCTAAATAGTTCTTGAGGAAAGTTGCAAGTAATGAATTAAATATTAAAGACACAGTCTAATGATAATTAGATAATTCAATATTAATAACTACATTTTAATTAATTCATTTCCTAATTTCCTAATAATTCAATTGTAGGAAATATCAAAGCATTTGTTAACAACTGTTAACTGTCCAACTGTCTATCTGTTCGCTTGTTATCATAATCAATTATTTACATGATTTCGTGTTTGAATTTGTAATTAACTACAGCCAAGTTTAGCTAGTTAATGCTGCTTTTAGTTAATTTATACATTTAATTCGATCTCTTGACTTGTCGCTAGTATTATCCATACTGTTTATAGAACCATCTCATATAGAAATAATTCACAATGAGAAATAACTACTCATATGTCTAGTTACTTCGATACTTCTGCGTCAACATTTGGCCAGTTCTATCGTTATCGCTATGTATTTAAATATATATATATATATATATATATATATATATATATATATATATATATATATATATATTCCGACATCCTTAATGCCATTTCAGGACTGCAATTTTCTTGCTGCCTGCTCGATTACATTGTTGATTGCTTGGCGTTGTTGTAACAATACCAAATATCCATTTATTACGTCCTTTTGTTGCCATTGCTATCATTAATTTCCTGGTTTCTCCAAATACAAATAGCAATTTGCAGGAATCCTTGGACGCTTTTGAATGGCATCATAGCCAGGCCTGGGTCCATGGCTAATTATCAAACTGAGCTTGGCCATTGTCTTGTTTATCTTTTGACAGCTTGCCACACATAATGAGGGAGAGACACGAGTCGTATCTGGGCTTCAGAGCATTTTCCATAATGAAATGCTGATACATTAAACAGATTTATTAAACGTTGCCTTCATTGTCGACGTTGAGAGTGCTTCCTCACTCCCTACTCCCTACTCCCTATTCGCTACTCGCTACTCCTTCTCCCTGTCAGACTCCCTCAAACTTCTGCGAAAAACTGAAAACTGTCATGGACCGAGGTCTTTGGTTGGCTCGAGCGCGTGCTGAGTTCTGTGGTTTGAGGTGGTGGCATTGGTTTGCGGCTTGGTTGCTTGGCAACTAAGTGGGGGAGCAAAGGGGAGCAACTCGTGCGGCTAGGGAGCAATGGCTGGGGAGGGGGCTACAACCGCCTGCAGCTAAGCGCATTGCGTTTGTCAAATTTTGACGAGCTGCGTCGCGTCCGCGTCCGCGTCCGCGTATCAATTTGGCGCAGTTCCCTTTGAAATCCATCTCTTTTTATATCCTTAAGCTAAATTAAAGCAAATATTACATTTCGTTAATCCTTTGATGTCTGAGTGAGCTTCACCGAGAGTGGACTTATGCTGATTAAGTTGCAGACTTCATAATGAGATACTACATGAAAGTATATTAATGAGATGAGGTGTTTACTAAAGTTGAGCTTTAATGAGATTAAGTCGAGATTGTCAGCACTTACAGCAGTGTCAGTCACAACTGTACTTCAGTTCCTTTGACTTTACTTGAAGAATGTGAACCACAAAAGAAGACTCCAACAATTTCCGCCATCGAAGGCAAACAAATCACATTGTGAGAGAGGGAGAGAGGGAGAGAGAGAGAGAAAGATAGAGATAGGGAGAAGCGACACGATTGTCATTCATAATTTAACTGAGACTTGCTACTTGACGACATCCAGTGACGACTAATTTCCACACCAGTCCGTCATCTTCTTCTGGGCCATGGCCCAAACGCAAAGGCAAAGCAATCGAAACAAATCTGAAAAGAATACAAAAATGTTGGTCACGTAACAACTTTTTTTGCTCGCTTAAAAAAATTACAATTTGCAGCGTCGAGAATGTCATGATTAACAAGTACAAGAGGAGTCTTTTAGCGGTTGCTTGACTATCAAATACCCTGTACCCTATGCTTATACGTTCACAAAAATAATTATACAAAGAAATTCAAATTCCTACAAACAACCTGCAAGCTACTGCCCGCTAGATGGCGCCATCGTTGCTTTGCCTGTTTATTTCTGAGTTAAATAATTTCTTGAATAACTTCTGTGCTTATCACAATAAACAAGCTGTTACGCACATTTGCTTGCAGTTATTATACCTCTCATATTTTCATAACAGGGTATAAAATTTTCAATGTCTATAGATATTTGCGTAATTGGCTAACAGGACAATCAGGATTCGGAAGAGTACATAAAACATTTACGCAATTTTAATTTAATGTAAATAATTTTAATGAGACTTATTTTTAATTTCAATCACGTTGTAAATTGTCTGTTCTCTGACTTAAAACGTGTGCTAAATAATAATAAGGAAATTCTTAGCAAATTGCTTTTTTATTTGAACATTTAATATACAATTTGTATAGACATTTATTATATTTTCTAACATTTAAAATATAATTCGAATAGATATTTTATTTATTAAATTAGTTATTTATTTTATTTCGTAACATTTAATATATAATTTGTTGAGATATTTAATATATTTTATGTATTTAATTGTTTATTTCACCATTTAATATGCAATATGTATAGATATTAATTATATATTGTAACATTTAATATATTATTTGTATAGATATTTATTTTATTAAATTTGTTATTTATTTTATTTTGTAACATAATTTAATTAATTTTATTTATATAGATATTTAATTTAATTAGTTATTTAATTAATTTTATTATATATTATATTATTTAATTTAATTAGTAATAACTAATTTATTTTATCAAGTTTATTTTGTAACATTTAATATATAATTTGAATAGATACTTAATTACTTTAATTTTATATTATTATAATAATTTAATTTTATTTATTTTATATATTTATTTTATTTTTGTAACATTTAATGTATAATTTGTATTTATATTTATTAAATTTAATTAGTTATTTATTAATTTCATTTATTAACATTTAACATATAATTTGAATATATATTTAATTTATTTTATATATTTATTTAATTTAATTAGTTAATTAATTTATTTTTGGCATTTAATATATAATTTGTATAGATATTTATTTAATTTGGTTAGTAATTTGTTTTATTTTGTAACATTTATTTGGTTATTATTTAATTGGTTTCATTTTATCGTAATTATATTTGTTCAATTACAGTTCAAGTCCCTAAAAAAGTAATTAAATATATTTCTATATTTAATTTATTACAAGAGTTATAGTTTTTGTTCAATTACTTTCAAGTTTCTTTCAAATATTTAAATAGTTAATTTTTGTTGTGATGCAATGGAAATCTCTACATTTTCTTTGATTGTTTTCTCCAAGTGTTTCCTAGCTGAGCAACAAATTGTAGAATTGAGGCTTGCTTTGGTATTACGAGTAGAGTCAACATCCTGAACAGAATGCAGACTTATAGTGCGCCTGGCTGGGCAATTCCACAACAAAAACAACAGCAACAGCAACAACAACTAGAACGATAACGACAACAAACTCAAGGCGAGTCGAGTCGAGTCGACAGAGTGCTCAAAATTTTTCGCGCGTTGACTGCTGAAGTGGCACTAGGGGTGTGGCTGTAGGGATAGGGGGGAGCGGGGGTAGCAGTGTCCTTTGTCACAGTCAGGGACGGACAAGGAGAAGGACGTCTGCGTCTTTTGCATTTGGTGGGCGGCAGCCGCAGACTGAAATTACAAATTCAGCACAATGTCCCTTTGTCATTTATGCATTCGCTGTATAAATTAGGCACAATGAATCTCAACGTGGTTGTTGGACTTGTTCTTGTTCTTGCTCGTGCTCTTGTTCTTGCTCTTGCTCTTGGTCTTGGCTCTTAATCAGCTGAAATGTGTTTGAACTTTGTTTCAGGTGGCAGTGGCAGCGGTGGCGGCGGTGGTGGCAGCGGTGGCGGTGGCAGCTCATCGGACATATCCAAAGATCATTGCAATAAAACGGTGGACATATTCGAGGACATCAGTTCGCCAGAGGTCAGCAATCAGAATGTGGGACGTCCCCTCACCTGCTGGTATCGTTTTCGTCCCCTCAAGGGATCCCCCCGTGACTTTGTGCTCCGACTGCGCTTCAAGAAGTTCAAGGTTGGGCAGCTGCTCAATGCCACCCACTGTGAGGGTGGCTACCTCCAGGTGAGTGCCTCCCACTCCAATGTCTATATGAGTTCAGTATGTGTTTGTGGTAATTCTGATTTATGACACCGCGGCAATCAAATCTAATTTATAACTGTGCGTCGCCTAAATGATGACATATGTCTCCCCACGTAACTCCCATGCAGTCGCCGCTTGACAGCTTTATGGGCACAGGACGACAGGGGAGACAGGACATCGTTGTGAAATCCAATTCGCACTGGCAATTTATGTGTCGTCCTCGTTGTCCTTGTTCCTCTCCCCGCTTATCATTTGATTTGACTCTCCTTGCAGATTGTCGACGGCAATGCCAAAACAGACGTATCCAATCGCCGAGAGCCGGGAATGTTCTGCGGGGAAGCGGAGCAGCCGCAGACCTTCATCAGCGAGACGAGTTATGTGAAGGTTCTCTTCCATACGGACAACTTTACGGATCAGGTGAGCTCTAATTATATACCAGTTAATTATTGTTGACCCGATTGTTCCCCTTTATGTCTATTAATCCGCTTAACCTCAAGTTAATTATAGAACAACTTCCCGTCGCCGCCGAGTCTTGGCATCTAGACAACCAACCAATGCCGCTCTTAGCCCTCCATTTGTCGCACCTGCAACACCTGCCCACTGCGGCTAACCTGCATTTGTCGCCTATTCCAGAGGCTTCCAATTACGGCAAAAAGTTCCCATCCCAGTCCGCAATGTCTATCATCAGCTTGCCAAGACATCAAGGCACTTACACTAATAAACCAGACCTATCCGGATCTTTGCAGATGTGTCACGTAGTCAGGCTTCTCTATGTGCTCATCCAGAACATCCAGAAGATCCAGGACACACATTCACATGCACATACATATACATATGTACATATATTTATATTTATCACATAATTTAAGCAAAATATTACAGCACACAAGTCCTTGCTGTCGTCGTCTCCATCTGCCGCTCTTAGAACTCATTTTTTGTACCCTCTTCTGAGTTTTAAATCAATCAAAGGGGATTCATTTCGTTGCTAAAGTTGCCGCTTTAAAAGAAACTGTTAGAATAACTTTAAGACTAATCAAAAGTGGAATTGAAAAGTTGTTAGTTGTTGTTGACTTAGTCAATCTTTCAATAATAGAAATTTATTATGTTTTCTTTGCTATCCAATTTCTGTATTGTTTATTCCACTTCTACACATTTTTATCAATTTATTTAAAATGTACATTTATTGTCAATTAAAATACATTTATAATAATTGAAAGAACTGTATAGAAATTATGATAAGATGTGTTAAGTAAGTGCTAGATTGTTTGAAAAAAGGGTATTCTACTGCTTGCAGGGTATGCACTAGTCGCATACTCTCTTCTGCATTATTGTTAGGTGTTTTATTTAGATTTTTTCTGCAACACATTCATCCGCATTCTCGTCTTTTTTTATAGTTGTTTGTTGCCTGTTTTCTTTGGCTGTGACCCGTGTTGCTCTATCTGCTTGGCTGCATCCATGCAACTCACTTTCGCACTTAGCCTTCCCTATGTGCAGACACATAAATACATATACATGTTCACACACACACACACACACACACACACTCACACATATGTATATATGTACATGTGCTTGCATTATTCAGCTCTACGTCTCTGGGACGTGAGCGTGGGCGTCGTCACCTGACTGTCGTCTAGATGGTGTCTGTTGCATCCCTCATTTCTCCACCTCATGGCGACCTTTTGGAGTGACTGGCGACTGGCGACTGGCGACTCTTAGCCCGGTTGCAGGTTCTCTACTTATGTGGAACTCTGTTCACAACTCGAATTCCATTTAGACTCAACTGTCTGTCTGCTTGTCTCTCCATTTGTCTTTCTTTCTCTGACTTTATCCTCTGCATGGCATTGCTTTGTTTTATTTGCCACATTTGCATTTACGAAATTAAAAAAACGTTTTTAAATTTAATAAAAATAATATTTCTATTTTGTATTATTGCTTTGAGAAGTTTTTGTCTTCACAAATGTAAATATTCATAAAGCCAAATGGTTTCTCAGTCTAATTGTAAATCTATTTCAAAATCTTGGCAAGTCATTTGATTGGATTTCACTTATAGCAGCTTAATAAAGAATTCCTTACACTTTGCTTAGCTCAGATCGTTAGCTACACTCCTCTCTCTTGGCGTCTTTCAGTCGGAAAGCCAAAGAATCTGCTCAGTTCCAATTGCTATATATAATGTCTTTCAGTAGCTTAGTTTCGTTGTTGTTGTTGTTGTTGCATTCATGGCTTAACTTCATGCTGCAGCTTACAAGTTGCATGAAGTGCAGACACAACAAACAACAACACACCTACACACCTACACACACATACACACAGCAGCATAACTAATGCCATAAAAGAGTGTTCCATGCACAAGATAGACTCTCGCTCAGCTGCAGAGCTGCTGCTTCCACTCCTGCTTCTGCTCCTGCTTCTACTCCTGCCTCTACTCCTGCTTCCACGCCCGGGCCTGCCCACCAGAGTGTCTTATGCACACCTTAATGGAGTCATAAATATTTATGAAAACTCGCCCCGTTCGCTGGCTGGAGTTGGCTGCTGCTTTGGCCGGTCGACAGCTCCAGTGCGAAAGGATGCGTAGGTTGCTCGGGTAAAGGGGTAAAGGGAAGCAGGGGGAAGCTGAAAACGCTTTGTTTTTGCCACGCTGATTTTCCCGGAGTTTTCCTCGTCTGCTGCCACAATTTTTGCCACTTATTTTTGCGCGAGCGAGCTGCAAAATGCGTTGCATGCAGGGCATGAAAAACTGCCAGGTTGGATATCATCCTTTATAATAAATAAAAATAATAATAGAGCCCTGGCATGTAATAACATTGCCACGCACACAATTTAATGAGCAGAACATTGCATTCCACACTGCGGCAACAACAAATGAAAATGAAAATGAAAATGCACAGAAAAAAAAAGAAAAGAAAAAAACAATTTGCACATTAACATAAATTCAGTGGGAATAAATCAAAAATAATTTTCACAAATTGGCAGACAAACGGCATCCGTGCGTCAACCGAGAGACAAAAAGCCAAAAATATCCACGCGAAATCTGAATGATTTGTAATTTATTCGAGCACAAATTTGCCAGGATATTAAAAGGAATCCTGGGCAACGGGGACGGGGGAACATTGGGTCATTGGGGGTCGCATTGATGACGCGACAACGTTGGCATGACGATGCTGCAGTGCATCCGCATCACCATCCATAACGAGTTGCATCATCAGAAATATTCAATGCATTTAAAGTCACATAATGCGGCAAATATGAGCTGCAAATGGAAAAGAATGCCAATGGCAATGGCAATGGGAATGGGAATGGGAATGGGAAAGGGCAAGGGAAAGGGACGTGTCCATGCACAAAATTCGCACTTGCAGTGGAGGGAGGGGATGCCTGAATGCCAACCTGACTGCCAGCCAGCCAGCCGGGCTGCCAACGAGGCTGCCTGTCTGCCATTGTTCACATCGTTAAGTGGCGCTAACGTCATTGACGCCGGTAACGCATTTAATATTGACATGTGCATTACGTTCCACCATCGCGGAGAACCCACTAGAAAGCCGTGACAGGGCATTCTGCTGATGATGATGATGCTCCTGCTGCTACTCCTGCTGCTCCTGCTGGTGATGGAGTGGAAACTATAGCAGCCTGGATAATTTGTTATATATAGATTATATACATATATACTTAAAGAGGAACAACAACGAGCTGCAGCAGCATCTGCATTCGCGTTCAATCAACCTGACTTACAACTATCACATTTCTAATCCATTCACTCCATAAAGTTGCATGAATTTCATACAAAATGTGGCTTATGTTTCTCAGCTAACAAATTGATTAATTTGATGTCACTTTATTCTGAATTTGTCGAGTGAAATGGCTGGCAGTCTTAGTAACGCTGCACGCTAATATATGTTAAATGCTGCCTGCTATGGCAAATATAAGAATTGCTGCAAAAGCGTTTGAATTACATGAAAAATCACTGCGAAATATGAAGAAAGTATCACTAAATTACATACGTAAATACTACAGAAGTACTTTTATTAAGTATGCAGTTAATTAAGAATTCTGAAGTCTCTGGACAGCGGATATATCATTCGTTTGTCTGTCAGTTAGATAATAAAGTATATAAACATACATCCTTTGCAATGCAGACTGCTAAAGTTGCTAACTCATTCAATGCTCATCCAATTGCCAAACGCCAAACATTTCCAACTGGGGCTACGGCAAAGTTGGCTACGGAAAAGCAGCTGCGCCTACGTCATTGCAGCAGGTCATTAGTGTTGATGAGGCACACGGCCAGAATGGGGCCAGAGTGGGCACAGAACGGGGCCAGAGCACAGGTCAGAAGAGGGATCAGAAGAGGGGTCGGCAAAAGCCAAAGCAGGGAACGAACAACGAACAACGAAACAACTGTGAAACGTGTCGCGTGGGCAAACAACCACACTGACGACAACGGTGAACACAGAAATGCAATGTCTTCGTGAAGTCAGCACAGCAGCACAGCAGGCTGAAACGATACTGAACATTTTGGCAGTGAATGGGCGGGAGATGTGCAGGTGCAAGAGGGCGTGGCAATTGTCTGAAGCTGGCGGGAAATTGACAAAATTCATCAACTAGATCGCATCGCAAAGCTACTAATGGCATGCAGTTTAGCAACTCGACAACATTGGACAGCGTTGCGTATACGTGATTTGCGTAGTGCTTAAAAACAACAGCAAGAGCAAGAGCAACAGCCTTGCTAACAATGCATACATTTCAACTCATTTAGCCTGATTCTCTATACGGTTTTGTTTTCTCTTCTCTTTTCAGACCTACTTCACATTCGATTCACGTGCCGAGCAACAAACCGAAGTCTATTTGCGCTATGGCCAACATCCGGAATTGTATCCAAATCGTCGTGGTGAAGTTGTGCAGGGGTGCGTATACTTAATAAGGAATAGAAGGAAGAACAGAGCAGACCAGAGATGGAGATGGAGATGGAGATAGAGATAGACGACTGCCCGCTGTGACTCGAGCTTATCGATAATGTTTAGCGCCTTTGTCCCATTTTTATGGGCTTCTTTTGGGGAGAGATGAGGAGGCTGGAGTTCTAGGGAGCATGGCAGCCAACTGACAGTTACTGCTTTGTAGTCAGCGATGCGTTAATTTAATTTTATTATGTTGCACGCAACTTGAGTGGTTTTTGAAGGGGACACGATGTCATCGACAATATTGGGAACTGCTCCAAGGGGAGAGACAAGCAGAGAAGAGCAGAGAATAGTAGAGCAGAGAAAGAGAGAGAGGGAGAGTGGGATAGGATGATAGCATTTCATAATCATATGCGAAAGGCGTTAGCAGCAGGGAGCAGGGGACAGGGGGCGTGGCATTGCGGTAACAGAAGGTCGCATAAAATTGAATTACAATTTGCCAGTTTGTCCAGGAGTGGGCGGGGCCGTAGATAGGGTGGCACTGCGGCAACATAAACTCGCGGAAAATGTACACAGAGAGAGAGAAAAAGAGACACAGAGGGAGGCAGAGAGAGAGAGACATTAGGAGACAGCAATTGCTGTTATGGGCTAAAACGAGCATTCAGTTATCCCAAAAAACTTTGCAGACATTAAATTTCATTTGATTTCCTTTCGTTTTTCTCTCTCTCTCTTTTTATTTTTCTTTTTATTTTTTTCTTGCTTCGTCGTCTAACTTTTATCTTAATAAAATAAGTTGCAAGTTTTAAGCATTTGGTTTGGTTATTTGGATTGCAGAGTCAGAAGGGCCAGATATTCTACCATCTCAGCGAATATTTTATGCATACGTGAGTTCTTCCCTCAAACGAAAGCAAAACTTTCAGATAGGCAGTTTTTTGGAGTCCTAAATTTGCGGAAATTACTAAACCGGAAATGCCATAGCTGGAAGTTATGTGAGGCCATGAAATTTAAGTTATATTTTGCTGACATTCATCAATTCAATCAAGAGGGAGATGGAGAAAGACAGAACGTAGTCACTTAAAGGAGATTGAAGCGTCAACCAAATCCCAATCCAATGACAAATACAAACAAAGCAAACGCCCACATGGTCAATATGATTTTTATGCTAATTTGCGGTCACGCGCATGGATATTCACTGTAGCAATTCAGGCTAACCCAACCGAACACCAAACGGCAAACAAATTCAAGTAAACTACTGTAAATGCTCGACTTGTTGATACCGCTTACATATGTAAACATGCAATCAGTGTTCGCTTAACAAATTGAAGTGTCTACGTTAGTTTTAACAAGTATTTAGGTAGCTACCCTTTTGAATAAACCTACAGGGTATCAGTATAAAACGGAAGTCAACGACAATGGCCAAATGAAAGTCAAATTTTCATGAGCAGTGAATAAGAATGAAAAGAATGGGGTGGGAAGGGGGAAATAGAAGTGAAATTTAGAGCACAAATAAAATGGTAAATGGTAATCATATTTATGCAGCTTGAAGCGGGGTGACAACCCTGGCGATGCGTTTGTTTGACTTGAACAAATTGAAAATTATACGCACGGCTATCCATACAATTTTACAGTTGTTTTTGTAATTCAAGAACAATTTTACAAGGTTTTCCTCGCAAGGGAAACTGCTCAAGAATTTCCAAATCAGTGAACACAATTTTCTGCTTTTGTTGTTTCTCGGTTCGGTTCGGTTCAGTTCAGTTCTTTGTCGTGTTCGTTGCCTGCCAGGCAATTCCAGCAATTAATTTGTTGGATTTGTGCCCAAGAGGGAAAACTAGCGAGAAGTGAGACAGACAGGCGAAAGTCACAGCGAGAGAGAGAGAGGGAGAGAGAGGAAGAGTGAGATATTTAAAGCCAAAAGATTGAAGACATCTATTGGCGTGGGAGGAGAGTAGCGAGAACGCTTCTCAGAATAGAAAACTAATTGAATTTAATTACAAATTTCTGATATATTTTTGTATTATTGTCTCTGTTTCAGTTCGTACTGCGAGCGGGAATACCGCGACTGCCGTCTGCAGACCTGCTACGTCCAATCCCCGGCATATCCTGGCCTATATCCGCGTGCCCTCAACTGCCGCTATAAGCTGCACACGCGACAACCCTACATCAAATTGTATCTACAGAATGAACAGTTTGCGGTCGATGGCCAAAGGTAAGCGAACCCCCCCCCCCCCACGGGATTCACTCTCTTGGCTGTAACTCTGCGGCATATGCAAATTCAAATTGCCGAGAGAAATTAGCGCCAAGTTTAACACCCTGTAATTTGTCATTTTGGCACAACGACGACGATTGCAATTCCTCGACCGAAATTTCCAGCTATTTTTTCTAATTTTTTTTACATTATTTTTGACATTTTTTGTTCGTTTTTTTCTTTTGGCATTGGCGAACAGTCAACATTACGTGTGCTGTTCGGTTTGGAGTTGTTGTAATGCATTTGGCATGCTGACAATGACAATTTGACAGAGCGCTCTGGAAAAATTGGCACCAATTTCGTGGAAAACGCTGGCGACATGTCACAGACCCAATCCCAATCCGCAGTTTCCCAGTTCCCCCAGTTCCAGCCCAATCCACACTCCATTCCCATTGCCACCAGTCAGCAGCCACCATTCAACAGTCACCAGTCACCAGTCGCAATCACAATCACCAGCACCATCAACATTACCGTGACAAACCGAATCTCCTGTCTGCCCCAAAAAACCCGCATTGCCTTGCACTTTGTCTGTCCACATGCAAATTGGCTAAAGGATTACATTTTCAATGAGTTTTCCTGGTGTTTCAAAACAGACATTGTCGATTTGCCATTTGCTATTATTAATGTGAAATTTATGAAATTGTCTAGTAGTTTCTCTGAATGAAAGGCAATGAATCCAAGACAAATGCGATTCGAATTTCTAAGAAACTTTCTTACGATTTGCTTCAACTTATATTACAATTTGTTGGCTCTTTGAAATAGTGAAAAACTGTGTAGTTCCATTGGTGTGGAGTTGCCCTATAATCGCTTCGTGGATTTTGGTTGAGCTGCCACATGGAAAGCATTCCTGGGCTGTGAAATCTCTTTGGAGTATTAGCAGCTCTTTGGGGACCCTCGCAAAATGCCAGCTGTGTGTTTTGGGCTTAAATCAGAACTTAAATATTTTATGAATTGCCCAAGTGGCTGCCGAGGGTTTTCACCCAACAACCAAGTCTAAACCCCCTGCTGAATTTACCTGTGCTCAACACAATTTACATTTGCCATTCACTGACCTTTCACAAACGTTGCGGGCGGTCATTAAACATTTCGCCCATTTCTGCTTTATCATTGCGCCAAAGGGGGGAAGATGCATTTAAAGCGGGGAGTGTGGGGGTGAGGAGGTGGGCAGCCATTCTGCTCTTAACACTTCTCTAAGAGACTGGGTAGGGAGAGGGAGGAGGCTAGGGGTTGGCACTTTTGCAAATAGCCTGAAAAAGTGTCTAAGTATCTTAAAGCTGTTTGATGTGCAAATGCCAACGCCAGTCAGCATATTTCAGTTGAGTCTCTTATCCCTCCTTCTTGCTCCTTCCTCCTACTCCTTCCTACTCCTCCATCTTCTCCTTCCCGGAATCGCACGTGCACATCAACTGGCAACTGGCAACTGGCAACTGGCTCTGAAATTAGATAAGCAACATTCAATTTATTTTTATAGATTCAATTTGAATATTTACCTTTTGAACAGTGAAAAGACCGGGCTGACACGAGGCATGTCAAGCTGCCAGCTTTGACAGTGAAAAAGCAAAGAGTTGCCAACCCATCAGGGGCACGGGGAATGTGGGAATGTGGAGGGGGGAATGGGGGACAAGAAGAGCTGAAGAAGTTCCCTGCTTTCGGACTAGTTGAAAATCCGCATTAAGTGCGTATTAATTTGCAAGTCTAAGTTTCCCTCCCACTCAACCCCCACTCTACACCCCCCATCAGGGTCGATGAAATGGGTCAATACAGGAGGCGGGACCAGAAAGGATTAGTCAAACAAACGCTACAAACGAGCTAATCGCTGAGTCGGGTTAACAGAGTCAAGTTAATCGAATGTTTTGCAGCCAAAGAAAAGCAAAGGAAAGGGACGGGGAAGAGGGGTTTCATTGCACAAATAACATTAATGATGTTTGGCTTAGACTGTTTTTAACCCCCCGCTCCCCTCACATTTATTTCGATGATGTTGAATGAGGAGCATACTTAAAATTCCGTCTATTGCCAAAACTAATCGTAAAGTTCAACGAAAACGTTGTAGCCAAGCTTATTAATTAGAGATTACACAACAAAGTGTCTACTCAGTCAAGTTTTAATCACATTCCCGATTTAATGTACAATTTAGAAGGGGATTATTCATATAAATTATGGGGCTTATAAATATTGAATACAGAATGTGAGACACTTTTCAGTGAGATTGGATAAAGTAAATTACAATTTTAATAAAAGTATTAGCTAAGCTTAGACATAAGTAAAGTTATCCAATATATTGCAAATCAATGTTAGAATTTGTATTATTAGCTCAACTATAATAAATAGCAAAGAACTTAAAGTGTTGTGTGTGCATTAAGTAAATGTTCGATTCTATTCGATTCGATTCGATTAGTTTTCTAACAATTTCCACACAATCAGCATAATCCATCTAAGCATTTACACACAAATCTAGTTCATAGAATACTGAGTCTGAGTCTGACTCTGAGTCGGAGTTTTGATAGCTCGTTTCAGTTATCTGAGCACAGTCAACCAGTCAGAGAGTCTCACAATTTATATGGAGGTGCGGCAACTTTATCGTTGACTTGTTGTCTCGTTGCCTCAATGCTCTCAATGTTCTCTTATAAATCAGTTGAGTTTATTGCGAAGTCGAGGCTCTTTTGGCTGCCAGTTTTCCAAAACATTTTTCTAATTTCTACGAACCAAACACAGCAAATATTTTGCCAGCACAGCAGTTTTCCACACACAACAAAGAAAAAAAAAAATAAATAAAATGAAACCAAACACAAACTTATCAACACACACAAACACACGCACACACACACACACACACACACACACACACATATACATATACAATAAAGTTTTTGGCTAACTTTTTTTTGTTGCTTGTATAGTCAAGGCGAAATAAATGCAAAAGTCATCGAGAAAAAAGTTTTTTAATATGCCGAAATTATTACCAGTCAGTTATTTTTGATATGTCTGTTGGCCAGAAACTTTTGGCGAAAGAGAATGAGCAAGCAAGTCAAAATAATCAACTTTCTGCCCTACGCATTTATTATCAATAAGTTAGATTAGGTTCAGCCATCCCCCTCCTACCTCCCTCTCTTCATAGCTATCAAAAGACCTGAAGAGGAAACTTGCTGACAAAGTGATTAAATTGACTGAATCAAACTGAAAGCCAAACGAGCAACTGACCGGCTAATAGATACAGTAACAGTTACGGTTAAAGCTACGCATAGAGATAGCGATAAAGATACAAAGATACGTTTACCAAATATAGATTCAAAGTTTGGCCAGCAACTTTTACGGGATGCTGTCAAAGGCTCAATAAAATGTCAATTAAATCGACATTTTTGTTGCACTTTCAAATCGCACGGACAGCTTCTCGGTTCTCGGCCCGCATTTGATTAAAGTCCAGAGCGTAATTGCCAAAGTTGGCTTTCAATTAGAAAGTTCACACAAATAGACTGCACACACACACACACACACACACACACACACTCACAGGTGAAGCGTAATTCGTTTGCCTTTTGAATTTGGCCTGAAATTCTCCGCCTTCAAGCAAATTGTATTGCCAACAAATGACTGAGAAAAAATAGGAGCCCCATCAATGGGCTGAAACAGCACAAAGGTCACTTGGCCTGAACCACACTCAGGGTTAGGCGAAAGCCAGACGCCTTGATGGCCAACGAAATAGAAAAGAAGTAAAGCACTCGAAGTTAGAAAATGCTGCAGAACAGACGAGTTGGTATTTTGCGCTCCTTCTTTTTTTTTAAGTGCAAATGAATGTCATAGGCAGGGGCGTAGCGTAGAAGGGGCTGTTAGGGGGGCTAATTGTATGGATAGATAATTGTATCATGTGTTACTTCACTGATTAGAATAAAAGCTTAGACAAGCTCTGAAGTGTACACAGTTCCTTTCACTCGCTCCCCTTTTCGACGCCCCTGCCTTAACCCTTTCTTATATCCTTTCGCTAAAAGCAGTCGGGACGCGCCATTATTCATTCAATTTGAGTGCACACTTTATTAATATTATTTTCCTTTCTATTTGCACTTGAAATCCTGTTACGTGCGCTTTATAATTGTTGAGTTTTATTCGGTTCGGACGTCCCCATTGAGGGTTAAATTACATTTGACCCTTTTACGCGGCCATAAGTGAATCAAAAGGCTGAACTTTAAAGTGTACAGCGTTTCAAGCTGCAAAATATGTTGCATGTTGCATATTCGTTATTTGATTCATGGTCTCTTTACAGATGCGAGAACGTGATGACCTGCCCTATCCGACCCATTGGATCCGGGAACGAGCATTGTCCCTACGATTGGTTAGCCGTCTATGATGGACGCGATGAGCATTCGCCGCTGATAGGCAAATTCTGTGGCCTGGGCAAGTTTCCATTTAGCATTATTGGTAAGTACAAAGACTGCCTGATAGACCAAGCAGGCAAACCATAGATACCATAGACCAGAGACCATAGACCAGAGACCACTTTGCCAATCGCTTCCACTTTTTTTTTTTTTTTTTTTTTTGCTCACTCCATTCATAGGCACATCACAATACATGTATGTGGAGTTTGTTACATCACCAGCGGGTCCATTGCTCAATACTGGCTTCCATTTCAATGTTGGCAACTGGCCAGGGCATGTGGAGACGGCGGGCATCAAGCATGGCGTCTGCGATTGGCTGCTCAGCTCCGACTCGCTGAAGGACAGCAGCGCCAGCGAGGGCATCTTCCTCAGCATCGCCCACTGGTATCCGCCAAACACATCCTGCAGCTATCACATCAAAGGACATCCCGGCGAAATTGTTCGACTCTATTTCCCCAGGTTAGTTCAACTTATTTAATAACCATAAAATAGTGCAAATGATGGGAAACTCATGCATATTTATGGACATATTTACTCGCATGTGTTATCCGGATACACAAGCTGTGTGGCAAGAGAATGTGCCATGACATAACAAAGAGGGTTTCCTATGAAAACAGCATTCGGAAAAAATGAGTTTTGTGGCTCAAACTGAATGTTCATAAATAGACGCGGGCAATCCTTAGCTTAGAACAGTCTGTCTGATGGAAAAGTTATTTCAGATTACGGGGAATTGATGTAGAATATAAAGAAACATTTAAAAGTTGAGGAATCTGTTGATGTAAGTCGGATGTAAGTTCCTCAATTACTTGCAATTCCCAAATTCCTTTAAAACAGCAGCCAAGCGAACAGTCAAGAGTCGACTATAGTTATACTCTTCCCTTGCTTTTAATTATACTAACCGAGTAGAGTAGAGAGTCCCAACAAAGGGGTACTCAGTACTTAAGTATGTAGACATTTTCCAGCTCATTTTCCGCAAATTCCATGTCCTTTGTCCTGAGCAGCATTTACAGTTTTGAGCCGCCCCTCTGCCTGTCCCTATTGTCCAGCAATTGTAGAGTCCCAACACATAACTGGAGCCAGCTCTGTTAAAGTGTAAATTGTAAATATCTCAACAAAAGGGGGCGTGGCACGAGGGTTTTCAGTTCAAAATTCGTTGTCATCGTCGGCATTTCACTTAAAGTGTAAAGTTTTGCGGCCATGGAGGATGCCTGCCAGCGGTTTTGCATTGCTCTACCTCCCCAGCAAACCGCTCGCAATCCACATTCACAATCCCAATTCCGTTCCCGATTCGTATAACAGCTCCAACTTCAATCCATTTGGGTGCTGCGTTCTATGCTGTAAGCGTATTTTAATGAAATTTGCCGCAAAGATTTATGTGACATTTTAATTTAACGTGTCGAGTTGAAGTTGTTCTTTATATTTTTTACTTTGTTTGCCATCCCCCCCTCTCACCATAACACTCCCTTCCTCCCTCACTTCTTTCTTATCCTTGTCGGCATCGTCGGGACATTGTTTGTGTCTGAGTCCATTCCCTGAACTTTTGTCCAAGTGTCGCATTGGTCGGGCATTTTCAGTTTTCAGCATTCAGTTTTCAGCATTCAGTTTGTGCAGTTTTCCTCCCTCACATTGCAATGCGCCTATTCATGAGGATAGGGAAATATTTTATTGTGCTGCGGTTTTTGCCAGCATTTCGTTTTGCCAAGGATCGAAAGGATCCCCCCTAAGACTATTGTTGGCAAAGTTCTGAAGCTTTGACATTTTGGGGGCATTGATGGTTTCTTTTGCTTAAATTGAATCCATTCGAAGAGTCTGCTAAAGAGTTAAGAAGTAAACAGGGCTTAAACTTAAAAGCAGTTGAGGACTTTATTGCAAAAGTTGTTAACAAGTTTACTTCAATTATTGTAACCTGCTAACGTAATAAGAACGGATTATCTGACTGTGAACTGCAATGTATATGCTCAGTAAATGGATGAGCAGAGTATATAAATGCTGTGGCATGCTTTGTTACAGGCCTCATATAATCAGTGTGTTGTGCTTTATAAGCTAAGATTAATGTTTAGGTATTCCATTTCGTAATATAACTTGTTTCCCCTGACAATCTGTGACACTGTCACACTGTCACACTGTGTACAACTCGCCTTTCACTGAACCATAAAGTATTGCTTCAACCTCGCCCTGAAATTGTCAGAATAGAATGGAAACCTTCAGCTAACCAAACAACTAACAACAATTGCAACTACGAGCATGAGTACGAGTATTTCTGCACATTCGACCATGTTGCAAGCTTATAATTTATGCACAAAATGTTGCAAAACATTGCCAAGTTTTTGGCTAAAAACTGCAAAAGAAAACTATGTGCATGGAAAGCATTGGACACTGAGATACACACACACACCCTAGCACATACACACACTCCAACACACATGTGTAGCTGAAAGAGGGAGTAAAATATCAAACAAGTTTTTGCCAAAAGATAAATATTTATGTCCACCTACAAAGGGAGAAAACTAAACCCAGAAACCGAGAAACTCAACCAAATGTTCGAGTTGCAGTTGAAGTTGAAGCTGAAGTTGAAGTTGCGCACGTTTACACCGATTGCCATTAAGAGTTTAGAAGTGGGCAACATGATTGCGTGATTACAGTGCACAAAATGCAACTCTGTATGTGCGATGTGCGATATGCGATATGCTATGTGCGATAGAGACAAGCATATGTGCTGGTCGAAGGTACCGTTAGCAATGTTGCAACTAGACGGAAAAAAATGCAATGGAAAACTGCGTGAGTTCTGCTCAATTTTCGTACTTTCAGTTCAAGTTTTTGTCTTTGCCAGTTGCCAGTTGAATTGTTATTGTTGTTGTTGTTGCTACAGATTACTTGTGTTGCTGCTGTTGTTGTTGCCAACTTCACTCAAGTTGTTGCAACGCCCACGACAACAATTGCACAACCTCCGCAAAGTCCCCTTAACATCCATCTGTCTGTTTGCCTTTTCCTACATTCCTAGTGCCGCCAACAAACGCTTCCTCCCTCCGTACCTCTTGCCTCTTTCTCTTCCACTGCCATGCACAATCCTTGAGAGCTTCACTTACATGTGTGAGACGCTCCTTGGCTGCTTCAACTGTTGCTACTGTTGCCACTGCTGCCACTGCTGCCACTGTTGCCTGCCTCGTGGCTGAGAGTCTAGACACTGTCGACATTGTTTCCAACAAACTTGCTCATTTAAGTAACATGTCATGCCTCAGCTTTTTTCTGCTATACTAAGTACGGGTAGAGTATCTGCTGCCCTTTTCTGTATGCCGTCTGCCATCTACTGTCTACCTTCTAGCCGAAATGATTGAATATAAGTTGCACTGATCGACTTGCAGATACTCTGTGCGCAGTTTAAGCAATACTTTAAGATACCTATACAACTTTATACTCATCCCATCTTTGTTTGCTACAATGAAACAACCTTTCCAACATGAATATTCCTACAAAGTAGTAAGCAGCATACTTATTTCAATCTACTGACATTTACTATAGTGTTATAAAACGTACTCTTTAGCTGCTTTTCATTATTTTAAATAGCTTGAATTTACCAGTTACCAGTTAAATTTCTAGCTTATCTTAGATGTTTATCTTCTTATCAGTTTCTACTCGCCTTTCATTTAACGTAATCGATACGCAATGGAATACTACTATTAGTTAGAACTTTTTGCTCGCATTTGTAATAAATGTGTGTAATAAATCTGCTTAGAGGACAACTGGAGGCTACAGCTATTTATCAGTTGACGCCCACACTTTAAGCAGGACTCAACACGACACCAATTGACTGCCATATGCACATAACTAAGCAGTTGCGCCCCAAACAGTTGACAACAGACCGTGGCAAGTAAGATAGGTCAGAGGAGGGGTTGTGGAGGAGGAGCGGGGTCATCCAACTATTGCTGCATTGCATATTTTAAGGCGAACTGAATAAACTCCCCACTGAGTCAGCATAGCCAGAACTAGGCTGCAAACGGATTATGAGGACATGCCGCAGGGCGTCAGGCTTACTTTTCGGCGTCGACGTCAACGTCGACGTCGCGTACGTGAATAACGGCATGAGCACGTCGAGCTGGGAGTGGGAGTGTGAAAGGGAGAGACAGTGTAAAAATAGTAACTCTGCTCTATTATGAATAGCGCAGAGAGCAGAGAGAGCGACACATATAAAAAATACAAAATGAAAAGAAAAAGAAACGAAACGAGACGAGATGAAACGAAATGAAATGAAATTGTGCCGTGTCGCTGCTGTCCCTCTATTGTTGTTGTTGCTCTTGTTGTAGCTGCTGCTGCTGTTGTAGCTGCTGTTGTTGTTGTAGCTGCTGCTGCTGCTGCCGCCTGTATGCTGTTGATTTGGCTTTTTTTCTCGCTTTTGACATTTGGCAACTTTGTGTGGGTTAATAAAATGTTGTATTATGTCATATTTTTGGACAGCGCAAATGTAATTGTATGAAATCTGCTTAGCAGGACGGATGGATGAATGAATGGGCGATGGTTACGTAAATTACGAGTATTTTTACGGTGCATCATTGGATGCCTGCCAAAAAAAATACGAGTACAATTGGAAAAGTTTTCCCGCTAGTTTCAAAGCTAGTTAAAGTTAGACTCAACAGTGAATTTTCCGACACATTTAGAAACAATTTAATAGATTAAAGCCTCACTGAGTTACGATGAAAAGTTTATGATTATTGAAATTTGGTTTAAATAATAAATATTTGAAACAGACTATATCAACAATATATATCTTATGTCCAAAGCCAATTGTCTCTTTCTTGTTTGAGTCCCTAGATTCCAGCCAATGCACAGCTTTTCGATAGATCGATTTATTTTGATTGTAAGCTTCGACTTCATCAGTAAGGCGGTCACATTCCTTACAATAATTTGCGAGCTTCAACGTGCCTGCCAAAATACTTTAGCATCGCAATTTGCATTCATTTTTCAAGCTTCACTGCAACGCAATGCAACTCAGAAAGCAACCGAAATCTAACGAGGCTACGTGTGCCAGTAAAAAGCGAGATTTTACCTGTTACCAGACGGAATTTATATTAAACTGTGAAACGACGCAGCTCGCGAAGTTCAAGGGACATGGGACATGGGGCGAGGGAGAAGGGAGAAGGGAGAAGCGGTGAGAAAATGTGGAAAATGCTGCCCAAAAATTGTGGTTTTCTTTTTTGGCTTGGCATAAAGCCAAAGGCCTTGAGGCTCTTGGAGCTGTAGTTGTTTGTGGAGCTTACTTTATGGTTTGGTTTCTCTGATATATTTATCATAATTTGTCTCTCTCTTTCTCTCTCTCCTTCTCTGTCCTTGTCTGTTTCTCTGTTACAGTTTTCGCATCAATCGCATCGAATCGCCGATTCTGAAATATGAAGGCGACTGCGGAGAATCGTTGACCATCTATGATTCGGATCACGCGGACCCTGCCCGTATCATTAAGACCTTCTGCGACACCTTTTCCCGGCCCATGGAGAAGGTGGACTTCGTGAGCACAAGTCCATCGCTGTACGTGCAATTCGACTCGAAGACGGGCAGCTATAGCGGCAGCTCACTGTACTACTGGGCACACTACGATTTCTTCAACAACACACGCTTCGGTGACCCCGTACCCAATACGCTCTGCGACGAGGTCATGTACGCCTGGAAGCATCCTGGCGGACGCCTTCGCTCTCCGCTCAACTCCCTGATCTTCAAGAGAACCGGAGGCAGCGATGTGCGTTGTCAGTACAAGTTCGTGACGGATCGCCGCCTCTATGCCAGAGCCATAATCGAGGTGAACTCGGTGTCCTTCAAGGAGTTGCCCTACAACAGCAATGCCTGCACCCGCTGCCACGAGGAGCGTGTGGACAAGCTGGTCATCTGGGAGGAGCGTGACAAGTACCAGAATAACTTAGCCTGCTTCTGCGACAACATTCCAAGAGCTGTTCGCGTCATTTCCTCGGCAGATCAGATGAATCTGGAGATGATTGTGCAGGGTCAGCATGCAATAACCTCGTACTTCAAGAATCCCAATCCACTCTTCGAGGCCACCTATGAGTTTGCCCATGGTCCACTCTGTGGACCCATCACCCTGGGTCCCTCGCCGGATGGTGAGCTTGTGTTTCCCTATAAGAAGGCCCTGGCAATGGTTGCTGGACCCATGGCACCGCCGGAGCATCATTATCGCCGGGAGAAGTGCATCTGGGAACTGAAGGTGGCGGCTCAGCGGGATCTTTGGCTGAATCTGGAGAAGGCTCGATTTGCCGAGCGTAGTTGCGAGAGCGCCAAGATTGAGGTTTATCTGGCGGGGCGACTGGAGCCACGCTTTGTGGTCTGTCCGGATAACATCTCGCTGGCCAGGGATTTGCCCATAATGACTACCGCAGAGCTAGGAGCCACGGGTGCTGATCAGGAGCCGCTGCCGGTGTTGATTCAATATACGGGCGACGGGCAGCCGGGGAAGAACATCTTTCGATTGGTCTGGACCGAGCTGTTCCACTTGCCCCGCAATCCCGACGGTAGTCTGGCCGCGTCCCTGTTGCAGGATGGCGGCTGTGACTTCCGTTGTCCTGGCGACACGCAGGTCTGCATTCCACGCCATCTGCTTTGCAACGGCATCGCAAATTGTCCCAATGTGACGCACACCTCGACGCTGGCCCAACTAACGCGGCACATTGAGTGGAATCTGGAACAGCTCGGCCTTCTCCATCACGCCGGCGAGTACAGTCAGCTCGTGCTCCACGACGAGTCCCCTGAGATCTGCCTCAAACGCGATCTCAGCGAGCTACCCTACGGCAAGTTGTCCCTCATCGCATTCGGCCTCTGTGTAATGTTTGGCCTCCTCATCGCAATCCTGAGACGCATGTGCCGAGGGGACGCCCAAGCAGCCAGGGCTGCAGCATCTGCAGGAGGATTACTAATGGCCCACGTTCCATTCCACTCCCCCCCGACACTCCCAGACATTCCAAGCTCCAGAGTATCTCTGATTTTAGCAACATTACAAACGCTCACTCAGTTTTAGCCTGGTCAAGAAGGGAAATACAAATACGTTTTGTCACACTGCCATCCCCCCACTTTCCTCCTCGATTTATCCACGAAACGAAACGAAATGAAATGAAACGAAACGAAACGAATTGAAATGAAACAAAACGTATTTGCACTTTGTAAGTAGTTTTACAATCTCAACTCTATATATTATATATGGTACGAGTATTTCTCCCCTGGATGCGACATGACAGCTATTGAATATTGAATATTAATTAATATAATTATACGATATTAACTCGAACATATAAATGTTTAAAAAACACAAGAACAAATGATTAACTGCCCTGAATAAATTAATTAAACATAAACGTAAACGTAAACGTAAAATTGTCACGTGATAATTGTTAAAAAAAAAAATATAAAAAAAGTAATAAAAACAGAATAGTTTAACAAGCGTAAAGAAACTAGACATTAATTAAGGTAGACAGGTATATAAAATGACAAAATGGAAGCCAGAGAGAAATGTCATATTGAAAAATAAAATACAAATTAAATTGTTGGTGGTATTATTAGTTATTATGTATGTATATCAATAAAAGACAAACACAAAAAAGGACAAAAACTAAAACTAAAACAAAAACAAAAGATACAAATACGAAATACAATGTATTATTATTGGCAAATTGTCAAGATTATAATAAAGCAGGCGTACATACTCCTAGGAGATGATGGCATAATTGATATATACATATGTATATAATGTACGATATACAATACATATACATATACATATATATATATATTTTTTGCACATAGATTTACCTAGACCATAACATATAAATTAGATTCCATATACCAATTGGAACTTCGAATTGCCCACAACAACAAAGAATGGCTGACAATTGTGGCTAACGAAAACGTTGCAAAATACCTTTCAAATAACCCTATAATACCAGAGAAAATTGTAAAGTTCAGTCGTAATGGCTATAGCATCTAAGTCGTATTACCTAGACCTAAGACGCATTATATGTAACGAGTTGAGGTGGCATTGGAGCGGAGCAGGCAATGAAATTGGAAAATAATTATATTATATATATATTATGTTGCTTGCATTGTTAATTGATATAAGTTTTAAAATTATATATAATATATATATATCATTTGTTTATTAGATTAATTGCCAGATCTTTCGTTGTTCATCTGCTGACTATTGATTTATATATTAGAGTTACAGGCCATATATCTAACAGTTGCACACATTTCTCAATTCACAAATAAATAATATAAATACATAATATTAAATATCAAATTTAAGTGTTAATTAGTCTCATATTTATTGCTTAATTTAGTAAATTATATTTTCTAAAAATTAAAGTAATATTTAAACAAAAATGCATGTAAAATCAGCATAAAGACAAGGCGCTCCAATGCCACAAACAATTACAGAGATTAACCCACAACAATAATGAAAATAATGAAAAGAAAAAGAATAAAGAATAAAGAAACGAAAAAGAATTAGAAATTAGATCACATATTTTAGATGTACGTCAGAAGTTAAATGTAAGAATTGAAAGGAAACACACACACACACACATACAAAAATAACAAAAAGAAAAACATAAATAAATGCAATGCGAAAAACAGAGAACATTATCGTTATTTTGAAATGTGATTGCATTTTAGAAGCGAGTTGGCAGCCCCGCAACGCTGCCTCCTAATGCGACCCTGTGCGACAACTGTCAACGGGAAAAGGGAAGGGGAAAAGGAAAACAAAGAAAGCAATAAGCTCAAAAGAAAGCAAATGCGAACAAACGCGAAGAAAACGAAACCCACAGCGATTTATATGTCAGCTGACCAGGGACAGGGCCCTGTCAAACATCTACGTCTCCGATCCGATTCTACCTATTCGGAAAATAGACGCAGATAGCGGTGCGCGTGTTAAACAAAATAAAGAATTGTTGAATTTGTTGAAAATTAGAGACGCGATTAAAAATCACGCACAACTCCAAAGAAAACATTGCTTAATTCTTATTCGCATTGAGAAGTTCTTTCTCATCTTGCACATCATTGAGTCCTCGTCTTCACAGTCTTCAGTCATGGAACGAACTTCAGTGCCGCGTGGCAAACGGCCCAGAGTGCAGGTCTCCGTCGATGACAAGGAGCGTGCGATTGCCCGCATCCGGAAGGGAGAAACCAAGGCGGGCATCTCCAGGGAACTGGGCGTGCCGGAGTCCACAGTGCGGGGTTGGGTGAAGCGAGCTGATCAACGTCTGGCCCGTGAGACTTGTGAGGGTAAGTCAATGAGGTTGCATCCACTTCGAACAACAAACTTAGCTGCTAATCCCTATGCCAGTCAACGAGACAGTATCCCCTCCAACGCTGGCAATGCAATCGTTAAAGTTGCCCCTGAAACGTGATCACAATGGCCAACACATGCATCCCTCAATGGCACCTCCGATCCCTGCAATTCCAACCATGCCTGTTGTCGTTCCCATTCCCATGCAGCTATTCCAGCAGGCGGCCGACAGTCAACTCCAGCTCAATGGCTGGCTGCACATCTTCAATGCGGGCATCCTCAACTTCACCTTGATTGCCACAGCCGCGTATTTGAGGGCACGCATGCGTGGGACAACGGATCGCCAATCGTTGTGGCAGATCATCTGTGAATATGTGGACGAAGCTGGACGCAATGTGGCTGCCAATGGGGGTCAGTATGTGGCGCCGGCGGGGCAAACGGGACAGATGGGACTGGTGGGACAGATGGGACAGACGGGAGCCAATCGACAGCTTAATTCTCCGGCTCTGATGCGCAACAACGGATTTGTGGCGCCACGACTGCACATTACAGCCGAGGATGACGAGGAGGAAACGTAACCAGGAGCATGAAAACCAATCGATTCATTTATATAGTATATGCAAATAAAATGCCTGTCAATGGGATTATGTTGTTTGAGGCAAATAATTGCATTTTAATTAGCAGCGAAATAAGTGCGATAATTGGCTTCGAGTTCATTTTACTGCCCGGAATGCTCCCTGAATGGGCCCTTGCTGCAACCAAGGCCCAAACCGAGGCCCAAAATAACCGACAACGAAACCGAATCCGTAACTGCATTCGAGCCTGAAACTGAATATGAATCCGATGTCTGATGTCTGATGTCTGATGCCGCTGACTTTATTAACCATATTAGTATTTCATTTCATTGCATGTCATGCAAATTTCCAATTGAAATTGTTATTGTTGTTGTCGTCTCTGATGTTGTTGTTGTTGCTGTTGTTGCTGCTGCTGTTGCTGCCTCTTCCCTTGACCAAAGTCACGTAATTAAGCGGTTTTATTTGCGGCTTTGCCACACATTAATTGCTCATGTTAAATATGCAATTTATTTAGTGCACAAAATAATAAATAATATAATAAATAATAATAATAAAAAAAACGAGAAATTCTTTATAAATGAAACATTTTTAATTTCACATTCGAATTTCTAGTTGTCGCGACGTGTTTTGCATTTTAGTTATGATTCATGGATTAAATACGAATTCCTTTTTAGTTGCTGTCACAGATTCAGTTGATGATTGGGGAATAAAGGATTTAACTAATTACAGTATCAATTTAATTAATTTTATTGTCGAGTGACAGCACTCGGTAGTTAAGTAAGTGAGTTTCTATAGACAGCTGAGTTGTAGTTCATATTTATTAAATATAATATAATAATAAAAGTAAATATATTTAATATTTTTAAAGTAATATTTAATGTAAGAGTTAGAAATTAAGAACAACCATAGATTTATGTACCGTCTTTTTAAATTGTAGCACAAGACCGCTAAATTGAATAATCTTATGACAGATTGTCTTTACTTTTGATGTCCTTTATTATCTTCCGAAATAATATTTAAATGCGAAATTGGCCAACAATTTGTCAAGGCTTTTGGGCAACTTCCACTGAATAGAAGAGTTGCAGACGAGATGCATAAAATAAAACACCTAATTGAAGGCTAATCAGGGTCACGTTTTCATATTTACCTTTGCTGTGGGTTTCATGAGAAGGGCAAACGACAGGAGGCTGGCTGACCACGATAACTAAGGCAACTAAGCCATTGCCAGTTGGCCAGAATAGCACTCGCCGATTATCCTGGCAGTTCATCGGAAAAAGGGCGAGTTGCTTAACACGAAACTTTTTCCATTCCCATTTTCATTTTCATTTTCATTTGGCGCGCAACAGCATAAAAAATATGGAAAAGGGGCGGACCAAGAAAATGTAACGATGTAACGGGAATACTGTTGTGTTTTCTTTTTCTTTTCTTTGCGATTTTCTCTATCACTTTTGGGGCAAGGACGACGACGACGACGACAGCGATGCCGCCGCCGTAGCCCAAGTTGTAGGCCTATCAAAGTTGATTATCGTGGAATATTTTTGGGTTATTGGGGCTGGGATTGGGAAAGAGATTTGCGCTGTGGCCTGTGCCGGATTTAAGGCTTAAGCTGCTGGGATTTGCGACCCAGATTGTGGATCCTTTCCAGCATTTTCGGTCCATTATAACTTTGATTAACTTGTTGAAGTCCTTGGGCCTGCCCTGCCTGAAGAAATGCAACTTTAATGGCTATGGAACGCCATAGACGCATAGCAAAGGTATCCTCAAATTGTGAGCTGAAATGGAAGGGGATATCATATGGAACACACACACACAACATATACACTCACACACACACACAGGTGCTCAGGTTTTATGTCTAGAACAGAGGCAACACTCCACATGCTCAAAGCATCACGCCAACCGAAATAAACGCATTCAGGTTTCGAATTGGAATTGCGGTTGCAACTGTGCAGACATCTTCTCTGCTCCCTTTCGCCCTTTCGCCCTGCCTCCCCTCCCCTGAGCTAGAGAGCGGGGTGCTGGCCGACACAAGTCATAAATCAAACACGTTTAATTAAAGTTTTGCGCGTGGACTTCACTGAACTGCAATCAGAGGGAGACCAGGAGACCGGGAGAGCGGCAAAGGGGAAGCGGCAATCGTTGCAAAACTTTGCCGCCATTCACTAAGTAAAAATGCAATTAGATGTGGCAGTCAGAAGTCAGGAAATGTAAAGCGTCGAGCACTCGAGGGCCGCTCGGTGTTTGCTGGTCACGTTGCACTCGATGTCGACATGCATAATGTTCGCAATGCTGCTTCCAATTGTGACTCCGTTCAGAGAATGGACTCCAAGATGGCAGGCACTGTTTATGGTCAGAAGAGCCGCCCCAACTGCATGCTACACTATTGCCAATTGCAGAAGCATTAAATACAGTTAGTGCCTGAAGTGTCATAGCAGTCAGCTAGAGGTTGCCTCGAACTTAATTAGTTTATATACGAAAATATGTTACAACGATGATTCGAATTACAAGCTGAAGTGCCAAGAGAACCACAAAAGTATGCTACACTTTTGCGAACTGCAATATTGAGTATATACAGTTAGAATCAGAGAGCGCAACTTGCTTGAAGTGTCGTAGCAAGCAGCTAGAGGCAGCCTGTCAACTTGATTAGTTAAATGAATGATAAATGAAGGAAATGCAATGAAAATGATGCAGTAAGAACTGTATGTGCTACGATCTATAACTACGTTTCTTCTTAAATTCGCATAACGATCGTAAAAGAAACACAAAAGTTAAGCAAGAAACTAAGCTGCATAGTTGACCAGCGCCATCTAGCGGCTTTAATACAAATACTTGGACAGGACACGAGTGCAACTCATTTGTCAAAGATGCAGTTGCTCTAAAACATAACATTAAAGCACACATTCAAGTAATACATGTATATATACATAAGAATATATATATACATGTTGTGGCAAGAACTCTTTAGAGGGCAACAACAACATCTTGGACAACAACAGTTCCATTTCCGTACATGGCCCAGAACGAATTGCCAGAAGACGCCAAAAACTATGCCACAACTTGTTAAAAACCACACAAATACACTTGCAGCAACTGTAAATTATTTGGGAAAATGTTTTAGCACCTTCAAACTGACTCAACCGTCGACAGGGGGAATGGATGCCGCCTCCTCCTGCTTGCCGCTGCTTTACCAACCACCCCTCCCCTCCTACCAACCACTTTGCCACCCGCAGGGCTGAGTCATTGCAAAGGAAATCACGCAATAAACTAGAGGCGAAAACAAAACTTTAACTACTTTTTCCGTTAGCCGCGAAACTCAACTGGAAAAAGTTTTCGAAACAATACAATTTATATTTATGCGACGACGAGGATGACGATGACCCAGAAAATACCCCCCAGAAAATAGCAAAGAAAATGCTGTCCAACATTTTGTTGATTCGCATTCAGGACGAAAAGGGCGTTACCACGACGAGGAGACTTCATTTAAGTGGTGAAAACTACTTGACCCACTTTCCTGTGGTGTTGATAATACTTTCAGAAATGTCCAAACCTGGAGTGGGGTCATATAAAACTGCATACATACTGCGTATATATATATATATATACATATATATGTACCTATGAGACCATTAACAGTTGCTGACATTGCACATTTTGGCCAGTTTATAATTTGAAATCCGTTAATGGAGCGCAAAATAATGGCCCAAAGGGTTAAACAGCAAAGCGTAGGGAATGGGTTAAGGGGTGGCGAGAAGGGAATGGAGCAACGGGGAGTGAAATTAACTATTCCAGTTGCTAATTAGTTTTAGGAAGAAATCTTATTTGTTCATGTTGTGTGCTGGGCCTTGTCATAAGCGAAACTTTGCAATCAATACACAAGTCCTGCCAATAAAATGCCCCAAGCGAGTCAACACACAGCTGAAGCAGGCCTAAACGAATTGGATAGCTTAAAGCAATGCTCGACTAGCAGATACCCTAAGCAAAGTATTACTAATAATTTTCTATCGATTACAGTGCGTACAGTAGAAAGCCTTCTTCACTTCATTACAGGGTATATAAATAGTAACAACAATGGCCAAACGACAACAATGTGTGTCTCCAAATGGCTGGCGGATATAGTTTGTGTGTCCACAGAGAAGAGAGCTGAAGCGAAGAAGCAGCGGGCATAATGACCCAAAATCCTATCAATCCAAATGAAAATTTCCCAGTCGTGCGTATAATTGGAATTAATACAAAAAGCAAAAGGAGACATATGTATGACAGAGAGTGAGGGGGGATGGTCAAGGAAAGTGATAGGGTTAGACTACAGTGGCATATTTAATAGAAGAACTGATGGCACAACTGGACGAATGGACGAGGGAGTAGATTGAATTGGAGCTGTGGCTTCTGTTTATCAAATTTGATTCAATTTGCCAGCAAACAAAAATAGACAAAGTTTTGTATCGTCTGCTCATTAGTTGGTTGTGTGGGGGCAAGAAACCTCGATTTGATGAGCATTTCAAGGGGTTCAAATGGGGGCTACTTAGTAGAGGCTTAGAGTAGAACAGCATAAGTTTATGTGTAGGAAATCTTCAAGAAATTTGACCAATCTTCTTGCTTTAAATAAGGCCACAGCATACAACAGTTTCTCCACTTATTGACTTTAAACTCCGCACCATTTCCCCTTGTTGTGTGGTCTCCTCTAGAACATGGCCAACGATGGCAACGCATTTGATTAATAGCTTTTAATATTTAATAACTTTATGCAAAGCAGCTCCCAATTAGGCAAGAGTCACGTTACAAACGCTTACCGCTTAAACAAGTAGTCCAATATCCAATCTCATGAAATAACAAAAAAAAACAAGCAAATGATGAAGGAAAAGTTATTGGCAACACACAGAATACTTAATACTCTTACAGTAGATTTAAATTCCAAATGATAATTGAACACAAAGTAAAATTAAGCAACTGTTTAAAAAATATATAATTTATTTTATTTAATTACAAATTTAATTGTATTCTAAGCATATTTTATTTTAACTTCAAATATCTAGACAAACAAAAGACTTTCTAACGAAATTAAATACGTAATACGAATAGATAGAAAGAATTAACTAAAATAATAAATAATAATATATCTATATAAATTTATATACATATGATGAAGACCTCAATGCATTACACAGCACTTGCCAAAACTGTAATACCTTTGTAAGAGTATATAAAGTAGAATTTGAGAATTATCGCCGAAACTTTATCACTTGTATAAAAAACTTTACTTTGTGATTCAGTTCATAGTCTTGCATGAGTTAAGATTGAAATGACTGTAAAGTGTAAACTAATGTAATCAAATTCGTAGTCAAACATTGCTAGAATACGTAATACATTAGCTTAAATACGAGTACTCTTATTCATATATTCACAAATGTTCACACGTCACAGTTGTTCATGCACTCAGTGCGCGTGTACAGTGCGACTCACAAGATTAGAATCACTATAAAATATGCATTTCTTGATAATCAAACTATTTATTTGTAATAGCACAGTTGATTGATGGAACGTTGAAATGCGAATACTCAAAAACTCGTATTCACATTAATTATGACTCATTAAAAGCTATCGATATCGATTAGTTGCTATGCACGTGCTTTGGGAGCCGTTAATACATCAGATTGGCATCAGGCCACAACACACTTTCAGCTAATTAAATGTGGCCCAATAACCGGGAAGATAAGTTGTCGTTTGGCCGAGTCAATCCATTGAGGATTCGCATTTGCTGGAAGCAGGTACAGGAAGCATGTTGCAACGCAAGTTTGGCCTGCTCTTGACCATAAACTATTACCACTTGCTCATCTACGGCCTGATGCCGACGACAATGCGACTGAAGCGCTCTCGGATGCGTCTTTGCAAGGTGTCCAAAGGATATTTGATCTACAGCCTAGGCATGACTGGAGTTCTGCTGCTGCAATTCCCTTATATGTTTCCCCATGGCGCCTTTGGAGGTTACATGAAGAACAACATTATACTACAGGGGAATCTCATTGCGAACATCATCCTGCGGGTTTTCGCCTGCCTCAGCAGCTATGGCCTCGTCTGGTTGCAGCGTAAACGTTTAATGAGCCTTTACAGGGACTTTCTGCTGCATTGGAGGCACCACTGGCCAATCCTGCGCCGTGTTGCCGGAGCTGAGGCTCTGCAGCGAATGGAACTGCAGTTGGCAAGAAAACTCCAGTGTCAACTGTGGGTTAATTACGCTATGCTACTCTGCTCTTGCCTAATCCAATATCAACTGATCACTGGAATGACACTGCTGAACCTCCTAGCGAGAGCCTGTCAAATGCTAATGCTCTCAACGATACGGATCGGATTCTGCACGCTTCTCATTCTCCTCTATCATCAGTTCGAAGCGGTGCTGCTATCGATTCAGGCTCTACAGCGCCGAGTGGGCTCCCGATCTCTAGAAGATCTCCATCGCATTGCGGCCATTCATTCGGAGTGGGTGCAGTTGAGTCAACGCGCCTTCAGCATCTATGACTTTGCCATTGCCAGCGTGTTCGCCAACATGTTCGCCCTTAATGTGAATGTACTTTACCATGCCATTCAGTATAGCAACCACACCATCAAGTCGGGCATATCCGGCAAAATCACTGGCGACTGCCTCATCCTATTCAACGTGTGGAACCTAATCTTGGTAATGAATCTAGTCGATCAGACGATGAACTCCTGCAACAATGCTTCGTATTTGCTGCGCCATTTCAATAATCTTCGACGACTCAGCCGTGCATCAGAAATGGAGGTACGTACTCAAAACTAAGGAAAATTCATAAATTATAATTCATACCTCAAATTTCTCTTACAGTTGGAACTATTTATGAATCGCTTACGTAGTAATCGACTTTTCTTTCGTATCTGCGGCTGTGTTGTCCTGGACAGACCCGCCTTTCTGAGCTATTTGGCTTCAGTGTTGAACAACATCATAATCTTCATACAGTTCGATTTGAAGCGCAAGCAAGAAATGAGTGAAACACTCATCAAACGGAATAAGTAAACTTGAATATGTTTATTTAGCTTATTAAAATCAATTTAATTGAACAAATTAATTTTATTTAAATAAACTAACATAATGTGCTACAATTATATTATATTATATTACTATTATCGACAATGGAATAATCGGTTTTACTTCTGGGTGAGCAATGAAAAACTTTTGTTGTTTTTTATTTATTTGCTTTGCTCTTCTTGTAGTCTTATCGTATCATAAGCAATAGCAACATCCAAAAGTGAAATGATGTGCTCTGCGTAGCCTTAGCAGTAGTTTAAAACTGAAAGCGAAATGAAAGCAGAGCAAATGCAATTTTTTCATTAACTACGACTCTCGTGTGTTTTTGCTTTTGCTACAATTCTGCGATTGACAAGCCTAAAATAACGCTACATTATGAGAGCACACGAAACTGGTACCTTATTTCTTTATTGGTACTTTAGTTGGTACTATTTTTATGAATAAAATGTGTTATTCCTACTACTATTTCTACCACTATTTCTACTACTATTTCTACTACTATTTCCCCTACTATTTGTACTACTACTTCTACTACTATTTCTACAACTATTTCTACTATTATTTCTACGACTCTTTTACTACTATTTGTACTACTACTTCTACTACTATTTCTACTACTATTTCTTCTAGTAATTCTACTACTATTTCCACTAGTATTACTACAACTATTTCTAATACTATTTCCCCTACTATTTCTACTACTACTTCTACTACTATTTGTACTACTATTTCTACTACTATTTCTACGACTCTTTTACTACTATTTCTACTACTATTTCGACTACCACTTCTACTACTATTTCTACTACTATTTTACTACTACTTCTACTACTATTTCTACTATTATTTCTACTACTATTTCCACTACTATTTCTACAACTATTTCTACTACTACTTCCCCTACTATTTCTACTACTACTTCTACTATTATTTCCAGTACTACTTTTTCTACTATTTCTACTACTATTTCTACAACTACTTCTAATACTATATCTACTACTATTTCTACTACTATTATTTGAACTACTTCTTCTACTACTATTTCTACTACTACTTCTACTACTATTTCTACTAATATTTCTACTACTATTTCTACTACTATTTCGACTACCACTTCTACTACTATTTCTACTACTATTTTACTACTACTTCTACTACTATTTCTACTATTATTTCTACTACTATTTCCACTACTATTTCTACAACTATTTCTACTACTACTTCCCCTACTATTTCTACTACTACTTCTACTATTATTTCCAGTACTACTTCTTCTACTATTTCTACTACTATTTCTACAACTACTTCTAATACTATATCTACTACTATTTCTACTACTATTATTTGAACTACTTCTTCTACTACTATTTCTACAACTATTTCTACTACTATTTCTACGACTCTTTTACCACTATTTGTACTACTACTTCTACTACTATTTCTACTACTATTTCTTCTAGTATTTCTACTACTATTTCTACTACTATTACTACAACTATTTCTAATACTATTTCTAATACTATTTCCCCTACTATTTCTACTACTACTTCTACTAATATTTGTACTACTATTTCTAATACTATTTCTACGACTCTTTTACTACTATTTCTACTACTATTTCGACTACCACTTCTACTACTATTTCTACTACTATTTTACTACTACTTCTACTACTATTTCTACTATTATTTCTACTACTATTTCCACTACTATTTCTACAACTATTTCTACTACTACTTCTACTATTTCTACTACTACTTCTACTATTATTTCCAGTACTACTTCTTCTACTATTTCTACTACTATTTCTACAACTACTTCTAATACTATATCTACTACTATTTCTACCACTATTTCTACTACTATTTCTACTACTGTTTCTACTACTATTTCGACTACCACTTCTACTCCTATTTCTACTACTATTTCTACTACTATTTCTACTTCTATTTCTAATACTACTTCTACTATCACCAATTCTACTACTACTTCTACGACTATTTCTACTACTTTTTCTACTACTATTACTGCTACTGTTTCTACTACTATTTCCACTACTACTTCTACTACTATTTCTACCACTTTTATTTCTAATACTACTTCTACTACTATTTCTACAACTATTTTAACAACTATTTCTACTACTACTTCTACTACTATTTCTACTACTATTTCTACTACTACTTCCACTACTAATTCCACTACTACTTCTACGACTATTTCTACAACTACTTCTACTACTATTACTGCTACTGTTTCTACTACTATTTCCACTACTACTTCTACTACTATTTCTACCACTTTTATTTCTAATACTACTTCTACTACTATTTCTACAACTATTTTAACAACTATTTCTACTACTACTTCTACTACTATTTCTACTACTATTTCCACTACTATTTCTACAACTATTTATACTAATATTTCTACTTCTATTTTTATTACTATTTCTACTACTACTTCTTTTACTACTTCAACTTCTATTTCTACTACTATTTCTATTACTATTTCTACTACTACATCTACTACTATTTCTATTACTATTATTTAAACTATTACTTCTACTATATCTACTACTATTTCTACTACTATTTCTAATATTGTTTCTACTACTATTTCGACTACTACTTCTACTCCTATTTCTACTACTATCTAAATTTCTATTTCTACTACTATATCTACCACTATTTCTACTACTCTTTCTAATATTGTTTCTAATACTGCTTCTACTCCTATTTCTACTACTATTTCTACAACTACATCTACTACTATTTGTACTACTATTTCAACTACTACTTCTACTACTATTTCTACTACTATTTCTACGACTATTTCTACTAATATTTCTACTACTATTTCTACTACTATTTCTACTACTACTTCTTCTTCTATTTGTTCTACCAATTCTACTACTATTATTTGAAATATTACGTCTACTACTACTTCTACTACTATTTCTACTACTATTTCTACTACGATTTCTATCACTACTTCTGTTACTACTACTGGTACTTTTTTACGCAAGATCTGGTTGCAAAAATTGTCATGGCAACCGTGTATGGCTCTGCTACGGCTCTGTTCAAAGCGAGAGTAAAACTAAGTACTACAGATTGTTGTTTTAGTTGTTGTTGCTGTAGTTGTTGTAATTGCAGCTGCAGTTCTATTGCTAATATTGTCAATTTCATTGCAGTTTTTATATTTTTAACAGGTGATCAGAACTTAGGAGTATGACGACAGTAAAATCAATTCGATAATTTGTATGGAGTATGACATCATTAATTTTGCGTCCCACTCTCCGAAATTAAAAGTTTCTGTGCTAAGCAGCTTACTGCTGGCTCTGTTCGCTTGGTAGTTCAGCTGGCTCATACTAGAAATGTGAATGTTGTTGTTATTGTTGTAATTTTACATTTTGCTGTTGTTTCAATTGAAGTTTTTGTTGTTGTATTAATATTAGTGTCCTAATTGTGGTTATACTAGTATGTGCTTCCAGGCGATCAGAACTTTGAGAATGACGTCATAACATTCTGATGCTAGCTCTAATTCGAAATTTACCAGCTGAAGTTGATTCCTGCTGATTCTGGTCGCCTGGATCTGCCTCCTTATTCCCTTTGTCATCCCTCCCTCTTCACACCAAATTTCCTACACCTTCCCTCTTCGTTCCCTCTTACTTCACTCTTTCTCTTCGTCTCTGTTCTTTGGTTTCCTAAATTTGGCCAATGCTTTCCTAATTCTCTTTACTTTTCTCTGTCTCTCACTATCTGCGACTATCTTTGGAGAATGTCGTCATATATTAAACCTAGCCATCAAGCTATAAGCATGCACAGAATTCATATGCTAAGTGAGAGATTCGGAAGAAGAGATTCAGATTCACCTCTTATGTACTTGCTTTTATTATAATCAGAGTACTTATTATCAAAATACTCTTATTATAAAAACCTGTACAGGGTATTCTACTGTCGCGTGCGCTCGACTGATTCGCTTGGTTTATTTTATATTTTTATTAAACACAATTAAATATAAATTACAACATTAAAACTCTACAAGGCGTATGATTTGTTAAGTTATCGAAATAATGGGAATAATGTTTTACTTCAAATACTTTTCAGTTACGGCTAAAGAGCTTTTTGTCTTATTGAAAGCTTTATAAACTTGTAAGCTTTGCACGGGATATGTAGAGCTTTCGAAAGCTGCGAAAGTCGCAGAAAAGCTTAATAGTAATTCTTATAAGCAATCTGCCAAAGGATGAGGACATTGATTGCAATGGATGTGCTAAGGCAAAATCCAGAGCTTCTGTTCATATCAAAGAGTCCGACAATGTGAAGTTGACGGATTCGATCCGGACGACGCTGCAGCTTGCGATTGAGGAAAATTATAGCAAATTCTAGCTAAATGGAAAGTTCTTGAGAGAGCTTGATATATATAAGTATACTCGATATATTTACCTGACGATAGAGGGCAATGCAATGAGTATCTTCTTGCCAATCGATGTCCAGCGAGCTGAGTGTGAACCAGAGCTTATGCAGCCGTTGAAGGAGATGCATCCATTGCAATTGATACGTTGAGAACATAGAGAAATATGACATAATATCCCAGTGATAGAGGGTGCATAGAATCAAATAGCAAAGAAGTCTCCACATAACAAAGGGTCCATTCGAGTAGATGACAAGGTTGAATATGACTGTAATGTCTGTCACATAGTTGGTGAACAGATTCAGCAGTATCTGCCACTTGTATATGTGCAGAAGATCGAGCATCAATCTGTCCAGGTGCATGCAATGCTTCCAGAGCTCATGCCAGCCAGATAGAAGCTGCTTCTGGTAGACGACTCGGTAGCAGCCACGTCGTTGGGGCAACCAGCGCATATCCTGCCTCAGAGCCTGCACATCCTGCATTATGCAATCGAGCACCCAGTTACTAATGCTTATCATATGATATATCCAGTAATCCACAGAGCTAACTATCATTTCCATGGGTACAATAACCAGGGCTAGAAACATGTATATGTAGGATAGTTCTAGCACCTCCTTATCGATCTTGGGACAATTGAGCAAGCTGCCAGGTCCAAAGAGCAGGTGAATCATCAATAGAAACCTCGAAAGGGTTAACATCACTTTCCACAGATGCGACAACCAATAGCTATATCCAGCTTTCATCAGATCTCGGCGATATACTTGCTGGAATGCAATAAGTCCGTTTCCCAACCGTAGCCATCGACGACGTCGGTGCCAAGAGCTGGAGAGGAACAGGAGTAGGGAACAGCCCTTGGTCAGTGACACAACGCTGTAGGCTATGGCCAACATGTCCAATTTTTGGCAATGAAAGTAACTCGTCACCATTACGAGAATGATGCAGGGCAACAATAGCACATAGACCAAATGCAATATCATCCAATAGATCAACATGGGTCCATTGTCCTTCTTGAAAAGTCCACTCTCCGGCACATATCGAAAAGTGAACACACCAATCGCTCGACTTATAGTTATGAGGATCCAGGGACGTTCCATTGCTGACAAAGAGTTTGTGCTGACTAAATCGGTGTCCCCTGCCTGAGCTTGCCACATATTGTGGCAAATTGCAGGTACTCCAACTAAACGGACACCAGGGAGTTACCGCATGGCAATTATGACAGGGAAACGAGGAACAAGTTCAGCTACAATGAATGGAGAAGGCATCACTGTTTAGATACTCTTTATATATTATTATATATAGTATTATGTCATGTTATGTCATATATATATATATATATATATATATATTCATGATCAACAAGCGACTTTATCAGGCTCTGCCCATTTAACTACCTGTTTGCAAATAAGGGGTATTTGCCAGTCAGTCATTCTCGACATTCAAACATTCTAGCTTGTTTATTAACAAACAGTTGACGGCGACCCTATATTTAATAATATTTCATCATTTGGCTTAAATATTTCGAGTTTGCAAGGTATCTAAAAGTCGATCAGTTTCATAATAAGCCATCTTGCTTATCATCATTATCAGATAAACACATAATTATATTTTAAATACTGAATATTTCCGTTGAAATTACAGGGTATTTGCTAGTCGATCAGTGTCAGCTATAGCCCCAAACTTGCTTATTACGCTTAATATATATAAAAATACTTCACTACTGAGAAACCTTATCTAAGAACTAAATACAGCTGTTAAGAACTCGGTTTAAGCCTGGTCAAAGTAGAGCTTAAGCGGGGCTGAAAGCAGCTTGACTTGAACAAGCATTAAAGCCAGTTGTAAATGAGTTAAGGGAACAAGTATAATCCATTTGCATAACCCCATATATCTGGATATTAATACCTCTTCAGTGGTAATTATAAAGGGCATAAGGGAAAGAGAGGGAATAACTTTGGTAACAAGATCAGACAAATCAAGTCACATAACTCCAGTTAGACTGTTAAAATATATGTTTAATTAATATAATCTAATTGTAGATATGTATAAACCTTAAATGTAGCTTAAGTTTGCATTGGTTTGAGCTTAAAACATAGATAATACTTAAGATAAGATAAGATCAATGAGAAGATGACTTTCAATTAATTCGATTTAGAATCGTTAAGATGTGAACTAAAGTTAGGGCAAATGTAGTCGTAATACTCGATTAAATGGACTCCGTTATGGCATCTTAATGACAATCCAAGGAACTCGGCCGTGGTAACGATAGTAATAGTAGTCATAGCCCAGTTTACCCAATATGAGAATGATGAGGCTGGCGAGAATGCAATTCACCAAGTCGATGGGATGGATGCGCATATCGTCCTCGGCGCTGATGTTGCACATGTCCTGGCGTGTCAAGGAAAGCACCTTGGCCGCACGCAGCTCATCGCCATGCATGTAGGTGCAGGTGACATTCCAGGCATCCAGCACAATGCCCTTGTACTTGGTGAGCAGCTCACGGAACCGAGTGCCAAACTTACACGTGCAATGCCAAGGATTCTGGCTGAGCATCAAGGCATTCGCATTGTCATTGTCATTCAAGGCATTGTCCAAGGCATAGACCTGGAATTTGTGCAGGAGATTCCCGTGCAGATTGAAGAGACGAAAGTTCTGTAGCCAATTGGTATCCTCCAGTACATCAATGTCCGAGATGAGATTGTTGCTCAGCTGCACATCCATTACTCTTCGATAGTGGGGATTGTCTCGCAAAGGATTAACGTCGCGGATCTGCAAGAGGAATCAAAGCTCAGCCAATGATAACTGTATAACTTACGAGATTGTCTTACCAGATTGTCATTGATATTCAGCGAGGTTGTGTTCTCTGGCAGATACGATGGCAAACTGTGGAACTGCAGATGGGAACAGTTCACAGTGTAGTAAGGAACGTAATACTTGTTGATGTAATGCATCAGGCAGGTGCAATTCAAGAGATCCTGGTGCGATTGACACTCTCTTCTCAGCATCTGCAATGCCAACAATCGTAAAGGATTCTTCAATCTGCAGTTAGAGCTTACTTACCAATTTGTAGTGCATAACCAGCAGCATTTGCCGCTCCTTGTACTTCCGATCGGTGCAGATGAGATTATCCCGATCGGCGACAAGGCGACCCTTCTCTGGCTGTAGCAATAACCACTTGAAGTTCCTTGTACAGTTCCATGGATTGCCGGCCAGATAAAGCTGCTGGAATGTTCGTGACAAGATCAGCGGTCCATCCAGCTGTATCAGCTGATTCCAACGCAGATCCAAGGTCTTCAAGGCATGAATTCGCTTAAAAGTGCGTGACGAAACATACGATAGATTCGTCCACGATATGTTGATTGCCTGCAAATCAATTGCCTGAGAGTTAAACAAACAAACTTGGAATCTCATGCTCTACCTGCAGATGAAACATCTCCGGAAAGTCGAATGTAAACTCCGTGAAGCCGCCATACTCGATGGTCAGCGATCGCAGTTGTGGAAACCTCTGTAGCTCCACAAGGCGATTGAACACTTCCTGTGACCAGCCACAAAGTAGCATCTGCTGTGCCGGCATATACTTTCCGTGCTTGGAACTGCAACCGGGGATTGAAAGAGTGAATAGAGAACTTAATTATCACTGCCCTGTGCGTACGTTATCATCTCCAGATTGTTCATTCCTCCAAAGCAACGGATTAATCCGAGTCGCGCCATTCGCGTGCAGTTGCCATCCTTCGTCTCTGGCACTGACGTCCAGTTAACGCAACTCTGGTTAAGTGTCCATGTGGGCCTGGCTATGGATATCGTTGTAAATGTGGATGTTGATGTAAATGTAGATGTTGTTGTTGTTGTTGTCAATGTCAGCGACTCCTCGCCAGCGTCCAATTCGGTATTCAAGGCAGCGGCATATCTGTACAAAGAGGCGTATGAGTAATTTGATTAATATGAAGCTTTGTTGATCTGCGCAATTAGAGCCAAAATCTGTCTGGCTTTATTTGCGGACAGATCTATTTTTGGCCAAGTGCTGGCCTAGATGTTAATTATTATTTCAGAGCTAAACAAATGATGATAGCACTAGCCAACGTTTATAGAGTTGTTCTGGTCTGGCTTAATGATAAACAGGTAGATAGACAGACAGGGCCAACTAACTAATTAATTATTCTCTCTTTATAGAGTTGTACATGCGATAAGCAGTTGTCGACAGAGAATTCGGTTTATTTTGATTGCGCTACTCTTTATTTTTCGACGACAGTTGACGCGTGTCGGCAAATAATTGTCTTTAGGCCGATCCGATTCGTTCTACATGTGCACACACACACGCATGTGTGTGTGTGTGTGTCCAGTAGTCAAGACAGTAGCACTTGGCTAAGGTACTAAATGGCAATGCCAACAATTTGCTCGAAGATCGAAGCTCAGCTCGGACTGTCACATCACATGATGATGATAATGACGATGATGATAATAACGATGATGACGATAATGATGATGCCAATTAGCACAGTGGTAGAACAAATTGTGACAAATTTACGGACCACAGAATGAGAATCAGAGAAACAAAGCCAAGACAATTGAATAATGCAAGTCATACAAAGAATTTGAGAGAGTTCCCAAGCAGATAAATGATGAAAGCAAAATAAGATAAATTAAATAAATACATAAATGATTAATAATAAAGAAACTAAATGTATAAAGAATTCCACAAAAGAGAATTCTAAATAAATTAATGATTAAGCAAAAATAATAACATTTCTGCATTCAATGATTAAACAAAGCGTAAAGTGAGAGCATCAGCTTAGTCGTATTAATCGTCTATGTTTTTCTCGACTTCTACGCAAATTGATAAGCTTGTAAATATTTATTAATACAATTTAAACTCTTACGACTTCTGCGCAATACATTCGGTTGGACTTTGAAAGTTATTTAGTTACAATTAGCAACTTTTCGTCGCATGTTTTCTACCCAAGTGTTAAAATTAACAACATGCAAAATAATGACACAAAAAAAAAACAATACAAACAAAAGTAGAGGGAAATTAATATGCAGGAAAATACTTTTATGGAGTTACCCAAATTCCTAACATTAAGTTGGCCAATTATATATTTTTGGTTGAGAGCCGAAATTGTGAAGAATAAATATTTGCTCACATGGCATAGGAGTGTTATTCCATGTGCTAACAGAACTGTGAGTACAGTTCCAATTGGCAGCACAATTGAACTAATATTATGGCTAGAGCTAGTTAATTTGAATTAACAACAACTATAATGTGAGCACAATTAATAATTCAACATTTATGAGGGAAACATGAATAGTATCTCTCAGATTGATTTAGTTTATTTTTTGGTTACTTTTACTGAATGCTTTGTCTGTTTTGCTTTACTTAAAAAAAAATGTCTTATAACACAAATTAACTTAAAAGCAATTGACATTCGATATTATAGCTCGCCATTTCATTTATTCAATCAAACCAATCAATTTACTTATTTTATCTATGGAACTGAATATAATTTGTATTTTATATAGACTTTTGCAAAAGATACTCTTAGTTTGCAGTGTTCTCTATGATTTCAAATGTTTTCCATATCAATAGTTGATAATAAAGTAATCAACTGTCGTAAGATCTGTCGATTCCTTAACTTTTTATATATTCTAACGTTTCTTGCTCCCCTTATCTATTGCTCGACCCTCGAAGCTTGTTTATCAATTCAGCAAATAAGAACAATTGAATCACTTAAGAATTCGACCAGGCAATGGCTTGGAATTGCTTTTTAATTTGAGTTTGGCAATTGTAAGAACTGCCTTATGAATTGAAATGAGTGTTAAAGCAGCTTAAGAAGTTCGGAATATATATCAAGTGTTTTTCTCATTTTGTTATGTGAATTTTATAAATACAACCAGCACATGTAAACAAGACGCTAAGATAATCTAGGTAAACACATCAAATGTTATCTACAATTAAGAGGTAAGCTTCCCTAGAAACCAAATTCAACTAAACTCATCTAAATTATGGTCGGATACAAGCGTTGGCTAGTTAACCAGTTTAGATATCAAGAACAATTACTAAATAAATGTGAATAATCATGGAGATGTGTTGAGAAGAACAGACAAGCTATAAATAACTTTAAATAATATTAATGCTGATTCAAAAATGATTTGATGCTCCACTTTATAATTGCAACTGAGACTCTTATTAGATTCTATTTGCGCTCTTTTTAAAGGTATGTATAATTATGAAAAATAAATAAAACAAAATATATTAAATAATTAAAGTAAATATATAATATAATATATAAATAAATATAAATAATAATATATAAATAAATATTAATATAATATATAAATAAATATTAATATTATTATATAGGTAAACCCTTTCATGTAGATTGCAATTTAGTATTCAAGCAAGTTCTACATTTTCTAGATTTTAAGACAATAATAATTCCTTTTTGACCTCAGCAATAGACTATCTACTCTACTTTTTAGCACTTATCGTGTTTTTGATGTAACTTAAAGTAAACATGTATCTGCATGTATCGGCTCTTGCGATAAGCCCTGTTGACGCTTGATCTTGTTGTTGTTGATAAAAAAAGCGAGCAGATTGATTTATGAAAGAGTTAAATATTGACAAAGACACAAATTGGTTGGTTGGGGTTGATTAACATTAATAGGAGAACCAGCGTCAGATGGGGCCAAACGATGATAACTTCATACATACGTTGCGTATACGTCACGTGCGACGCACTAAATATAAAGTTCCCTATTGATAATCATATCGCAAGCAAACCATAAAAAATAAAAAGAACATTTTAAATACTTTTAATTAATATATTGCGCACCTTCCGAAAATAGCAAGCAGCAGGCAACAGGAACGGATAATTGAATTTCCATTAATAAATACGCTTCGATTGTTCATTGCCATTCTAGGCGGCAACAGCAACAGCAACAAACGCGACAGACTATTTATAGCAAACAACTCTTTGAAAAGACGCGTCAATTTCCAAATGTTCCTTACTTTTAGGGGATTACATTTGACTTATGTTTACAATTTTATAGTTAGTAGTAGTTGTTGTTGTTGTTATAAATATATCTAATTCAGAAGCGTTTAGCACCGGCAACTACATAAGCACATACGCCCACACACACACAGGTATTTGTTTTGCTTTTGCTTTGTGATACATATTATTTATTATGATTATTAATATTGCTTTCGTTGCCGAGTCGCCGCGTTTTAATTATATACATATATACATTCGTCCGTATCTCTTGCTCGGCCTGTGCTACTTTTCTCGCGTTTGAAGTTCAAATGAGGCGCAAATGCGAAACGCTGTCATGTTTTTTGGCGGCATCGAAAGATCTTCACAGCCAAATCAGCTGACCAGCTGTTTCAGCCTATGCGAGGCAAGCCGGCCAAGAGAATGTTGTCGCTGAGAGGGGGACTTTGCAAGAGCAGCTGTTGTTGGGAGCACCTAAATTTGAATGATATGAGTAGCAGCATCAACAGCTGAGCGTTGTGTGTGCGTTGTGTTAAGTCAGCTACAAAATGTTTGACGATTGCCTATCTACGACATTCGCATACAAATGGACTTTAATTTAGCGCTTAACAATAATAAAATCGGAGCTTTACTTGCAACTTTATAGTTTATACGAATTGAGGCTAGAATTTAGAATAGTTGTCTTTAAAGTTCTTTTAATACATGTACATATCTATAAGTTGACAATTTACAATTGATACAATCTATTAGCTTTTGTATTTGTACATCGAAATTAAAATTGCATTTAGCATAACTAAGGAATATAGTTAACAAAAACCGTTTGATTAAACACAATATTGTGCTTCACATACATATATATACATACATAGACATTATATGTAAGTTTGACTATAATTTAGCATACTGCTTAATTGTCTAATTTGTAATTTGTAATTTGTGTTTGGTTTCGAGTACTCATTATTATATACGTACGTACTATATGTATATTTGTCTCTATTGCCTGCGAGTCAGTTTCAGATTCTTGAGCTTATTTGGACCATTAAAATGCATTTGTATATGTATCTATATGTATGTACACTCACACAGTTATGACTTAATAGATATGTAAGCTCATCGCTCAGTGCGCCATAACATTAACATTAATATTATAGAGCTAAAGGTACAAGCTGTCTACCCAGTGTGGTTGGCTGAATAATTTTGGTATAACATTCACATGACTTTAATTAGCTGCGACGATTATTCTCGCTTCTAAGCGACTTCCTCTTTTGTGGGCGTGGAGCTACCGCTGGCGGTAGCATCGTTATCCTTTGCCGTTGGCGTACTAACATTTTGTTGGACCTTCTCATTAGTCTCTGCCTGCTTTTGTTTTTCATACTGGCGTACATCCTCCAGAGTCATGCCATGCCACTCATCAATCCAGGCAAAGGCCTGGCGATGTCCCAACACCAGAATTTCCCGAATGGCGCGCTGAATAAAGTCCTCCACTTTGGTCTGCAGGCCCCAGACCTCAAAGGTGGCGTTGACAACTTTATAGGAACACATTATGGGCGTATCTGTTTCACGCCATCCCTCAATGAGTGGACCGCGATCTACAAGCAAAGCAGTTAGATTTCCATGGAATTAAAGTAACAATTGCTCAGCTTACTTGTCTTTACCGACTTGAAGTACTTGGGATCCTCTTCGCGTTTGTAATGCTTCGCATTGAGCTCATCAAATGCAATGTCCAGGTGGTCTACTGTAAGCACCTTCACATCCTCCTCGCTGAGATCTAGGCACTGTAAGCATTAAAAAGACTTAACTGCCTCATATTTAGAATGAAATTTAATGTGAATATTACGTTTTCAGTAGTTCCACTATTATTCTCATACTTCGTCTTGATTAACACATTCAATTTGGGTATAAATGAGCACTGAAATTCGAACAGCAAATGGTTAAATATAATTCAATAATACAAATCAATTCAGATAATTACCGTGTACTCTATCCACGTGCAAAGCCATTGGTATGATTTGTTGATGGATGACCATGAAATTATTATGAAGGAAAATTCAACATCAATAAACGGTAATTAAAATATAATTTAGTATTGTTTTCGAGTCTATATTTAGCTTTTCGCTTTATAAACAACAGGAAAACAAGAGAAGAAATCAAATGTGAAATACCAAACTGACGATGCGTTTATGGCATTGCAATTGTTTCAATTTTGTTGTTCAGCTTTAAATAGTTTACTAATCACACTGAAAACAAATCCCAAAGTTGATCTGCAGTCATTTTATTTACTGTCTCATGGTAATAAATTATTGAAATATTATTTATCTTATTTGCTTTTGTGATTATCATGTCGGAGCAGACCCCAATTCTGACCAAAAGCTATCGAGTATTGCGAATTCTATTCGATCTAGTTGCCAGGTGCCAGAAAAAGAGTAAAAGAGTATGCAATAAAATGAAACCAAAGCTACAATCACAACCATATGATAGAGTGTGGCATAATCAATTTGAATAGGACTCGAAGCTTATCGCAAATGTTGCCTCAATTGGTGGCAAACAAATCACCAAGTGACAGTACTTAGAATTCAGCCCGTGTGAGCTGCGACATTTGTTAACATTTTACAAACTTCAAATGCACAGTTACAATCAATTAAACGATGGGACACGCAACGTTAGTCTTATCAGGGCTAATCACTGGAACTGTGACGAGACCATGGCATGACAAGTGCGATATGACTACATAAATCCAAGTTCATAGTACATGTTGAGTTGGATATGTGTGCTTATCGGAGAAGTCGATACAAAGATTGGTTGAATGCCATATGGCCAGCCCAGCAGGAAGATGACGACTATTGGAAATCAATTAAACCATCGATTTAAAAATAAACTCAGCGTGAAAGCGAGCTTAGATCTGCTCATAAATAGCTATACGGCATGGCTCACCTGTTAGAGTGTAGGGATAATAATTCCAGGACTTTTCAGTCACATAGAAAACTCGTGGACAAATTGCTTGTATCCAGTAGGGAAGGCGACTACGAAGAACAAAAGAATAGAGAATGCGCATTAGCTAACCATCTGTTGACTACGACAGCGTATGCTCTTACTTGGACAGGTGTATGCGCTTCTCTGTATACTGTCCCGTGCCATGCAGGGGATCCTCGCACGGCTTGTTTTCTATCACCTCCACACCCTCCCCTTCATCGGACTGCTCCAGACTATGGCGCGCAATCATATACAACTGTCCGATTTTGTACTGCAAATTGATCAATGAAAGTGAGAATTATAAAATTCTTCAGCACCGGTAAATATGCAGATGTTCACCTCCTCCACAGTGAGCGGCATGCAAACGCGATATTCCTTTATTAACACCATGTTGTCAACTAATAATTTGATAAAAATATGATTAGAAAATTAAATTTCACGTTACGCAAAAATCGACACACGAGCGTGTCGCAACTGAAGCAACAACAAAAACTAATGCTTTTCAAAATCAATCGGCATGTCTACCGATTATCTTATCGATAGTTGTATACGAACTGAAAATTCACTTTAAAAACATATTGGTATTCCCTACTTTGATTTGATTCTAAATCAACAAATTTCATAAATGAATGACAAATTGAATGACAATGGAGCAATAAACTTACTGTATTATATTTATAGAATATAAACAATATTAAATCATGTGTAACTATTTTATTATTGTGGGTAGACAACGAAATAATACATTCTGATTAATTTATTTAAGTTGATATCAATAACAATTTTAAATTTGTATGTAAATTGTTTAGTATATTCCTATCTTTTTGCTGAGATCAGTATACTAGCCTTTTGTTACTACAACTGTCGATAACAGTTAGCAGACGATAGGCAATGTAAGGCCATTTAAGGTTGAGTGTTTTGCAAATTACGGGCACACTGTTTTATTGCTTGGATATTTGCAGAAAGTAATTCGTAGCTCTCTTCGTAAATAGAGTTAAAACGGTACTCATTTCACAATAATTGATATATAACAACAAATAGAAAACGCCGAAACGTAGAGTTTCGATGTGCATATAAAAATAAAACAGAACAATGTTTGCATAACTTGCTTAAGCGCACAGTGAAAATGTCACCAGCAATAAATTGGAAAAGTGGCACACAATAAATACATACAACACATACATACATACTTGCATATAAATAATATGAATATATTACAGCAGTATTCTTGTAGTGTGTGTGGGTGTTTGTCTGTGTATACACATATATAGAGTCTACACAAGCATAGAGTATAGAGATTAGCAGAGCGACGCGACGCATAGACTTTAATAGAGTTCATTTATGCACATACATAATCATAACTAAAGTCTGATTCACTTCGTATTCAGTTTACTGCGACGCGACAAAGCGAAACCCTCAGCGGCTGAGCGAGCGACGTGCAATGTTTAGGATTCGCGTCAAAATGGGCCCGCAACGTAATCATAACAACAACAATGGCAACAGCAACCTTGGTCGCATCAATAAGGAGTGGACCTGCTGTTTTGGCCTGCATGTGCATACCGCAACATTGATGATTGGCCTATGGCATCTGGTAAGCAAAAACCTTGATCAAAGTACATACATATATACCTATACCTATACATACCTACATATATGTAAACCCCTACGCACGAGTGCAATTGTTGCTGCACAGTCATACACACATACACAGGCGAATGTAAGCTGACCCTGCTCAGTGTCAAGGAGGGGAAAAATCAATTGACGCTCTGCGCTGTGACTCTTCAACTGTTGCCCAGGTTGTAGTCACTCTCAAACTACTAATGCCTTCTCTTTAGCTTAGTTTGTGACGTCAATAGAGTTTACTGCGCTTCGTTAACGATTTAAAAGTTTACTATTTACAATTTACAATTTTGTTGTGTCAACTTATATTTCAATTGCTTACGGCCTCTGCCACATAGGGGCATACGACTTATGCATGCCAAATCAACTTCGAAATCATGCCAAACGGGGATTAGACCTTACTCAAGCATTTGGCAGTTGTGGAAATAGTTACGTTTGTTTATTTGTATACAAGTCCCCTTTGTGATATGTTAACATAATAGTTGATGTTGCTTAAATCTCACGTTTCACATTTACAATTGCAAATACAGTGACTCTCAAACTGTATAATCTTTGGCGACTTTAATTAATGAACCATAAATTTATACAACGTGTTGATGTATGTACTTATGCCATTCTACTAGTAACTAACTATTAGTTTTAAAACTATGCTGCTTAATTAACCCTCATCACAGTTTCAGAGCCACTGCAACAGTGTCGCATTAAAGGTCAAGTGTAAGACTTTGTTAATTTGCATATTATCAAGAGGTGAAAGTGAATTTCAATTTCAATTACTACTTAAATGAATTTTGATAAGTAATACACAACGCTACGAGGTTGGATTGTTCAGTTTAAGCACTCGTACTTCTCCGACAGACAGTCTCGGAAAGATCCCATCCAACCTTATCAGCGAGATTAAATAAAATCTCTTCTGGGTTGATAACATCACTGTAACACGACAGGCAGCTTATAGATTGAATTCAAACTTGCAGACAGCACACGATCAGTCATCGCATGCATATAGATTTAATTTAAGCTAAAATGACATTGACAATTTTCACACAGTTATAAATAGAGATTTATAATGTATTTAATATTTTATTCGTTGGTCAATTTAACACTAACAATGCCATCGGTATAACGAGTGAATGCATCGATTTCGCTACCAATTCTGATTTCGATTCGAATGCAATGCACCAAGAAAGTGAAGATGCAGATGAAGATGATGGATGCAATTCCAACTCAATTCAATCAACTGACTCCTCTGTCCATTTGAGCGAAGAGTCTGACGAGGAGGAGAAGGAGGAGGATGAGAAGATGGAAGTACATCAATGGGAGGAGAAGACAGCAGTTCGTCCAGTTGTATATTCACGTCCTTATCAACTGCCTGACATTCAATACAATAGATTATCAGAGGTGTCTGTTCAATCGTTAGGTTACGCTGCACCCGAAGATTGGCCCGATGAGAGCTGTGCCCAAGTGCTGCACAAGAAGCCACCGCTCTACGAGCTGATGTTAAAGCTAATCCAAAAAGGCACCAAAACCAATACTGTGGTTACCATTGGAGAAAGTAGTGTGAAAGTGCACCTTATAGTGCTGCAATGTTTCTCGGGTCTCTTTTGTGATCTGAACAACGACATGAGCGTGGAGCTGCCGGTTGAGTGGGTCACTCATCGTGCCTTCCGACTCATTTACGACTGGATGATTGAGGATATGCCCCGGTTGTCGCGACTCGGCTTGTTGGAGGTGCTGCGTGCTGCGAGATTCCTGAAGGTGCCACAACTCGAGAGGCAGTGTGAACATTGTCTGGCACATGGCTTTAAAGAGGATGCAGCGGTGCTGTTGTATCTGGAGGCACGACTGTTGCACATGGAACGAGCACATCGACCCTTGCTGCAGAGCGTAGGGCGCTTCTTTTTGACCCTGGTCGCCTCACAAGAGTTTCTCCAGCTGCCTGTGCATGCGTTGTGGCAGCTGCTCCGCTCGGACAACATTGGCGTCAACTCCGAGCTGGAAGTGTTCATGGCTGCCGTGCGCTGGCTCAACTTTCAGTGGCCCAAGCGACGACATATTGTAGGACAGCTCACATCCTGTGTGCGCTTTGGACTGGTGCCTCCTTGGCTGCTCATTCGACTGCACGATCGACAGATGAGCTCAATGGAGTTGAGGCGCATTATCTCGCATCCAGAGGTGCTGCAGCAATTGCACGATGGCATTGGCTATACCACAACGAGGCTCTGTTATGGCACCGATCGCGATGCGTTCATGTTGCACCTGGAGCGCAGTGGCATGCAACCGCCGGTGCAGCGCAATTGGATCTATGATCCGGCATGCAGCTATCATCATCGACTGCACTGTCAGATCGCCGATGAATTCGCATACGAAGCCTTCACGAGATATCTCAATTTGTTGCAAACGCTGCACAAGGATTACTGGCAATCCCTACAACCTGTGGATGCCTCCGAGGTGTGCTTCTGTTGCCAGCGAACTCCTAAACCGATGGAGAACAGTGTTCAATAGTGTTCTATTCGTATTCTTTCAACTATTTCTTATTGCAATGCAAATATATATTTTTAATATTATCAAATGGCAAAATCCCGTTTAACTTGACTAAAGATTAATTATTATAATGAACATAAATAGTTATTAACAATTTATCATTGTTATTCATTGCAGTTCCTCAACATTCTTGCTCTCAGTGTGCTCGCCGTTATTTGGCGCAATCCGGAGATGATGGATGAATTGGAAAGCGGAAGCCATGACTTCACTGTTGATCTTAATGCGCCCGCTTTGCCCACACCTCTGAGCAAGGTGGATCCCCCTTATGCCTATCGTGATCATTCCCTCAATTATCGTAAGCGCTACCGTAAGCAGACCTGGCCCCAGCTGCTGCAGGAATCGATTGTTAATGCAGCAAACTCTTTCAACTCTTGCAGAGAACTTTGACATGGGAGGTCTGGTGTGCACCTGCATGATAGCCATAACGCTGATGATGATCTATGGCACCATCAAGGGCAAACCGTCGCATTTGTTGCCCTTCTTCTGTCTACAATTGTTCGACTTTGCCATTACCACGTGAGTGCAATACAATATTTTCACATTTGCCTGTATTTTAACTCGTATCGTTTCCTGTTTTGTAGTTTGACCGCAGCTGGCTATCTTTGCTATCTTCAGGCCATTCATCGCATTATTGCCGAGTCACATCGGTTGCCGTGGCGCGAGAAGCTGTTGGAGCTGCCGCCAGAGGAGCTGGTCGTTGTTGTCCTTGTGGTGTTTGTATGCATTGTGTTCCTGAAGGCCTACTGCATTGGCATAGTCTGGCGATGCTACAAGTACTTGACTCTAAGACAGCAACATCTGCGCAGCCTGTTGCCTTGTGTCTTGCCTGAAACGGTTCTCCACGGCGGCCTTGGTGGTGGCGGCTTTGGTGCCGAGGAGCGTTCATATTCCACGCTGTTGCCCAATTATGATGAAGCAATTGCTCAGTATTTGAAACAGGCACCGCCACCATCCTATCAGGTGGCCATGTCCAACTATCACAATGAGGACGAGGGTGCCGCTGGAGGTGCACAGTCTGCTGATGCCGGCAATAGCACTCCGCTCTTTGTGGCCCTTGATGCGGTCAACGTGAATGCGGCCTCGAATATGGATGACACACTCGATAACAACAACGACGTGCCCAACAACAACAATACGGTTCATGTGAATGCCAACACGCCACCGATGCGACGCAGTGAACAGGTAACGTCAACTGCCTCTGATGGCGATCACGACGACGACGATGCTGATCTGGAGGTAATCGATGCTGGTGTAGATGTCATCGAAGGCAATATGCCGCCACCGCCGCCGCCGTACAATGATGTATCCGATGCTCAGGTGCAGATGCCATCGCCGTCGCGGCTTGATCGCCAGGTCAACATACCAGGCCAGGTGCCCGGACGCAATGAGAGTCAGGCCTAAGTTGTGATTTCATTTAAGTTGTTTTTCTCATTATTATTGTGTGTTGTGAACAATCCTTCACCTCCACGTCTTTACCTCACTTGCCCAACCATCAGCCTATTAATTTTACAACGTAATCCTGTAGATTTGGCGATGCAAATGAAACTACACAGAAATCAGTATCAATTTCGACGCATTTGTCTAAAAAAGAAGCCCAATTAAGCGATTTTTACGTATCAACTTATTACGCAATGAATGTAATTATAAAACAAAAAACAAGAAAAAAGAATCAACAAATTGAAACTTCTAGCATTCGCATATTGTTGTTTAACCTACAAAAAAAAAAGAAAGACATACTTATAATCTAAATGAATATCCGCTGGATTTTGCTCTAAAAGTTATATACTTATGTAAATGTATATTTCTTGGCCACGTCTACATATTGCAATCTGCAATGATTTGTTAAAGATTTTAAGATTTGGCATTTAATTATGTTAACCAACTTCTGAATGTTTTCTTTTACTTTCGTTACCCCGTGAGTTGTACCTAGTTAAGCACAAGTAGTTGTTACCAAAAAAGAAAATAGAAAAAACATAGACAAAGAGACAGAGCCAAGAGCCAAGCGAAAGTTGCAAGATGAATCTGTGGGAAAGTCTATCAATGTGAACGCAAGTTCTATAGTTAAGCTAACTTGTAAGACTTTAATTGTATAATTATGAAATTGTATATCATTATTTGTATCTTAGTTTACGTTTCAATTACAATTATGTACCACAATTCACACACATCCCAAGAAATAACCTCATAATTGATGTGTGTACAATATCAATATAAAAATATATACGTTATCGTATAATGTGTACCGTATACTGTATTCTAAATATGCAAAGATATTCGAATAAAATATTAGTTTCAAATAAATAACAATTTGTTTACTTACAACTAAGTTAAGCTGACTTCTATACTATGTAAACATTCTCTATAAAGCATAAAGTTTGTTCTCTTTGGATCCACTTGGCCTATTGTACCCTGGGCGTATCGTATCGTATGTTCAAGCACCGTGCACTTTCATATATTATAAGATCTGCCGTCAATTTCATTCACTAAGAAAACATTCGATTCGTTTAGAATCACTATTAATTTACAATAGTCTGATAAGATAGTCTAGATACCGAATCTGAGTTATACTAACACATATTTTCCACTGGCAAAATGGAAATCGTTTCCCCAGATGGAATTGTCAATTCTGAGTCTTGGGATAGGGGAACTTGAGAGCTTAGCTGGTTTCCCCGCTCCCTTTTACTTACAGGACCCAAGCCATGCTAAGGAATCGTTGATCACATCTCTAAGCGCTTTTATCCTAAGAAATATGCCCCATAATGTGTTTAATATATTGAAATGTGTATTCTATTTATATTATTTAATTAAGTTGAATGTTGTAAGTATTTTACATCCTTGACAACTTTTTATGTCGACTTACTGTCTACTCTACAACACCCAACATTTAGTTGAAAGTCCAGCTACTATTTGGTATTTCGTTGATAAGACAAGTGGCGTGTGGCACGACGTTTCTATAAATCATTTAATTATCTTTATCAAAGAAAACGTAACAAGTCCTCTGGCGTCATTGATTTCAACTTACTGTAAGATTAATTCAACAGTTTCGCAGATCTTTATCATAGCAATCCATTCAAAAGAATTGGACAAAGAATTCTTGGAAGCCATGTCTCAGAGTCTTGAATAATCCTTATGAACAGGAGTTCTATTACGTTTCGACCACGTTAACAAATAAATTACGGTCTGACTAAGATTATTAATAACTAAACAATGCATTTGCTGCTTTCTTTTACTTTAAAAATAACCATAGATCAAGTTTACAGCTTACCCGTTTACAGGGTATTCAAAAAACGTCATTTAATTTCTTTAACGTATCATTGAGCACTTGCTTCAATTGTTGTAATAATCTAAAAACAAATATAAAATATTTACAATTAACAACTACTCATTAGCAGTGGGTAAACAGGTTATAATGGGCATATATAAGTATATAGATAATAAAAAGAAGTGAGAATTTGTTAGCATTCTATTTATTCATTAAGTTAAATTAAATTCCTTGCCAAATTTTCTATTCTTTATTATCTTTATTGATGAATAGAGCTAACAAATAGCTTGGGAAATACCAACAAATTAAACATACTAAACTTATAAATGTTTTGCCTGATTTTTAGCTCAACTAAAAGTTAAAGTTCTTATCGTTTACCAAAATTAAGGTTATAAATTAACATTAATTCCAATCAGTTTAAATATATAAAATATGTGAACGAAGATTGTAAATTCTTGGCGAATTTGTTATTTTAAAATGTATACACTAAAATTGTTAAGGAGGGTATGACAAACTATACATACTATACAAACAGATAGAAGAAAATCTCTCTGAATGTGGAATGTATAGAAGATTTATTTAAATTGCTCAATGGAAGCTTGAGCTGGCGCCATCTAGCGTTCGATGCTTGTGTGAATTTTAATGTGATCACAGCTAGAAATTTTAATAAAGCTGTTTAAGGGGTATGTAACGGTCAGTTGCAACGTTTTTTCTTATGTTAGCAAAAAACTTAAGTCTAGCAGCAGAGTTTCAGCTAATGATCAATTTGTAAACAAGTTCTATGACTGCATAAACCTTATACCAAGTCTTGCGGTCTAGTTAGCCAGCGTTATTTAAAGGAGGCCATAAATTGATCACCTCGCTATCTCCATGAAGGAGTTTATTGATTTCATACTCTTTATTTGGCCGGCTCTTGTTTATAATGTTATGGAATCCGATAAGGAGCATATTTCTGATACGAGATTTCCTATCGCTCCGATTATACAATTGTCTGGCCCTATAAAAGCACCAGATCAAGATGCAGTTGGCATATAACCATCTACAAGCATCAACATGGCAAACAAAGCAATCATCCTTCTGGCCGTGCTACTGTGCGCCCAGGCAGTCTTCGGAGTTGCTGTCGTCTCGAAGTCGGCATGGGGAGGTCGTGCTCCCAGGAACAAGGTCGCGCTGGGCAACAATTTGAGCTATGCCGTTGTCCACCACACCGCTGGCAACTACTGCAGCACCAGGGCTGCCTGTGCCCAGGAACTGCGCAACATCCAGGCCTACCACATGGACAGCCTGGGCTGGCCCGATATTGGCTACAACTTCCTCATTGGAGGTGATGGCGCTGTCTACGAGGGTCGCGGCTGGAACGCTGTCGGTGCCCATGCCGTCAACTGGAACTCCAAGTCGATTGGCATCTCCTTCCTGGGCAACTACAATCACAACACCGCCACCGCTGCCATGGTCAACGCTGCCAAGGGTATCCTCGCTGATGCCGTCTCCCGTGGCCAACTCGTTTCCGGTTACATTCTGTACGGCCATCGTCAGGTGAGCGCCACCGAGTGCCCCGGCACCACCCTGTGGAACGAGATCCGCAAATGGTCCAACTGGAGGGCCTAAGCAACCACTGTTCACTGTTTGTACACATTACAATTCAAAACTGCTGCTAAATAAAATATAAATATTCTTGAAAATACAATACACGTTACATAGTTATATTCAAAGCAATCATTGGGTGTTTTTTCAAGGAACGGGCCTTACCTAACTGGATGGGATATAGAGGGGGGAAGAAGACATAGAAGGCTTCTGTGGAGTATATAAGAAAATGATTTGAATAGAAAGCATTTTCATTTACATGAGTTTACATTTTTTTTTTTTACTTAAAATCATTTCATAATAATTGCAGAGAATTTATCTCTATCAAATAAATATAATATAGAAAGTCGTTTTATTTGGAAATCATATTATTCAGATCATTTAAAAAAGGAATGGTAATGAAAATATGTTTAATTTAATAAGGAAAAGTTAAATTAATTGCAGTTTCTCACTGTTTGTCGAGGGTTTAATTGACAAATGATTCATGAGTAAATTGACTTTTATAATATATAAATCAGTCGATGGTATGGCAATGTTGACAAACAGATACCCTATGTTATAATATACCATATATTATTGTGGTTAACAACTTCTCTCATTACTTTGGAGAAGCTGAAGCTGAAATAGAAGTGTATTACATAGAATTTATTGAGTATGAAGGCACAGCATCTACTCATGTTTTCATAAAGGGTATAGGAAGTAATACAGCCAAGAATCACACAACCACAAAGATCAGACAAAGTAATACAATCTCTGATCTCTAGGGAAACCCCATTGGAAAAATACCCGAAGAATTCACATGAATTTGCTATGTACAATTATATTATATTTTTAAGTTTGATTATTTTTTTTTTATTATTTTGCAGCAGTTGAAAATGTACTTGAAAGTTGAACTGTATGAACCCAGAGCTTAGGCCTTCCAGTTAGCCCAGGTACGGATCTCATTCCAGACATTGGTGCCGGGGCACTCGGTGGAGCCGACCTGACGATGGCCATACAGGGTATAGCCAGACTTGATTTGGCCACGGGAAACGGCATCAGCGAGCAGACCCTTGGCAGCATTGATCTGAGCCGCGTTGATCTTATCGTTGTTGTAGTTGCCCAGGAAGGAGATGCCAATCGACTTGGAGTTCCAGTTGGTGGCATGAGCACCCAACACATTCCAGCCACGACCCTCGTAGACATTGCCATCACCACCGATGAGGAAGTTGTAGCCAATATCAGCCCAACCCAAGCTGTCCATGTGGTAGGCCTGGATGTTGCGCAGCTGCGTCTCACAGGCAGCCCTGGTGCTGCAGTAGTTGCCAGCGGTGTGATGGATCACGGCATAGCTCAAACCAGTGCCCAGGGTGGACTTGGATTTGGGCGAACGGGCTCCCCATTGCGACTTGGAGATGATGGCAACACCGAAAACGGCCTGCGCGCAGAAAAGCACGGCCAGAAGGATAATAGCTTTGTTAGCCATGATTTGCACTCGATTTGAAGATTTGTGTGATGTGCGCCTGCTGTGATGGCACTTATATAGACCCCTGGATTGTCGATTCTCTTATCACTGCCGAATGAAGCACGAGGCACACGACACTCGTTGCGTTTCAAATGAGTTTATTTTTATTGGGGGGGGCTTTTGATCTGATAGGAAGACAATCTGAAGCAGGTTCTGATACTCGTACTCCTATCAGACGATGTGGCTTTCCCATTGCTTTGGTCAAATGAGTTTTTAATCAAGGAGAGTGGCGTTTAATTAATTTGTTTGATATTGAACTGAAGAGTCTGAAAAAAACAGGTGTTATAGCTACACGTCTAATTCCCATTTGTTTTTTGCAGTGTATCGAGCTGAGCCAATGCAGTTTCTTATTTGAAGTATGAAGTAAGATGGAGTGTAGATACTAAATATAATAAATTATAGATAATGAATTATAAAACATAATAAAAATAAAAACAAATAAAAGATAATACAAAATAAATAAATAATATAAAATAATAAAAATAAATATAATAAAAAAATAGAAAATAATAATAATAGATAATAATTAGTAAATATTAAAAATATATAATAATTAACAAATAGTCCAAATAAAAAATAGATAATAAATATTAAATAATAAAAAATACATTTAATAAATAATATAAAATAATAAATAAAAAATATTAAAATCAAATAAAAGATAATAAATAGAATATAATAAAAAATAAACATAATATATTAAAAATAAATAATAAATAATGATGTAGATTTAATATTAAATAATAAAAAATTAATATAATAAATAATACAAATAATTACAATAAATAATATAAAATAATAACAATAGATAATAAATAGTAAATAATAAAAAATATATGTAATATATTATATAAAATAATAAATGTGATATATAAAAATCAAATAAAAAACAATAAATAGTACATAAAAAAAAAAAAAAAATAATAATAATAATAAAAAATAATAAATATGATAAATAATATGAAATAAAAATAAATCAAATAAAAGATAATAAAAATAAATATAATAAATTATAGAAAATAATAATAATAAATAAAAAATAGTAAATAATAAATAAATAATATAAAATAAAATAATATAAAGAAAATAATAATAATAAATAATAATTAGTAAATATTATAAAATATATAAAAATAATTAATATATAATATACAATAATGAATTATCAAAATAAACAAAAGATAATATATAGAAAATAATAAAATATATATTTACTAAATAAATATAAACATTTAATAGAAAATAATAAGAAATAAATAATAAAAAGAGAGCGTCAATAGATTTGCTAGTTAGTAATTTCCCATTTAAAAGATACACGGTTCATCGAAGTTGATATACTACTTATACCAATAATTGATAACAATGCAGCCAAATTCGCCAACTTGTTGAGAAATGCGTCAACAGATCATCATATGATTGCAAAACGAGCGCTGATTATTAATATTTGATTTGTGAATCAATAAAATAAAATGCGATGTTATCTTTTTGAGCATTTAATTCCACAATATCAAACTTAAGCCCTCCAGTGAGACCAGCTACGAATCTCGTTCCAAATGTGGGTACCAGAGCACTCAGTGGCGCTGACTTGACGATGACCATAGAGCTCACAGCCGGAACTAAGCTGGCCACGATTGACGGTATCGCTGAACAGATTCTTGGCGGCGGCAATCATGTTGGGCTCCAAAGTATCCCAGTTGAAGTTGCCCAGGTAGGAGATGTCAATGCCAATTGGATTCCATTCGGCAGCATGGGCATCCATCGAGTTCCAGGCTCGACCCTCGTAGACAGTGCCATCACCGCCAATGAGGAAGTTGTAGCCTATAGATCAGACGCCAAGGACAGCCAGAACGAGAGCAACAGTTGATGTGGACACCATGGTTACCTATTTCGAAATGTGTGCTCTTCAGCAAATGCACTTTTAAATAACTAATAACTAATCTCGTAAGCTAATCTGGCTCTTCAGAATAGTCAAGTCATGTTATGGCCAACAACCTGGGAAGCTGCACTTGACTATTTACAACGATGATGATTTATGGTAATGCTTCTCGCTAAGGGGAAGAACCATGGTCAAGTCGTTGTCATGATTTATATTGTTTACTGGCGGCCATTCATTCAAGTCGAGATACGATTGCGAATACGAGTTGTGCGCTGATTAGAAAATTAGACTCTTGTATAAATTATAAACTAATCTATCTTATCTACTGAAAGGAATTCTTTGACATGGACTTTCGATCGTTGAACAGATCTTCTAACCGTGTTTCCTTTAAAGCCTTCGACATAGAACTTAGTAATTATATCCAACTTCCTTTATCTTCAATACTTCCTTATCAGTTAAGTAGGCCATGTTTTTAAGCTCCAGAATATTTAAAATTTTCTAAAATAAGCAAATTTATTTCTATGACTTTCTATTTACTCAACCATTGCCAACTCTTGTCAATATGAATGAAACCATTTCCCTGGAAGACACATACAAGGAGGTAAGTTGGGCAGAATGAACAGAGAATCAAGGGGAATTCTCGTATCTAATCCCTCCCAATTTGAAGATGAGCTGCTTTAGTGTCATGGAGGTGGACTTTGAGCATCGTTGTCACTTAACAAAGCAGGTCAAGCACTGCAATTACATTATGAACTTCTTCAATTACTTTGAGATCATGTACTGCAGCATAGACATACAGAGCAAGCTGGAAGAGATTAGCATCATGTGCATATTTCTAATCACTATGATCTACCTTATGTTAATGATAGGACACTTGGTGGACATATAGTAAGATGTTCTATCTAAGCTGTAACTATCCTTAATGACATAGAATTGTATCTCAGTATTGGACCTGCTCTTAAGATACTCTCGATGAGAATGTATATGAGTGAATACATGGCTGGGGTTACTCTATTGAGTCTGGGGAATTCATTGTCGGATCTGATTGTCAACTTGATGCCAATTCGTGGTCATGCTCCCATCTATACGATAACCCTCAGCAATGCCTTGGCTGTGATTCTATTGAGTGGCGGCATGATCTGCTTTCTGCGACCCTTTCGAATAAATGGACACTGTGCCATAAGGGATCTGCTTTTTCTGCTGCTTGGCGGCGAGCTGCTTGTCCACATAGTCTTTAGCGGAACGAGAACATCAAAGTCAGAGGCGACTAGTAAGTGTCATCATATTCATCTTATTGATCAATCAATCTTCATGCTGTCATCATAGTACTTGTTATATTGTATCTTGTTTATCTGCTCATCCTCTTTGTGGATCACAATTTGCTGCTGCGAACCATCAGGAGTAAGTCAATTGGGATCACCTGAAAGCACTTTATTGTCCCTTCTTCGCAGCGCTTTACAAACAGATCGACGACATTCAAAAGCAACCATATTCCGACCATCGGAAGCAGTTGCTCAAGAAGAAGCTGATGAAGTTGCATGAGTTCGAGCAGGAAATCAAAATGGTTGTCGACAACTATTCTGGCTTGTATCGTTACGGCTCTGTGAATATCGGAGATTATTGGCGCGATTCCCGGCCATCTAATCCCAATCGTGAGATCCGCAATATGCAGAAGTTTGATGAGAATATAACTCGCAATATCTTGTATAATTCAAACAATCCCAAGAATATGTTTCTGCTTGAGGAGTTCTTGCACGCATTGATACCCATTAATTTTATGGATTGGAAATTCAGCGGTTGGTGTCGACGTATCTTTCTCATAATACTCGCCCCCATTGCCTTCGTCTGTTTAATCTTCATTCCCCTCGTCGACTATCGGGAGGACAAGCATGGCTGGAGCAAGCTGCTTAACTGCACTCAGATTATTACGAATCCCATATTATGTTATGTCCTGATCGAAGGTTTGTCTATTGATCAAAGCTTATTCAACTGTATATTTAATTATTTAATGATTACCATTCTTGATTCACTTTATAATATTGGTATTATAAGCCCGGTTGGCACACTTGGTACTTTGGTACCAAAACGGGTAACTTTCTACTACTACTACAACTACTACTATTACTACTACTTTTATTTCTACTACTACTACTACTTCTACTTCTATTACTACTTCTACGACTACTTCTAGTACTACTACTAGTGGCAACCGTGATTATAAGTATCTAGATCTATTCACATTTATAAAAGATACCTACGCAAAATTAATTACTTACTAAAATATAAAATATAATTAAATGAAATAGCATACATATATTTAGCATTTAAAATATATATATATATTTTATTTATATTTGTTTATATATTTTTATTTACATTTTATTTAACTTAAGTATGTTTAAAAATTGTTATTATATTTTATATATATTTTTATTTTGAATTATTTTACTTATTTGAGTTATACATTATAAATGAATATAATATATAAATGAATATTTGTATAGTTTTAATTTATTTAATTTTATTATGTATATTATATTTATTTGTATATCTATTTACTTTCTCCTCATCTACGGATTCAGCAATGATTAAGAATACATATACAAAGAGGTATCCGGTCATAATCTTCAGTAACGCCAAATGGACCATGTGCTTGACCGTGCCGCTGGCCATTATTGTGTTCATTCACACACGCACGGACAGGCCACCGCCCTATCACATAGTGAGGCATGCAAAATGTTGAACAAAGAGTTCCCGTCTGATTTTGATACCTCTTGCAGCTCTTTATGTCACTGACAGTTTGCAGCTCGTTGCTCTTTCTGACGATTTGTGCCACGGAACTGGAGGTACTCTTCTGCATCATTGGATTAGTCTTCCATATGACCGAGGATTTTGTGGCCAGCTGCATTCGATCCATGGCCGGAGCCATGGGCGATGTCATCTTCAACGTGAACCTTGCCATGCAGGGCTATGAGAAAATGGCATTTGCTGCCAGCCTGGCCGCGCCTTTTTTCAGTGAGTTGTCAATCAATCAGACAGTCAGTAAATAGTTGGATTAATGGTCTATGTTTACCCTACAATTAAAGGCATTACGATTTGCATGGGCGTTCCCTGCTTCTTCAATGCTAATGCCCAGGAAATAAGCTCAGTGCATTGGCTCTATGGCACATATGGTGGAAACTCTCAAATCTTCTTCACCTTGGCCATCTTAACAGCTCTGGGTTGGACTCTGACACTTAATTTCTTGGCTCGGCGATCGGTGGGTATTTTTTCATATATTTTATTTACGTTATTCATTCTGTATACTGGACTTGCTGAGTGGGGTGTCGTTCATGAACTGTCCAAGGATAAGTACTTTGACCCGATCTAACAACAATCTTTAAGCTAAATAAAATGTCAGCGCTGTCACTATTTGTATTACAAATGAAGTCTTCCAGCTTCAATGTGTTTCCTTCAAACGAAACCTAAAAGTAGACTTCACTTCTTGATGGAACAACAAGGTTAGTGTATAGCTATGAAGGAACATTGATTATCTCCTCATTGCGTACTCTCTTGCCATTGATATAAATTTTCTTGACTCTGCTACCATAAATTAGCATTTCGTTATCAACATTAGAAAGTTTTAGATGCTGATAGGCGTATCAGGAGATAGTCTCGTATCGCACCAATCATACGTAAGCAAAACAATTGTCTGGCCCTATAAAAGCACCAGATCAAGCTGCAGTTGGCATAGAACCATCTACAAGCATCAACATGGCAAACAAAGCAATCATCCTTCTGGCCGTGCTACTGTGCGCCCAGGCAGTCTTCGGAGTTGCTGTCGTCTCGAAGTCGGCATGGGGAGGTCGTGCTCCCAGGAACAAGGTCGCGCTGGGCAACAATTTGAGCTATGCCGTTGTCCACCACACCGCTGGCAACTACTGCAGCACCAGGGCTGCCTGTGCCCAGGAACTGCGCAACATCCAGGCCTACCACATGGACAGCCTGGGCTGGCCCGATATTGGCTACAACTTCCTCATTGGAGGTGATGGCGCTGTCTACGAGGGTCGTGGCTGGAACGCTGTCGGTGCCCATGCCGTCAACTGGAACTCCAAGTCGATTGGCATCTCCTTCCTGGGCAACTACAATCACAACACCGCCACCGCTGCCATGGTCAACGCTGCCAAGGGTATCCTCGCTGATGCCGTCTCCCGTGGCCAACTCGTTTCCGGTTACATTCTGTACGGCCATCGTCAGGTGAGCGCCACCGAGTGCCCCGGCACCACCCTGTGGAACGAGATCCGCAAATGGTCCAACTGGAGGGCCTAAGCAACCACTGTTCACTGTTTGTACACATTACAATTCAAAACTGCTGCTAAATAAAATATAAATATTCTTGAAAATACAATACACGTTACATAGTTATATTCAAAGCAATCATTGGGTGTTTTTATGGCGGAAACGGGGCAGAGAAAGGGGCTGACACTGGCAGGATTGACTAAATTGATAGCCTGCAATCATAGAGATTGAATTACTGTAGACAGACAGATCCTGCGCAGTAGTGAATCTGTGTTAGTTAAATTAAGTTCTACATTTAGTAGGTTGTCTCTAAATTTACAAATTATTCAAGGGCCAAACATGCAAACTCTTTAAAACGCTGCACTCAATTGGCTGATTGTAAATCTACACTGTCTACCAAAACTAGATTACCGCTGAAATACACAACCCAACTAAAAGAAGACAGATGAACTGCAGCATAAGCTACACCCACTTTAACTGATAATACAGTTTATAAAATTGCAATACTCACTGTAAATAATTGGTTGTATATTGTTTTATATAGTAAAACATTCCGTTATTCAAATACAAATTATTATATATGCATATACGAAAATAGTTAAATTTATATTGTTAGTTTGATGTTGTTGTTGTTTTCAAAACATATATAAAAAGCTTTGCTCAAAAGTGTACAACAAGTCTGAATTCTAAAGGCCAAAACAGTTAATTTGATTTTTCTCTTAAGACAAATTGTCTACACACGATTGAATATGTATTTATATAGTATAAGTACAAATTAGCAAATACGTGTGTAGCCTTCATAATTGGAAAGTTTGCCAGATTTTTGCTACATTTCATCTTTTCTTTTCTTTTTTGTTCTTTTTGTTTGTTTTCTTTTCATTTCTTTTTCTTTGCGCAACACTTACTATACTAAATTACATTTCATAGATTTACTAAGCTTCAACTATGATAAAGCCTTAACATATACGATAGATAGATAATGCTTTGTTGTTCTTTAGTTAGTTTCACATAATACAGTGGGTGTATAAATGTATCAAACATTGTATATTTAACCATTAGTGTTGTTTTGTTCTACATCAATAATATAGATATGATTTTATATAAAAATAATTGTTTTTGTTTTAGTTTTTATCAGGAAATTATCAACATTAAGTTTAATAGATTTATTTAATGTCGCTATATGGAATATATTTATGTATTCTGTAAGTATATATATATATATATTAAATCAATTATTATTTTCACCCTCAGCTAACCACTCGGTAAAGCAAATGCAGCTTTAATAAGTAGATATAAATTTTAAATAAGGCTATATATGTATATTAACATAGACACTGCCAATTCAATTGGACAATGGCGCAGCGAAACAAACACAAGTATGTATACTTCAAGATCTGTGTCTCCCCATAGAACATAGAACGTCAGAGCCCTAGAAAATCCTTGTCCCTACGCAACCACAGTAGTATAGATTAGTCCACAGCATCATCTCCTCAACAATGGATAATATATCGATGGCTTCTAATTTTGCTGTGTCAAAAAAGGGATTAAGTAAATATAAATAATTTTGATTTTCAAACTTAAGTTAAGTGTTTCTCTCTTTACTTAGTTTTTCACGCTTTTCGTTTGCTCTTGCTGCCGTTCCGGCTCCTTTTCCAACTCCTTATCCACTTTGTATCTCTTTACGGCAGCTATCAGTGCCTCTGGTAGCTTATAGGAGCCCGCTAACAATTGCAGTTCTTTGTCAATATTCTCTTTGCTCCCCATTGATTCTATAAAATCGCTTTTCATTTGTGCCGGAAGATCAGGCAATTCCACGTTGCTGCCGGTAGAAGGAGCTGCCGTGGGTAAAGGCGTTGGTGTCGGTGTCAGAGATGTATTGGAAATGGCATCAATATCGTCTTCGAATTCTGCATCAGCCGCTTGCAGAATAGTCAGGATATCGGTTGGAGTTTGCTGCATAAATAAAGAAATATAAATAAATATTACATTATTATTAATACACAAACGCGTTTCAACCGGAAGTATTTAATAGGCAACGAATTCTCAACGAATTTAATTTTGTAAACAAATAATTACAGTAGACGCTGTATGCTGTCATTGAGTTTGTTTTTATCAAACATTTGGCAATGTTATTGATTCATTTCAACTAATTGCAAGTACATTTTCACATAAATATGTAGTTTAATTATTATGCCATTAAATTCTTGCCATAATTAAAACATTAGCTTGACAGTACAATAACGTTCGAGCGTTCCATTTATCGAGAGTCCATTGTAGTTATTATTTATAAACAATTAATAATTTGTTTACAGCGCACAGCGAACAACGAACAACACTCAAACTGGCATGTTTACACTGGCCAATAATAGTTTATATACACAACGTTGTGTTGTTTATACGCATTACATTTGTGCTGTTTAGTTGTTTACATCAATTAGCAAATGGGTCAGGATTAAATTACCTTAAGTGCATCAACTCGCTGACGTTCATGCATTGCACTTAAAAGCTCACGTAGATGTTGATTCTCTTTTCGCAAACGCTCCCGCTCCACATCGCGTTCATTGATTTTGGGCTGCAATTATGAAATTAATCGAATTGAATATACGTTAGAATGAGATTCTAAATTGTTTAAACTCACCAATAGCAGCGAAATTTGCTCATTGAGGACATTAACAATGCCGCTAAGAGCATGACATGGTACGCTTGGCTCCAGAGAGCTGGCATGCTGTATTCGATTGAGTCCACATAGTGTTGATGATGATGATGATAATGTAGATGTAGATGTAGAACAGACAACCTTTTCCTTGTTAACTGTTGTTAATGGCAGCAATCCCACCTGTGTCTGTGTGGAGTTATCGATCATGGACAATGTGGTGTGGGCTTTGTTAAGTGCAGCCTGTCAAAAGGAACCAATCAATCAATATGTCTATTCTCTACAATTCACATATACTTACCAAAGTATCATATACATCATTGATTTCAATGTGATCACTTTTCTCTGCAGTTTCTGTTCCATTCTGATCTCCTTCAACAGGGACTGCAGTTGCCATTTCAATGGTCTTTGTTGATATTTTTGGCTCAGTTTCGCATACAGTATCCTTCACTTCCTGTGCCACCTTTGGAGTAGCTTCAATTATGGGTTCTACCTCAGGTAACTTTGACTCGCCCTTTTGCAGCTCATCGGCAGATTCTTCGGGAATGCTATCGACACTAATGGTGCTCTGTCGTTTGGTTGCCTCCGTATTGCTTGTGCTTTCTGCGGGTGGCATAACTGCAAATTTGAATGATGCAAGTGGTGCCGCAACATCTGTTGGTGATTTTGTTGGTATTGCTGGCAAGCGCAGCTCATCAATCTCACAATATCCGTCATCATCCTCATGTATAGCCACTTCAATTTCATCAACTTCCGCTGCCTTCTGCTTGGGAATCCTCTTCAACTGTGGCGTTCGCTGTTGACCCTGGGCCTGTTGTTTGTTCGGTGGTGGCAGCGGCGGTGGTGGAGATCTAGTTGTCGCTGTAGTTGTCCGGCGGGAACGATCCTTGTCATGGCAATGATCACACACCGCTGTGGATACAGCTGAGATTTCCCTTTCCGGCGACACGTGCATGTAATCATTTAAGATTTTTGTCAATATGCGCACTTGATCGTAAGCAGCTAATGCAATATCAGCGCTGTCTTTGGGGGCTTCTGGCATCATTGCGATATCGACAATCTCATTGAAATGCTCAACTGGCAAGCGAAAGATATCACAGATAATTCTCTGCTTCTCCATCAATCCATCACGAATGGAGGCGTCCAAGCGACGCAATCTCTCACCCGGCGTCAGCACCGGCTCCGCTGTATGTGCGGGACTAATGCTGATCTGAATTGCCGTGGGATCAACAAGCGGTGACTGCATCAGCAATGTACGTGTATTATTTGAGTTATTTGAACAAACGATGCTTGCGCTGTCACGCTTCGATTGTCCACCAACCAGACTATAAGTTGTACCGCGTTCCTCGTTCAAATCGCCGCCGCTGCCTCCGCTTCCGTTGTTATTATTGTTGTTGTTTGCCTCCCTTGCCGATTGCGTGTGACGCAACACAACGGCATTCATGTCCTGGCCAACATTTGGATAATTATTGTTTGGTTCTCCGCAACTGCGTGTCGACATTGTACGACTAACCGACGCCCCGGCCGCATCATTTTGGCTCAGACGACGCTTAGACGAGATATTATAATAGCCAGAGTTATCACTCTGCGCAATATCCCGACGTAAGTCACAGTTATTGCTTGCCAACGGCGCTGGTGTTACCACAGCAATTGGCAGTATCGGTGCCAATGGCGTTGTGGTAACAGTTGCCGTCACACTAGCCGGCTGGGCTGGGGTTGGATCCACCGACTCCTTGTTGTGCGATTGCGGTAATGTTGCTATTATTGGATCATCGACAGCAGCATCTTGACTATTGGCATTCTTCGAACGGGGCTTATACTGTTGCGCAGCAGCATCAGAAATGTGTTTAAACCATCTGCAAAAATAAATATAACATAGTTTGTCAGCTATTGTATCTCAAGTTGGGGTATAAAAAAGGTATTAAATCGCAATTAAAGCCTAAGCAAATGTTCTTTCTCTTCCTTCTACTTAACTGTGCGTATTCCTGCAAATTTTACGAGCTTTACGTGACATTTAAGACATTTTTACATACCAATAACTACAACACATTGTTAAAATCGAACATTTTCATGGGAAACAGTGAGTAATATTCGAAAATACATAAATACATTGTTGTTACCGGAAGTGCTTTATTTAAATATTTATAAATTAATGTGTTCTAAATTGTGTGTGCAAAAAAATAACAGCAAAGGCTACAGTCGAGCAAACACGACTGTGAGAGACTCTGTAATTTGTTAGTGTTTCTTGAATATCTTTCGAGTGTTTTATACCATTATAATAAAATATTATGGATAGTAGCAACTACCATAGGTATAATGAAAATCATCCTGGCTGTTTACGTAAATTTAAATAACATTTGCTTTGACAAAACAATCAGATCCATTTTTACTTATTAAGCATCCAAAGATCTCTAAACAATACCAAGTTCATGAACTCAACCCAGCAATAGGATCTTCTGCTTACATATACATATTTATTTATAAGTAGAATATAGAACTATAGATTTCACCTGGATACCAATGAGGAGCGGCGACTATTGGACTTGGGAATGGCGTTTTGTTCACTGCCTCCAATATTAAAGATCTCATTGAAACTGCCCCGACGACGTTTATTCTTTGATTTGCTTAGATCTTGTAGGGAACTGGGATTATGTCTGTTCGATAATAATGATAGGCCGCCATTACAAAGACTTTTACGGCGTAAACCACTTAACATGTCGTCCGGCGATAGAAAACTCATCTTGCCAGCAAGTTACAACAAGCTAACATAACAATACAATACAATAGTTGAGATATTTTCAAGTTGTTTCATTGTCATAACCAAACTTCGTTTACTTCCCCATACATGCATATATACATACATCACATATATACATCACACTGCAAGATGTCGATTCGCAAAGATAGCGAATTTTTATATTGTTGTTGTTGTTACTCTTGATACCAATCAGTTTGTTGCCTGTAACTTGAGTTGCCTCATTGTGCAACATTACAAAGGCTTACAGCGACAAATATGAGTATAATTAATGTATTGTAAGACTATTGTATAAATTCTGATAAAGGGCACATATATATCCAGCTGTTTGTATAACTGTAACACAATATATCTACACTGACAAAAATCATGACAGTTTTTTTTCTGAAGAGAAGTGTAGAAGTTATGTTACTTTTGAAGTAATAAAAGTAAAATGCCCATTTCAAGGGTATAATATATATCAAAAATAGAAACTGAAACTGAAACAATGTTGATATAATACAAATATATATATATATATATATAACAAACTTAACAAATTGACAAACAAGGAAATGGAGCTTACATATACATACATTAATATATATATTATATAATTTATTTATATATATACAAAGTATATGTACAATAAGGTCAACTAACATATAATCCTAAGAACTATTTAAAATTCTTGAACAAATATATATATGTATGTACAGCAAAAGTATGTATGTATATGCTTGTATATTATTTAAAGGCCCAACTATAAAATGAAAATGTTTCCGCTGAACACAACACAACACGTTTCGAGTGCGGGGTAAAACACGCACACGCGTTGAACACAATACGCAAACTGAGAAGCGCGCAAACAACGCGCACAAAAGTTAGCAGAATCTCAATACAATATCTCATCCCATATACCCCATAGACCATTATAGCCGATGCGCGACACGTTTGCGTTTGGAAAAGCTCTCGCTTCCTCCTCCGACAGGCGGTCTGTGGTTAGCATCTACCACATATGCACATACATATGTACAACATGCATGTGCTTGATGACACCGTAATACTTCGGCTTATACGCGATTTTCACTGAGGTCATATTTGAGAGAGCGTTCAAGTGTCAATGCGACAGAGCAAGAGAGAGAGCGAACGCGCGAGAGAGTTAAAGCAAACACAATGAAAACAAGAAACAACAACAAGCGTTGATGGTGACGAATTCTTTATACCCTTACATTCGACTACGTATATAAAGCTAGCCATGTACTCTTTGAGTAGTATTATTCATAAATGCATTCATTAATACACTCATAAATACACTCAATTATGCTACTTATTTACAAATGTTGTCAATATTATTGAAATCAGCATTTATACTAAACATACGCATCATTTCATAATACTCGTTTAATGGCAAGTAGTATGGCAGAGTATCCAATTGTTATTATTATTTGTAAAATAAACATTTACATTAATTTGATTTATTTTACCGCTAGCAGGCACAACATTTTATGCGACGACATTCGCATTTCGCATTTCTAATGTTGTTTTCTCCTTTTTGGGCATTTTTAAATTAGCTTTCAATAAATTTGTTGAACAAGTTAATATGCCGACTTCAAGTAGTTTTGCCTTAAGCGGTTGAAATAAATGCGTATAGCTAAAATTAACTGCATTCATAGGATGACATCTGCCGTTCAAGTAAAGGCATTGATTTTTTATTATTCTCTTTTTTCAGATAGTTTTTAACTTGTATAAGAACCTTGTAACGTCAACATAAATTATATTTATTGAAGGATAATTCATTATGGATTGTGAATTATTAGACATGAATTATAAAATATAACAAAAATTTATATATATAAAAAAATATATAATATATTAAAAATTCTCACAAATTATTTGCAAACAGCAGAGTCCTCAAAGTTGTCTGATCCCTTTTTCCTATATTTGTATAATTTCTAATAAAAAGAGTATAAATATTGCCATATATTAAAATATAAGCAGAATGATTCACTTCTATACCCACACAGTACATATATTTCAGTCGCGTTGGTCAGACTGAGTGCAGTCTTTTCAATATACATACATACATATGTACCTAGTATATATACATATATATTTATATATATATATATATTTATATATATATATATATTTATGTATATGTATGTCTCTATATATAAGTGTAAATACATCTGGTTGGAACAATAAATATATATTGAAGTATACTATACACTTTTAACGAATGAATGAACTTGTGCAACTTTTAACCTGGCTAGCTTGCAGCCTTCTCATTAGGCGTATAGATTCTAACAGAACATTTACTTGTACATGTTTATTTTTATGTATTTGACTATGTAATAAAAAGCAGGACTTACGTTTTACACTCAGAGCTGCTGGTCGCACGCAGCTCAAGCATCTGTGAGGTCTTTGTCTTGATTAGAAAGAACGAGTTCTTGTCTGCGGCTTCCTGACGCACTAGAGTCTCCGAATCGATGCTCATAATGGGACTAACTGGCTTATTGGTGACGGCTAGCGGCATATGAAGATTCTTTAGTAAATACTTATCGTCCTGTAACAAATAACAGCAAGATATTGTCAGTTATTAAGTAAAAAGTAATGTAGAAGTAATTATATACCTGTTTTGTAAGCAAAACAATCATGTTTTCAAAGAGCAACCCATGAAGTTGTATGCTGGGATTCTTTTTCATTGTTAAGTTGCCGTCGTGTATTAAACGATGTTGTGTTAGATCAAGTCTCTTGAATTCCTCCTTATCGTACGACGACTTGTCCAATTTGCGTTGAATGTTTTGTAATCTGTGAAAGAGATTTGGTATTAATCTAATTATTTATCGAATAACATTTGAGTTAAATTTACTTGTGAGCATCCTCGGCCGTCTTGACAGCTTTGTTAACCTCGACGAGTATTTTCTTCGAGGACTCGAGGGCGCGTTGTATGGCCTCTGCTTCAGTTGTGTTCTCAGGTAGCACTCGTAGAGTAACCTTGTACAAGTTCTCAAACAAGAGTGGATATTTGGTCAGTCGCTGTAATACCGTGGGCAATAAATCCTTAAGCTCTAATCGACGACAAGCCTTATGCGATTCGGATTTCCTAAGCAATTTCTGTAGCTGCTCATCCTTATGTCGCTTCTCTTTGAGACCCTCGAGTGCAATCTGCTGACGAGCACAAAACTGAGCCGCATGCTCACACAACACTTCACCAGACTGTCCATCAAACATTTCCGAAAGTAAATCTCCCATATGTTGCACAACGTGATTGTGTTCGAGGCGACGTTGCTTCAGCTTCTGCTCGAAGGCGCCATGAAGCTCACGCAATGATAAGAGTGCGGGTGGAAATAATAACAATAAATGATCTTGTGAAAGCAAGCCACTGTCATAAAGCGGTAAGAAGAACAGACGATCCAGCAATCTGAGAGTGCGCACATGATTGCGTTCCGTTTGATAGATCTCTGTAAAAAAAGAAAGGAAACGCAGTTACAGATACAAGTTCATATGCATATTTCAATTCGTTCATCTTACCATTAATAATTTCCTGGCGTTTCTTTTCGGCATCGGTTAGCCCTGTGAGTATCTCAACCTTGACGACAGAACTCCAGTCTGTCTCATTCAAATCATCCTCATCATCGCTCTCAAAATTCCACTGACGTTGCAACTGCGGTTGTCCGGCATTCCAGAAGAAGCTTGCATTGCTTGCACTACTGCTACTCCCAACGCTGCCCTGAAACGAATCCTGCTGACTGTGCAGATTTGCATTCTGCTGTATGATCAGATGTGGATGCTGATGGAGATGTGATGAAGCACTGGATATAGCGTGTGTCCCAATCGTTGTACCCGAAATACCGCCAGCAACCTGCTCCATTGAGACGCTTGGACTATCAGAGCCATTTTCAGAAGAAAGACTAGAATCTGAACTTCCTGTATAATTGGAATTTGTGAGGCCCAGATCTGGTTGATCATCGCTGTAAGAAATACAATCGGTTTATTAGTTGAGTAAGCAACAACAATAAATTTAGACAATTCGGCGATAGATTGACTGGTGTTGATTGGCAATCGATATAATAAACAGCTGGAAATTAAATATTTTTACAGCAGTTTTCCTTTATGATGCTAAGCAGCACTAAAATGGAAAGTTCCACACACTTTTATGGTTCACCATATCTGCCAAAGACTAAACTAAACCGAAATGAACTCACTTATCATAACTATGACCAAGTATCTCTTTGCAACTTTTACTACGCGTATACCGAGCCTTGCTTTTCATTATGGAAAGTTTTTCTAAAATGCTTGAATATAAAAATTGTTGGATTGCAAGTTTGCAGCACCGTTCTGGCCGAGTTTAGAGTGAATACTGCCACTTAAAATATATATACAAGAGAGTGAGAGGTGCAGCCAATCAATATGTCTAGCGCATATATTGTTGATTTAAAGCCAAGGGACTGCCGGTAAGATAATATCGAGATAGAATGAACGAATGAACAAAAACAAAAGCAACAGCAACAGCAACAAGAACAACAACAAGCCTCAATTCAGTAAGTCAAACATTCTCGCAATGAGACGGAAATACACTCGTAATACACAAATGATAGTTACACTCTGTCCTACATTATGCCGTCAGTCTCAAGTCCATGACCCACTACAGAGGTAAACTAATTTAATTGATGTCATTGCAGGTGGTTCATTGTCCATAGTGCTGTTAATTTCCATGCCAAAGCTTGCAAATGGCATCAAGTTCAACCTGGCCATCATTTTAATTATGAATACATTATAATTGCATTAAAACTTATTAAATTGTGATAACATATTTAATTTTACTAATTTATAATTTTGTTAAGAAAACCGACTGCAGTTTCACTTTATCAATTGCAAGTATCTGCTAATTCTTAAGGCTTCAAAGAAGGCATAAGAGACCCCATAAACTATAATTATTCTTCATCAGAATGGTCAGTTAAGGCGTTACAGCGCTGTCCTTTCAAATACACTCTCTTCTACAAGTCTATTACACTTAACGCAAGCTAACGATGGCTGCCAATCAATTTCTGCTACACATATATTTATATGTTCACTTACGTATTGCGCGATGATAAACTTGGATCGGAGGTCTTCCGGCGACTATTGCGGTTTCGCTTGCTCGACAAACGTTCCTTGTACGACTCGGAGCGATTAACAGAGACCGGTGCACTTTTATGTTGAGGATGAAAACTGTAAAATAGTCGGAATAGATTTGCTGATCAGTTGATGAACACATTCGTTTAATTTAATGCAAGACTTACCTATCCCGCCGGATATTGCTTTCAACTGTATCTGGCGTATTTAAATCGCTGATCGCTGGCAAGCCAATTGCACCGGTCAGGGAATTAGTTAATGTACCAGAACCCGTGGATGTTGTAAGATCTGGGAAACCACCACATGCACTATCCGCATGAGCGTTGTTTACGGCGGGAAACGAATTGTGCAAATCGCTGCTATTGTGTAGAGATGTATTGCAGGATGCATTACCGTTGGAGCGCAAGGATACATTAACCTCCGGTCTGCGGTCCGAGGGTTGACGAACAATGGATGATGAGTGAACGCGATCTAAAACGAAAGAAATGAATTGAAATAAATAATTCAATGGCAAATACATTTAGTTGGATTGTGTCGAGGACTAAAGTACAAAACAACAAAGAATATATATATGTATTGTGGAGTAAATTAAGGTAATTTCCACCTGCTCACCACCACAATGCTGTTTATAGGTCTCAGCCTTGTCAACTGATCCACTATCTGCCAACGTGATCTTGTGTTTCTTCTTTATCTTGGCTGCAACTCTTGATGGGAATGATATTTTGTTTGACTTTGCAGGTTTGGGACTCTCAAAACTTGTTGGGACTTTCGATGGGCTAACAACATCGGGGCTATCAATACAATCACCATCGTGACTAGCTTTCTTAACGAGTTTCACTTTCCTATCGGCCTTGGCAGCATCCGAATCTTTTGGAAGGTCTGCCAAAGCTTGTATCACTGGTAAATTGATGGAACTCGTATCCGATATTGTTTTTCTCCGGATAAACGCAAAGTCATCCGTTCTAAGCAGCTTCCTATTGCTCTTTATGAACTTGACAATCGTCTGTAGATTGATTGTGTGCTTGGGTTCATGTTCAATAAATGATGCTTTGTCTTTTGAATTATTTCGCTTAAGTTGAATTATGGTGTCACAATCATCAGAATCCCCATCCGATTCTACAGCGTTTATTGCGATGTTACGCTTCTTGGGGGGGATTACTTTAAGACCCACAGACTTGGCATCGCAAACTTTATTCTTAGACGAGCTCTTCTCAATCCGATTATGTTTATACTTGGGATCGGTACCCAAAACACGCGATTTACTCGCTGAACGTATTATTTTCTCTTTATTGCCCCGAGCAACGACATCATCAGCAGAATCATCGCTATCATCATCACTATCTGCACAATTCTTATATTTTTTCATTTTATGCAGTTCAAATAATTGGCAATACTTGTTGTGAAGAACTCTCTTATCATTTATTATGTAGTCTTAACTGACATGTGCGACATTCGGTCTTCTCTTTAAAATTGTTTCGTTTATTATAAATAAATGACGATCTTTTTTTATTATTAAATAATATAAATGATGATTTGGTTCGTTGCAATTATCTATATATCCTGAAATTTTCAGAACGTTCGGATAACAAATATCAAAATTATTGAGCTAATGAGTGAAGCGTTTAGAGAGAGGTTTGTACTTGTATGTATGTTTATTTGTCTACTAAATATGTACGTTTTGTGTGAATATGTTTGCATATGTATTTGCACTTGTGTATGTACATTTCGATGGACAAATATAAAAATAGCATTTTGTGTAAAAATGCAAAAAGTATTTAAAAATTTTAGCGTTCCCTGTGTTTATTTCTTTTCATGAAATGAGGTCGAAAATGCCTTTATAAACACATTGTGAATTCATCAATTCAATTTATAAACTTTGATTAGTTAATAATAGATATTATACTATATATATATATATATATATATATATATATATATATATATATATATGTAGTTTTCGATTGATTGTGTGGAATGTAATGAAATTCAGCTATGGTTAACAGACTTAGGATGCTCTATTATGTTTATAAGCAGATAAGATAAGATAATAGAACAATTTGAGCATAAATCACAACTATATCAATTTTGTATTGATGTGTTAATACGGACGGAGTCGGAGATTGGAGTTGTTTGCTATATTATGCCTAATAATAATGAAATTGAAACACATTTAAGTAAAAATATTACAAACATTAAGCTGCGCAATATGTAAACAAAGCAATAAACAAGTATTTTGAAAAATATTATATTATATTAAATTATTATATTGTCTTATTTAATTGCACTTTTTATTAGAAATACACACTCCATTTCTTTCAGTGGAACTGCATTTAGTCACTCTTTAAATACGTTTCATTGACATTTTTATTGCCATTCATTTCTCTCATTATTCGCTTTCACACGCTTGTTCTTTAACTGTTCTTAGTCACTAGAAAACAATTTTACAGCAATCTATTAAATGCTAAAGCGCACAATATTTTGGCAAAGCAATTCAAACTGTGAAGACAACCGACGTTTAATCAGTTTTGTTTCGCTTTGTATCGTCGATCATCAATAATATACTTGTCGCTATTTGTACAAGAAAATTACACAATCGTTAAGAATAAATTTGTGTGCTTCATCGCGAGACCGAAAGCACAATACTAAAGCTAAAATGTAAAATCAAATAGAAAAGCTTATTTTTGCTGTTGTTGTTGTTGTTGTTGTTGTGCAAACAGACAAACGATCCACATCAAGAGAAGAAGACGGAGAGCAAATAACAAACTTTGTAAATAGTATATTGGTATTGGTTTGTGTCAAAGCTTTTTGCACAAAATCGATGCGAGCTTCGGAAAAGCTTCGCACAGGTCGATTAACTGCAATTGCTTGTTGCTTTCTATACCCTGTAGCCAGAATGTGTGTAGAGTAAGTTGGCATAGATCAATATAAATATAAATCAATATTAATCCAAAGTTTAAGTACCAAGCAATTAGCACAACTTCCCATCTATTGTCTTTACTTTGTGATAACTTAAAATTCATTGGTTATGGTATTAATTAACAATTAATTATTGCCAATATCATTTTCTTATATATATTATATATATATATATTATATTATATTATATTATATATTATATATTATCTGTGCTTTATAGGTACTTAAAATGCGTTGAAGAACTTGTCTTTTGCAATAATCTTAGTAATTATGAATTAAGTAATTCAAATTCAAGTGAAACTTGTCCCCTTTCAACCTTGAACTCTGTACGCTTGTACCCAAGGGATGAATATTGTGCAAAAGCTGACATGGACTAAAGTTGACGCTGTTTAAGTCCCCTCGTTTTCTTTGAAATTTTCCGCTTACGTCATAAAAGTAAACCATGACTATGAGTTCAATGCCAATCAGACAAAAGGACAAATAATTTTATCTACAGACGGTATATACAAATAAAAGTGTATTTGTATACGACTGAGGGGGAGCTGACTGAAAGGTTCTTAGTTGATTGTGAATATTGTATAATATGTATGGCTACGTTTCGATTTTAGAAAATGAGATTTTGTGTATTACTAATTTCATTTAATTTATTGCGCATAATTTCCTTAACTCAACCATACTTTTTCGGCCTGCATTTAATAAATATTTCAAGCTTTCACAACAACAAACCAAAATAAAAAGCTCATTCGGCCAACGAATTAATCAATGAATTCGCTTATCACTCACCTTGACCTCCCCATGAAAATAGACGTTTAATGCTGGAATTGCGACGCACCGCAGGCGTTGCTAAAATGGGTTTGCTATCCATTTGTTTAGTTTGAGACACGGAAACACTTTCACATTAACATTTTCGCATTTCACTCGCTTTCTCTATAATTATTATTGGCAGTTCAAGTTCGTTTCTATGTAATTAATCACATTCCCCGATACCCATCAAAATGATGGCACAATTGATCTTAAAGATAAAGCCTTAATGATCTGTTAACACATATTAATGAAATGATTGCTGATAACCTGAAGTAGAAGAGTTCTTAACAAGGATTTCTCACAATCGAACTGAAATATTTGCTACCTTTAGATATATTAAATACATTTCAGTACAATACACATACGTATACAGATGTTTGTGGATACATAGGCACAAAAGTAAACACATTGGAAATATTTTGGTAGCATATACACATCGTATATACATACAAACACACACACACACACACACACGCACACATACGCTCGCTCTCATGCACACACATGGCTTAAATGATCATTACTGCATTATTCAATTATTTCTACGTTGCTGAAATATACTAAAAACAATATAATTCTGAATCACTGACAAACCAAAAATGTGTTTTTATCTTTCCTTTCTCAAAATACACAACAACAGCAACAACAACAAAATAACATTCTTATAAGAATGAATTTAATTTGTTTTATCAGTAAAGCTTGTTACTCTTGCATAGATTGAAGGCCGTTGAACCAATATTCAACCCAAGTATTTTAAATTAAAACGTTCAAATAAAAAACGACAAATTGCCCAGCGCATAAACAGTATCTGAGTTTAAATGAGATGAAATTAATTGCTTTTAATAGCAAAACATAAACATTTCATATTTTAATTGGCAAAACATGCTCAGTTTTTACTTTGATAAGAGGAGAGGGTATATCAAAATCGAAATCATGGATACAATGTATAAAAGTATCTTAAAGATAGTATAATAAAAATGCAAGTTGTACAACAACTAACTTGTGCTAGCGATGAGAAGAGATAGAAGGTATCTAATAGTCTAGCACACTCGCCACTATTTGCGTAAAACAGTTCTATAAGTCGCTCCCCGCGATCGAATTTGTTTATAACTCGATGAAACAAATTGTGTAGCATTTGCGATTAGAATCTAAACTATAGATTTCCCTAATAAATTTCCTTGTTTTTCTGTTATTTTTGTTGTTTTATTTTTTTTGCTGCCATCTGCATTCAGTTGTGTTAGCGTTAGCGTTTCATTTATAAACATATGGCAAACAAGAGCACGTATGTATGTATCTATTAAAGATAAACAGAACTTGACTTTTGCTTTTATCGTGTTTACCACAAATTCATTGCCAGTCTTTATTTATTTATCTGCACATGTAATTTTCATATACAACACTAACTTATGCATGTATGTACACAGAACAACAAACTTCGACAGCACTTTTCTAATGGATCAAGATCAATCAATCGAGGCAATCGGGCAATTGTTGTTTTTGTTTTTTTATGTTCAATTTGTTTAGTTGCACAACACCATATTTATGAATGAAATACATGTAGACTATGTATTCAAGTGAAATATTACATATAATAATAGTCTATTATTTGATAATTGCAAAACGAAATGCCGATAGAAACACGACCGCTCATAACAAGAACTAAAAACGGAATGAGAGAAGATTTCCGATACTCGGACATGAAAACAACAAAAAAAAATCGGAGATCGCCTAAGTTTAAACAAATTGGCCTTTCAGCGTTCGCTGTTCATTTTCCGCTTTTCATTTAACTGATCAATTGTATTTAATAACAATAGAGAGAGAGTGAGAGAGAGAGAGTAAGAGTTGCGTGTGTTCGACTAGCAGTTACCCTCTAACTCTCTCTCTCTCTGTCTGCTTATCTATCCCTAGTTTCTTGTATAATTTTGCTCAAGAGCTGAATTAATAGTTTCAATAAAAAAGTCTAATGAGTCGCAATGCCAGCAGTAGGTTCTTTGAAATTGTTTTCGAAATTCGATGGTGTTGTGTAGCTGGAAAATGTGATGATAGTGGCACCTGCATCTTCAATTTGCCTTCGAAGATATGTACCCCCATCTGATACATTCAATGGGTATAATTATAAACAAATGCATTTAGATTTGTACCAACCCAGTTCCTTCCGAATATACATATGTAAATAGCAGCTGAACTTACCATTGCTTAAATCTGCATCCAAATCCTCATCCTGACGAGCGCGTTTTTCATCTAAAGCAAAAGAAAAGAAAATACATATAATGTATTGCATAATTTTATGTGTTTCATAATAGAACTCACTTGCTATAAAATCGCTTGTTCGAGGCCTGATTTTATCCATAAATTTACTAATTTTATTGTCGTTGTGCGGGTGTCGTTTTGCTTGAGGAAGTGGCCCGGGACAGCTTTCGTCTAAGACTTTCGAACATGGACGGTGAATGTTTAATTTGCAGTCTGAAATTAAATTAAAAACACAAAAAAAAGAGTACATAATCAATCGTCAATCATTGTAAGTTTAATATGTGTTTAATAACTTGTTTACTTACCTGTGCAATGATAACCTTGCGGGCTTACACCCCATATAATCGTTTGACAATGATTACAATGCGTCACTTCGTAGTATTGACGTAATACTAATGGATGACCCCGTACAATCATCTAATCGAAATGAACATTAGAAATACACATATTACATTAAAACAGCACAGAAGCAATGTTTTTCAATTATAATAAAAGCGTTTGTTAAACCATACACATGTGAATTGTTATAGAGCACTGCAACTGTTACATTATTCAATTTTACAACACTATGTCGTTTGTGCTTTCCAATGAAATATATAGTGAAATTACAGGTAATAATATATGTAATACTTCTATAAAAAAAAGGGTCTATCATACTACTAAAAATAGATTTCAAACTGCATAGGTTTTAGTTTTAATAGAACTGTTATAAACGGACAAAAACCGATAGATGATAAGATTGACTCGATTAATGATTGATAAACTAGATTATAAATATTTCGTGGAATCGATACTGTCTCTAGCTGCTTGTCTAACAACGGGAGATACCCTTTATAGTCCTGATAATGACTTTATTAGTGCATAAGACCCACTATTAGGCTAGCAATTGTTAATGCTGTAACGAACCTTTCGATTTTTGCCCATTAGACGTGACTTGAAACTCTTTTCGCGACTGACAAAATGATGAACACGATCCACAATGCTGTTTGGATGCGAGCGTGTTGTAAATATGCGATGTATAACTGTTGAAAGGGCAGAACATAAGGCTAGTTTCCGGGCATCTTCCTGCGGCAAATCCTTTTCAAACTCTTCACTATAAAAGATATCAAGATTAGTCTCGTGCAAATGCGGAAGAAGTGATTAAAACTTACATCAAACCCTGCAAATTGGGCATCAGATATTTGTCAACAATCTGCTCCCGCTGCTTGTCACCCTTTGCTTCAGCTAACTTGTCGTCTGTCGGTCCATAAATGGTTCCAAGGCCGGCAGTGCGCTTTTGCTGGAATTCTCTTAGCTGCTCACTGATCAGATCCTTGGCGCGTTTGCGACTGCGTAGGAAGACAGTACGTAATATTTCTACTTTGTCGAACTCCAACTGTAGAACGTTGTCCACCTCCCGGGCCAAGGACTCGTCTTGGCGGTACCAAGACAACGGTGCACGCGGCACAAGGAAAGTTGAATGTATTTCATAGGCCCATTTGCGCATATCCTTGGATGTGCCCTCCTTGTACAGCTCAGTTATTAGGTAAAATAGAAGGGGAGCTGGCTCAGAGTTCGATAAGACGTAGTTAAGAAAGACCGCAAGAAACACAACGTTTTCGGCTTCAAGCAGGCGTGTCAAATTATTAAATGGCCCATTTTCGTCAATGAATGGTTCTTCCTGATCGGAGGAGTTCTCATCCTCCATGGAAATAATCTCCTTCTGTGTGTCTATGGATTGAGCCGCCTGTATGCGACTGGAATGTAGTGGCTGTTGTGACGGTGATGTTGCACATGCCATTGGTGTAAAGTGATGTGATTCTATAAAGATTCCCCCTCCGCCAGCACAATTCTCATTGGGATCTTCAGGTACGGGCATCGGTGAGCTGGTTAAGTAAGGCGGCGGTGGTGTACCCGGTGGCGTTATTTCACTATCCTTCTCAACGATCTCCCAAGAGCCAGATGTGGTTTTCACCAATCGATCTGCAAGTCGAATGGTTAAATAATGAATAAATTATTCGTTATATTCATTGATTTATTACTTACCCGGATGCCTGGGATGCATGTTATCTGGCGAGGAACCAACGCGTCGATGCTTCATTTGAGTCAATTGCGGCGTTTGGCCAAGAACCTAACAAAAATGAAATAAGAATTAATGAAAACTGACTTCTTAATACAATAGATGATATGTACATAAGTACATAAATTACGAAGTTTATAAGACAAATAGAATTTAAATATATGTATATATAACGAGCAATATTTATACACACTAACATTGATAATTGAATATTGTATAGAAAATAATTGATTATTATCATCATATATTTATTTAATTGTGCCATTTCTATATAGGTGTATTTATATACTTTCAAGACGGAGAGTGTTTAGGGGAACATGGAAGTCTCAACTGTGTTAATATGTCATTTATGTACAATAGTTGTTAGTCACATTTGCATGCACATGCATATGTATGTATGTATGTATGTATATATACTGTGTAAATAAAAGTCATGGAAGTGCAGATATCCCAATTCCGCGTAACCACATTAGCTTGATGTTTTCCCCCTTTAGCTTTTTGACACCATAAAATGGGTAAATATAAAACGTGTATTCGCTGTTAGCAAAGAGTGAATACCCTTTGCAGAACGTACTTTACGCTGTGAGCTTAAACAAATGAATAATATATTAATATAATATATAATAATATTATTATTACAATATTAACAATGAATATATGCCACATTTCTGATTTACATATATTCTAAACTGAGTCGCAGTTTTGATGGGAAAATGAGAAATTATCCATCAAGACTTTAATATATACATATATAAAGCGATAACTCTGCAAAGTGTATCAAGTATTCAGCGCGCTGAATAGCTGATTTATTAATTGATATCAACCAATAACTAAAAGAAACTAATGCATTAGACAGACCGACAAACGCATCTGTCTAGACCCTCAAAGTTGTTATTGCAATAGAAGAATATTTGCACAAGCTTATTGCACACTTCCTGGATACGAGGAAAATTTACTGTTAAGCCACATGTTTGCCATTGCTGCAATTTAATTAATTGACTTAAATAATCTGTAAGCAATTAACTTTTGATTGGTTTAAAGCGCTATAATAAAGAAAGAGATCAAGTGAGGCGCAGTTATAAAGCTCGATTCTACAAATAATAATATTCATATAATCAAATTAAACAATAATAATACCCATGAGGAGGAAGGGAAAAGCAAAATGTATACAAAGTAAAGAAAAGTGGAAAGAATGAAATGATCGTAAGTTAAGCAATGAGTTTATGTCTATAAATTATGGTAATTTCAATTTATTTATTTTGTAGTATATGTTATGAAACAAGAAGTGAGAGAACTTTGATTACTTACTGCAGTGCCGCCGAGTTGTTGTTGTTGTTGCTGCTGCTGCTGTTGTTGATGCTGCTGCTGTTGTTGTTGTTGCTGTTGCTGATGCTGCTGCAACTGCTTAACAATGTTTGGTCGTTGCGATAGTGGAAAAGCAGCCTTCATATTGTCACCCTGAACAGCCGTACAGGTGGAAACAAGCGGATAATTGTATACAGTACCTAGAGAATTCGGTTGTGCACGTCCGCTATTAAGATTCTGGCAACTTCCCCGATTAATCTCCTCCGACAACATGCCCGGCTGACGTGGTGGCAATGGCGGTGGCACACAATCACCATCCACATTGCTGCCACTATTCCCGTCCATATCAACAGTTGTTGTTCCAACTGTTCCACATGCCGTTTCCATTTGCAAAAACATTTGTGTTGTCATTTTTGGATCAGATAAAGCTTTTGTCTTCACTTTCGATCGCTTTGTCTTGGCATTACCATTACCATTACCATTGCTATTATTATTGTTCGCCGCAGTGGCATTGGCAGGACTGTCAGTAATGGTTGCCTTTGATTGCGGACTGCCAGCTCGATCCAGGTCGGAAATGGGAGCAAATAGATGCATATTGCTAGCATTTCCAAAGTCCAAGGTTAGCTGTCGTGTTGTGGGATTCCTCTGTGGCAACGGCGGTGGTATATCCTCTTCGATCAGACTCTTTGATATTGAAAACTTATTCTTACTCTTTGAACCCGACTGGCTCTTCAATGTATCCTTCAAGCGCTGCTGTTGCTGTTGGTAAACCAATTGCTGTTGCTGCGAACTGCGCTGAGCACTTGATGTCTGATGATGTAGCGACTGTGACATTGCATTGAATGCATCCGATGTTCGTTGATGTGGAGGCAACAATAAGTCCGTTGTATTGTTTAATGGCGATGTTATGAAATCTTTGTCAATCTTATTCTTTCGCGTTCCCAGCGAAAGTGACGAGAGTGAACGTGGCAATAGCGATAGGAATGCAGGTGATGAATGTTGTGTGTGGTGTGATTGTGGTGTGCTTGCCTGATGCTGGTGTTGATGTTGCAGGTGATGATTATTGTTGTTGTTCGTGTTGTTGTTGTTGTGAAGGTGATGATGTGGTTTAAAGGAGGACGCAGACAAATTTAGAATTTGATTGCGCATTAGTAATTCGCTATTTTTATCGCTTGCAGCTGCTTGATATTTAATTGTTGGTGTATCCTAAATGCAATTGCAATTCATTCAAGTTAGCTTTTTATCAAAACTCATATAGGGAACAATCTTCGTAAGCATATACATATATATCTATATACAATACAAATACATACATATATATTTAGAATTGTCTAAGTAGATCCGCAAACTACTTAAACAACCTTTAACTCTCTGTCTCTGTCTTCCGTTTAGTAATATTAGTTATTTTTAATTTGGTTAAATTTGTTTTTAATTTCTGCGAAATTATTTAAAGCCAAAACTTTCCTGACTGAGAATCTTAAACGAAATCAATTTCCGTCGGCACAAAAAATAGTTAAATAATTGGGAAATTTTAGCATATGAATACACATATGCATGAATGTAAAACAAAAAAAAAAAAAAAAAGAACAAGGTAGACGCATAAACAATTTATGTAAATAGTTGTGCAAATATTTCAGTTCGAAATATAATAATAATAATATAAATGTAGACATGCGAAGATCGACATCGAAAATTATACATATATATATGTATGTACAGTGATACGAACATATAGAAGACGAAGACAAACTGCACTCCAATCAACTCACCTCAGCTCCCACCTGTCGCAATTGTTCGCGCAATTTCCGAATGTTTGCCTCCGACAGTTTGTAGCTGGGATTATCCGTGTCGCCTTTAAGACGCTCGAGATTCAACTTCTCTTGCTCCAACATCTTTTGTAGTGTTTGGATCTTGTACGTCTCCATCTCCCGTCGTTTGATGCTCTTCAATTGCAACAGAAATATAGAAATATACTTGTTTATATTATACAATTATCAAAAAAAGAAAACTACTATACTCACATCAACAGGCTGTGGACCAGTAATTGAAGCGGTGCGATCACGTCCAGAGAGTATCGGTGTGGTTGGCACAATGCCCACAGATGTCGGCCGTGTCATCTTGTGACTTCGTTTTATAGACAGCTCGACAATTGTGGAAGCTATTCAGAAAAGTGTTCAAATCCATATTAGGCTTTATAAAAATTGTCAAAAACTAAATATAAAATCAAAATATAAACAATGTGATTGAAAATGGCTGTAATAACATTGATCAAATTTGCTGTAGCCTCTGGTGCGTTATATCTATCCAAAGAGCTCGGCGTATGGGATTTTCCCGAGGACAATAAGAAGGATATTAACAATTTTAATATAAACGATCTAACCATTAAGGCGAAACGTATCTTTTTCGATAAGGAGGATAAAAAGCCGCCACCCGATTGTGAACCATCATGGAGCAAGGAATTGAAATTAGCCTTAGGTGGCACTCTCAAATCTATTCAACAGATACCCGGCCACTGGCGAAAGTTTGGACAGATTTTGCAAGATAATATCAAGAGTCTCTTTAAAAATGATGATGATTAGTAGGCGATATAAATACATGATTCCATCAAAATATTTATTTAGTACACAGATCAAATTAAGTAAAAGTTACACATTATTTTGTTAGCTCGTTAGAATTATTGGCAATCAGACAAATGGTCATTTGGATGCTCACGAAAATCGCCCTTGTTGCTGGTACCGTCTGGCTGACAAAGGGTCTTGGTGTTTGGGATAATGCCGATACGACAGCCTTAATCTATGAGGATATCAAATGTCATTTGAAGCCCTACACGGAAGATCTAAGGAAAAGATGCTGCACAGTGAACAGGGAGGCAACAAGGCCATGGCGCGAATCCTGGATCGATGCTTGGAATGATAGCATAAAAGTTGGCTTCATAGCACTGAGCAGAATGCCACAATACTGCACTCGCTTCACAGAAGATCTACAAAACAGTATCGATCATTTGATCAATGGAAATCCAGTAAAGTAGGCGATATACATTCCAAGCAATACATATTATAAAATCAAATTCAGAGTCTGTCGAAAATGTATTAAATTCCAAATTTATTTCATTAAAAGCAATCCAGATTTAAGTGTACTGTAATGGCATATAAATTGCTAACACGTTTAGGTTTACTCACTGGGACTATAGTTGGCACCACGCACCTGGGCATTTGGGCCGAACCGGAGCAAATATCTGAGAGTTTAAAGAATCCGAATGAAATGGAAAGTGAAAAAAGTGTATTAGAGTTTCCCATACATGAACTGTGTGTCATAGCACAGAATGACTATAACAATGCTATCAAGAGGGGTTTCTACTTTTCTCATCGTCTCCACGACTGGAAGAAGGGATTCCTAAAGCACACCGCAAACATCATGTATGAGGAAAACACACTTACGGAAACTTCCACCGATATAGCACTACGATCAAAGGACCACACACCAAGAGCATCCATACGCAACTCCCGCTCCACTGATTTCCTCATGACAAAGCACCCGAAGCCGCCAATGATCAAAGATGACGTAACTTGTCGAAAACGAGAACTTGCTTAGACGACATACACAACATGATGCACAGTTTCTCAGTTTTTCAGTTTTCTACTGTCAAAATTTCAAGCATATACTTCTAAATTTCATCAATAGTTTTTCCCCCGATTGAATTCTTTTGCCCCAAGATGATATTTGATTTGGTATTGCGTACAGGAGTCGTTGTCGCTGTCATTATGGCCACAAAACGTTTAGACATTTGGGATTCATCCGATGAGTCCGTACGGTTTTATAACACATCGAGAGATCGCGCTGGTCCCTATGCTCAACAAGTCTGTCAATATCTCAACATTCATGTACCACAATTGCCGGCTGAGAGAGAGAAAACATATCTGGGTATCTATTACTACAATCAAACAGTGATGACAATCTTCAGCTTCCTTAGCATGTGTCCCACATACATAAGTATGGTGCTTGATAAGGTGCCCGGCATCGTCGCCGAATATGGGAAACGTGCACGAGAAGCTTACGATGAATATCAAAGGAAACGTTTAATAGAGAAGCAAAAGCTGGAACGGAAAATCATGATAGATGACAAGACACTAGTGGTGCCCTTAGAACCACATATCGATCCCGATTGCAAATGCGAAAATGAAGAGTCGACAACGCAGGGGCTTGTGCCAAAGAATGCACCAAAATCTCCTTACAATGATAGCTATTGTGGGAAGAACTCTGTGCAGGCGCAAGTTAAAAAGACTCTACCGGAATCAAAGTGCAAATGCCCGAAATGTGACCGGAGACAGGCGGAGGGTTGGTTAGACAATAAAGCCCGATGTCCGAAACGTGATCCATGTGCAAGATACTCCAATGAAACACCACGCAAATGTAACTATCAAAGAACACTCAAAGCGTATACTAAAGGTACAGCTGCTCCGCCAGCAGAAGGTTTAAGCAAGGAGGAGAGTACACAACGAGAAAGAATCCTTAAATCCGAACCATCTAACGACTTTCAATCTTATCAGAGCAAAAGTGAAATTTAATCAAACGACAAATACGAACCTTTGATCAAATTAACTACAGTCGGATGTTTCTCCTGCCGCACTTCTTGTCCATTAACCTATAGAAAAGAATAATAAAATAAACAGTCAGATTATAAATGAATATCCATTATGCTATTATTAATTTACATACCTTTAAAATCATATCATTGGCTACCAAACCAGCTATTTGCGCTGCTCCACCTGGCTTCACGCTTTCCACAAAAACCGGATTGTCGCCGGAGACCTGTAAATGATAAAAGACAGCTTTAGTTGATGACTCAGTTAGATGATGATGTTGATGACAACTTTTTAAATATAGATTTAGAAGTATGTGGTAAGTAGTTATCTTGAATTTAATGCAAATTTAGAGGCTAAAAGTAAAGTATGCGTCAGTCGATGATACTTTTTTTTCGATTAAATAATGCGAAGTTGTTCACTTGAGTTCTGTATACCTATGTAATATCTAATCTATTATAATATAGATAGATAGTTATATAGATAGGTAGAATAATAGATGTATATATATATTAACACATATTTCAGAGTATTAGATCATCTATCTATTTAATTGTATATTTATCTATTGCTCTATAAACCTATTTAACCTTCTATCTACCTACCATCTATCTAATATTCGCTAAGGGTTTATACCCAATAGTATAGATTAATAGATAGATTGATAGATATTTATATAGATTTATATATGGATACATAAATAGATACATAGATATATCGATAGATATGCCAACAGACACTTTTATTACAGTCTTAATACTAACCTTCATGCCATAGCCATTTTCATCCTTACGCACAGTCAATGTTAAATACTGAAAATTTTTTGGTGATGCTGGATTGGTTGGAGTGGTTGGTGTGGTCACTTGGGGAATGGGAGTTATCTGTATTGTGGGTCGTCGGTTGCCCGATGAGCCTGGAGTTGTCTCCAAGTTGGTGGAGACATCGCCATCGCTTGTCGCCGTTTTGTTGTTGCTGTTGATATTGTTGTTACATGCGGTCGTTGAGGTGGGTGCAGTGGCCACCGGAGTAGCACTTGCACCGCCATCATTGTCCGCACCATTCATATGATTCGACTTCTTTTTATTCTGCTGCTGATAACTGGTTGGCAATGGAGGCGTCTGTGGTGGAACGTTGTTGTTGTTTTTATTGTTGTTGTTGCTGTTGCTATTGTTGTTGCTATGGCTGCCACTAAAGCTGCTGGCCAAAGAGCTAAGGCTGCTCGCCAAGGACGGGGATCGTGGTATTTTTGATTTATTGGCTTTTTGCTTTTGTTTATTCTTGGAATTCTTTACTGATTTCTGCTTTGGCGGTGGCAACTCTGGCGGCGTATCCACACTCGTTGTTGGGCCGCCAACGTCAGCTGATGATGTATCGTTGTTGTCACCAGTATTGCTGCTACCTTGTGACACTTTTGACGGATTGTTTGATTCCTCTGGTGGCTCCTGAACTTCATCGTACTCATGATCGTCGGTACCAAAATCAATCAATCTGCAACATTTAACGACAAATAAACAAAATTATTAGCATATATTGCATTCGAAAACAATGTTAGTTACAATTGGTTAGTTCTACGATCCTCTAATGAACAGAAAGTACATAACAATGACGTGCAATTATAGGGTCCCCTTACAGAAGCCTAATTGTAATTTCAGGTAGACGATGCAGGCTAATCCAAAATGGGTGTGTGGGTAAATATAGTAGATTTTGGTTGAGGTGAATTGTCTAGACTCTGAGAGAGAGAGAGAGAGAGAGAGAGAGCTGAGAATCAAACAAATCATGAACATAACAAGTGCCAGGGCCAAAGCCAAAGCCAATGCGAGATCAACTCACCAAACAAAACGACCACTGTTTGACCTTTTTTAATTGAGCGCAAATTAAATTAGCCATAAAATAGATACAATTTCATTTCTGTAGGTTCTTTTGTTGCATAAATTGATTGTAGTACATCTGAATTCATATATAGTACTTGTCTATACACACAATTTATATGTCTATGAATATCTGAATACTCGTATTCACAAATTACGATGACACTATCGATGATACATATCAATTGTTTTTATTTTACAGTCACAGACGGTCACATTTGTTCATCATTATATCAGACAAATAAGAATAATCTAGTATAAACTAGTATATTTTAATATACATACATACATAAGTTAGTGTCATTTCTAATTTGATGAATTTTGGTTATTAATATATCAGCATAAACAAATTTAATCTAATATACAAACGAGCACTATATTAATCTATGTAGTTCTAAAGTATACAACGCAATTTCTACGCTGAATCTATGGATACATTACCTAAATAACTTAGTTCGTAGTTCATGTGATTTAAATAATAAATATTGTTTTGTTTGAAAGAAGTTCAACTGTAAATACTATCAGAATATGATAGATTCCATAGTTCAACTACTATATTAAGCCCACAGTTTAAACTAAATATTACACATAATAACAAAATATGATTTACTACATTAAGTGTGTATATGTGGACACGTCTGTATTAGTTAGATTATTCCATGACGAACGTTAATAAGGGCACGTAATATAAACTATTTAACGTCGAAAACTTAAAGAGGAGGATTAAGCAAATAAGTCAGCAAGCAACAAAACCAACAACAACAACAAAAAAACATTGGCTTACATATATTTCAAATAAGCTTTCATTCCACAGCTGACACACTTTAGCATTTCTATACATTGTTGTATATATACATTTGTTTACATATATATTTTTATATAATATCAAATCCTATTATCTTAACTGCAAGCGTATTTCGAAGGAAACGAGCAACCACAATAACAGTTTTATTTTTCCAACGTAATAAAGAAAATGAAAAATATAACGAAGCTCAAGCAAAACAAAACAACACAATAGAGGGAGAACGAAGCGAACAAAGCGAAATTAGTATGAGCAAAGTTCTAGCCATGATTCGTCGAAAATGACGGTTTCTAAAAAGCTTTTCTAAAACAAATTCGAAGGGATTGAATAAGTTTCGTGACAAACTAATAAAGTATTCTATGCTAAATAATCGGTCAGCTGTTAAGTTTTTGAGTAAATGTAGAGCAAAATATACTATTTTCACCTTAAACATATTTTCAATGCATCTTTATCTTTAAAAACTAAATTCTCATGCTTTTTCGATCATAATATTTAATTAAACAACAGCTTACCGTTTTTTGATTGATGGGTCATCCATAGAGTACCTTGCGATGGCTTTTACAAAAATCAAATCCAAATATTGTGGCAAATTGCAATAGTTACTTGCAATTACCCGAAAGTATCCGTAATCAGTATGATTATTTCAATGAGTATTTACTAAAGTATTCAATATCCGAAATGTCGATAGTAACATCAAAAATGGTAATCGATGTCAAAAGAAGGCACTGAGAACGCGTCTGAAACACGATGAAAACTCGTATCAGAGTTTATTATGCTTTGACTAATTAAATTAAATTTATTTGAAACACGTTACATTGTCTTGTTAGGCAAGAGTTTCTGGTTTCGAATAATTCTAGAGTATAGTAAATTTTAAATTTTGAATTGATATCCACTGTCATTTTGAGATTGTTTTTAATGTATGTATATTATTATATTTTATTTAATATTGAATTATCATACACACTCGCAGTCTAACTGACATGATGAACTGCCACTTGAGGGGAAATTCCCGTTTGTGCAACAAAATAATCATACACAGACACAAGCACAGACACGCACACGCACACAAGTGCGCCCTCTCTCCTTTAAGCTCTTGAAAAGCGCTCTCTGAAAACTTCCGCTAAATTCGCGCTCGTATTCATGTTGTTGTTGTTGTTGGAATATATGTATGTTGACTAGTTTCACTTAGCACAGAACAAAATACATTTTGGGGGGCGTGTCGCGGCAGGAACTGGTTTTAACCGAAAAAACGTAGTACCCGATAATTTAAGAAATACAAAAGTGACAAAACAAACACGCACACACAACTATATAGATATATACATATATGTATATATATATACAGTCATATTACATACTTATGTGCATAAGCTGAAACGATAGTAGGGCATTATCATTCCACTCGTTGATTAAATGCATTGCCTTGCATTGAATGAAGAACCGATTGCATTTTATATTGCAAGTACAATTAAAATGCAAGGCGCGTCATATACAATTCTAACGGAATAAAGTAAAATTCCAATTTGTAATATACATTTGAACGCAAATTTTTAATTGAATAAGTTTCCACACACGAATATACCTCCGGGGTGTGAATGTGAGTGTACATGCATGCATGCATATGTGTATGTACGTACATGCATTTGCGTACATATACATACAAACAACTTATATGCACACTGTATATAGAGTTCAAAACAATCGGGGATGCGACCGTGATTAGGGCAATTAATATTTCTTAATTATTCACAATAACAAATATACAAAAAAACAACACAAATATTCTTTAATCTGCATAGTTAATATGTTAAAACATCCAACAAGTGGCGGCGGCAGCCATATTGTTTTGCTCTGTGTTAATGCTGGATACAGAGGTGCGGGCGTGACGAATATTTTGGCACGGAGCGACGACGAAGCTAACACAAACCATTATTGGCATCACATTTGTTATATTCTTGTTTTATTTACATTTGTTTAGTATTAGTAATGACAAACAACTAATTTGAAAAGAATTTGCGAATATATTCGTAAATTTCGTATAACACATTAATCTTGCTTTTGATAGTTGTTTATAGTTGTTTTAATATGAACAAACACTTATATGTATCTCAAATTTTGTCACGAATACATTAAGGAATAGGAGAAAAAAGCACGACCCGAAAGCACCTCTGGTTGGATCATCACACTCACCAAGTAAATATACATACATATGTCTATATATGTTTGTTCATATGCTAGTGTATATACACTCACACTCGCGCACTTAACTGTTGCCTTTTTCTTTTACAGGGCTCGATTGAATAGCTAGCGCACTGCGCATCATTCTTTTAACGCGTTGTGAAGCTGACGCACCTATCACATTTATATTGATGTGAACACATATGTGTATATTATTATCATCTGTATAACAATACTTTCAATATTTTAAAATTTTCAAAATGCTGAAAATCTTATTTTTACTTTTATCGCACACACCGAACGCAGTAAATGTTAGAGTTGTACCGTTTCGTTCAGAACAAGTTCGATTGAACGGGTCATTGAAATGAAGCACTGAACTAGTATTTTGTGAGCGACTGTTCAGCCGCAAACGAATGAATTCTGTTATTTATTGCCTGAAGCTGTGTTTAACAGAACCTGCATTCGCAACATATGTTAAACTGAACCAAAATAGATGATGTCATTTCTGGTTAATAAAACATCGGATAGCAAACCAACAAACCAATTTCAAGATGTCACGAATGTAATAAACACTTTGAACTCAAAGTGGATAAAAAATTGTAACAGCTGAGTTCTGTTGCCAACAATTTTTATAAAATTTATTAAGCAGCTGTTAAATACAGTAAGTTGTGTGAAATATATCGATTTTTATGTATAAATGCGACACACTCAACTTATATCAATATGTGCTCGGCAAATGTATCGATATATTAAAACTTGTTTTCAAAAGTCTGTAAATGCAATTCAACTCATTTCCAAAAAGCAACAGTGTGTTTAGTGCAATAAATAATTTTACAAATTATCAAAACGCATTGGTTAATTTAAGGTACAAGTTTTATTTATACAATTCCGCTCATTGCTCTTATCGTTTGAGCTTACTGGAACATTATTATTATAGTTCGCCAACAAAAAGTTAATTGTTACAATTTGACTGACACTTGTAGTATTTTAGTGCTTTTTGCTTTGATATTTACCAACACTACGCAGACTTACCTCAAACCATTTCAAACAAAAGCTATTTTAAATAAAAGTTGTATATGTCAGTATAGTTGTTTAAAACAATTGAAAGAAACGTTGGTACAAGAGTAAAAAACTTTATTTTCTATTTAGAAAATATTATGTAGATAACGACATTTGTTAAAAGCCTAGATAATTAGTTGTAATAGTAAGCTATCAAGCATCCTAACTACGTATGTACGTATATAATGCATAATAACTTAATATCTATTGCACCAACGGGTTTGGGGGATACTCATGTGATTCAGTTGACACAAAAAAGTATAAATATCACTAAATAATACAGTAGTAATAATGCTAAAAGGGGGAATTGAGATAATCCTATTTGATGTACTGTGCGCCAATAATTGACGCACCGTTGGCGTCAAATCTGTTCCGATTGTCTGTCGGGCACAATGTCGCCACTGCCAACTACATCAACTCCATCGTCATCGTCATTATCAACAACATCTTGTTCATCCATCAGCGCTTCCTTGTGTTCGATTTGACGAATACCCGGCACATGGTCGAGTGCTTGTAAGGACTGCGTTGGACGGTTCTCCAATACCTTTAGATGATAGAATACTCCCTCGTTGTCTATCACATAGAATTGGGTAAAATCGGTGCTCGTATAGAAATGTCGTGCTTCGTTGCCCACAAATTTGATACACGCAAACAACTCCGGCAGTTTGTCGTTACCGCGTTTATCCGCCCAGAGATCCGCCTTATTCTCTGGAACATGGATACATTCACATGGTGGCGACATTAGATCGCAGTAGCTCTGTTCTGTAGATAAATCCATAAAGCGCGCCGCATCGACCTCTTCACATCCCATGTCCTGCGGATGCTTTTCCCCTTGATTATGCCGCCTGCTGCGAGGCTCCGGTGTCGCTTGATTATTCCGCATATGCTTCACGTTCCAGAAACACAATTGTTCAGCACAACTAACCAACACCTGTTTGCAAGGTGAGAAATGCAATTGCATTGAATTGCAATTCATATGTCCCTGATTTATAGTGTAAATGTGTTGCAATCGATGCTTTTCATAGCTGTAAAGCTGGAAAAGAAAATAGATTTGTATTAGATTAGCGAGATTAGGCAAATAAAAATGATGCACTACCTCGATATTCCAGATATTCTTGTTCTTGAAGCCAAGTGCAATCAGCTGGCCATCATTTGATGCTGTTAAATAATTTATTTGGCCCAGATTGTTGATATTTTCCTTGCAGAGGCGTTGGAAGTGCAGTTTTTCATTTTCGACGAGGATTTTATAAATCTGAAAGTAAATTAAAAATTAAACCATGATTACAAAGATATTTCGCGTGGAAATAGGAACAGTTTTCATGAAGTTATTGCACTCTGAAGTTTTGTAATACCTTTTACCAGAATACTGACAACGTGTAGGAGTTTATGTATTATCTGTTGATACTCACTTCTAACGTGCTGTCTCCAAATGCTAAGTAAAGCATGTCATCCTTCAGATCAAATCTGTAAGGTCTTTCAAAGCGAAATTCATTCTGATTACGTTTGTCCAAATACTGTAAGAACAATTAAAACTTGAAAATATTTTCATTAATTATATAAATTTGATTAACATACGTAAACTCCTAAGTCGGAAAATAGAAGCAAATATTCTTCGTGGACGAGACGCGCGTACATTGTGTAGAATGCTAAAATGGATTTAACTCCATCTGATGAGAGATGGAATATGATAGTTTGATTTATTTTGCGAAATGAGGCAATCAGTTGCTGTGAATTGATCTCCTTGAGGTAGTCAACCGAGTCCTCGCAATATTCCTGTAAGATTTTCTTTTCGCTAATGTTGATAATTTGTCCATTATTGTAGCCGGCATAGATTGTGCCATACTCGTTGGCACATAAGGCTGTAATATATTCGTCGCTTTTCATTTGCGGTGTTGCAATCGTTGACCAATTGGCGACACTCTGTCTCCGTCCAGTGCAGTGTCCCATTATCGCTTGAATTTGATGAATTCTCGCCCTGGAATCGACGGCAAACAATGTCCCATCGTCGGACATTTCCAAAAGTGGTCGCAAATAGAAATTCGGTTCCAGATGTGCACGACCTTTCGTATTGCGATCCTTCAATTGGGCATCACTCTCATCCACATGATGTACCCAGGTAATGGCATCCGTATGTGTGCTCCGCAATGTGTGAACGTGCAAGAAATTTTTTCTCTTTGCGCCGCAAAGAACTATGTATTTCAGGATGCGATGCTTCAAATCATAGACATCCAAGCAAACTATTCGATCACTGACATTACTTCGGAGCAAAGAATATGGAAATTTCAAATTATAGACTGCAAGACCCTCCAGAGTGCCAAGGATTAAATAATGGCCATCGCTTGATAGCTTGCCACAGGTAATAGTTGCTGGAATCGTATCCGAAAATGGCAAAAGTTTCACTTCCAGAGCATCCCAGAGATTGTTGCAGTAATCGGTGTGCATGAACTGCAATCGCCAGACGCTTTTCTCATAGATGATTATCATAATTGTATACTGAACACCATCGTCATGTCGTTCGATATAGGTTTCCATTGCCAGTGCCTTCTCCTTTGGCGGTGCATACTCCTGCTCTGTTACATTTGATGCATTTTGCAGATTCCAAAAGGTTAATTTGCAGTTATCCGACCAGACGACATAGAAACGATTCAAAATCTTTGCAAAATATCGCACATTCGTTTGTTTCGTTGGTAGAATTGGTGTTTGCGACTTGATAAACTTCTTATCCTTATCATCCCAGTTCAATATACATATATCACCATCTATAAATGCCACATGCAATTGAATTGAGTAATCACGAGCTCGAACATTCTCATCCAGATAGAATGCTGATATGCATTCACTGCCAATGAAACGTTTAATTGCGCTATTGATCAGCTGCTCATAGCAATGCGGTTTCGCGTGCTTTGGCGTCTGGGCAAGTCGAGGAGGACGCACAGCCTGGAAATTGCCGCATTCAGGACGCCGCGGCAGCAATTCACGCAATAACCAAAGCTTTAAGCTGCCATTTTTATGCAACGTTAATAATTGCAATTGTTTGTTAAACACACGCATCTCGATAATATCGCTGGGATCAGTTTCATCGCTTAGCAAACAAGTTGTATCAGCTGCCAGTGAGACATCGGTAAGCAGAAGCTGTTGGGAACTAAGCGCCATAAGGCAAAAGTCATCATCCAGATAGATGGCATGCCGCACTTCATGTTTGCCCAAGTTGATGATTTCCCGATGCTGATGAAAGCGGCCACTTAAAAGAAAAGAGAAACCACTTTAATAGACCATCAATTGAAGAATATATTCCATCAATTATCATTACTGTTCTGTGAACCAAACGAAGTCGGGAAAGCGTTGAACTTGACGCAACGCCTCATCGAAAACTGGACCCTCCTCCGACATTAGGGCAATTCGCAATAGACTCGTAAATTGCGAACTTATCAGCTTTTCTTCAACTTTGGTAAGGAATATCAGCAGCGCATTCAAAAGATCCCTATAATGGCTTTCATTATCTAAATTAAAAAGAATTCATTAATATTTCTTACCCGAATGATGATTTATGATCTACTTACCAACAATTTGATCTCTGTAAAACTTAAGCACATGCAGAGTATGTAGAATCGAACCCCGAGCATTCCACGGCGTTGTATCATTACGTATTTTTTGTTCAAGAAATCGAAAATCAAGGAAGATCATGCGAAATAAATTCACGCGTTCGATTTTATCAGGGATTTTGCTCAAATGGTGTCCAATGTGGCTATAAAAATAGCAGTCTAAATCTGGCAAAGTTGTTTCGTTGCATTGATTAAATAGACGTGGTATGCTAAAAGATAGATTTGTTAAAAATGATAATAATAATAATAACTCAACTCAACTCACTTATAGAAATCGACAATCTTCTTGCTTAGGGCAGCTTCGTTCGGAATGGACAAGTTTAACTCTGAATAAATACTAGGCAGTGTTATTGTGTGATCCGTGTGCTTCTTAACCAGCAAGTACTTGTAAAAACCATTGACCACGATCATTGGGTCCTTAACCGGCCAAACAAGTCCCAAGAGCTGCAGTATAAACATGAGGATTACTATATAAATCAGATTCATTTCCATATCATACTTACTTTGATTGGTATATAGGCGGATTCGGGAAATATGAATAGTATTTCAAATAGTTCCTTGTCAGAAGGTTTCAATTCGTTTAGCGAGTTTTGAATGATGGTGGTCAATTTGGTAAAGTTAATGCTGCTTCAAAAATGTTTTTATAAATATAAAAATGTATATCGAAATTGTAATATATTCAATAATTAAATAGTTGCAATCTTTACATACTTTTTCCAATTATCCAACGTACAAATACCATCACGTATGTTCTTTGCGATAAAGCTGAGTAGAAGTGGATTTGTGGTTGAGACATTCAACAATTCATTGAGTGTATCATGAGACTCTAGGGGAAGATATTTGGCAAATAACGACTCTGTCTCGGAGCATGTAAGGGCGTCTTGTAGTGTGACGTGAGTGGTGGTCCGTTTGGATAGATAATCGACGACACTTTTGTGTCGCGTTGTTAGCAGTATTTTGCATCCTAGATTAAAGGCATCCCACGTCTCTTTGTTCTGCACATTGCGTAACACAAGTAGACAGTTCTTGTAAGGTTTCCCCTCAAGTAAAAGCCTTAGCTCGGCTTTCACTCTCTCGATGTGAACAGCAACGCTTTGATCGAAATTGATTGGCAGATGAGGAGCAATTTGGTGTAGAAGCGATTGAAGTAATTCCAATTGATTCTCTGGTGAACGGCAATCACGAACATTTAGCCAAAATATCTTAAAGTCCATTTTCCGCTGGACATCGTAGGAGGAGCAAACGTCCAGGACAAGCCATTGCTTGCCAGACCCCAGGACACCAGAGACAGCGACATTCCTCGATGGTCTCAGCTCTAGCAATGCTTTCTGCAACTCCAAATATGGCTCAATCCTTGGCACATTATAGTTGGAAAACTTTTGATTGTCATTATACAATCGATCTCTTTCGCGGATGTAATTCTCGGTACTTGAACTTGGATTACGGAACTCATCCCTGATGGCAGACATAAGATAATCATAGTTCAGCTTGTTTGCTTCATCTTCGACAAATCTCTCCACAACATCCGTGGGTTGTTCATGCAGGGTCCAAAACAAACGATATGTTTGATATATTGCCGGAGATTTAATGATATGATCGACCTGCTTCTTATTTAATATTGATCGCAGTGTTTCCTCGACATCTTTGCAATCAAAGTCCTTCTTGAAGTCCATTAAAAATACCGGAATTATATCCTTATAGCTATGTTTCAGCACTCTTCCTTGAGGACTGCTCATTGCGGATGTGATAATCTAAAATTACAAGTTGATCATGTGAATGACACGTATTTAATGACGAAATTATAATACCCTAAGAAGATACGTAAATGCGATACAAAAAAGAAAAACTCAAATATATTTGAAATGACGAATCAAAGAAAAAAACGCATATAAAAGGAAAAGCCAGTTAACAATTTGCTGTGTACAACCAAATCTGTTGCACGGGGTCAATATAAAACAGCGAACAATAATTAGATTATACGTGCAGTTTGAATTAGTCACGATCGATAATTCAAACAAAACAAATAAGAAGTTTTTTACTCAAGAGCGCTTTATTTGTAGATAACTCAATCGTCTCTTATGCATTGTTAGCATGTTCTTACATATCTCTGCATGTGTGTGTGTGCATTTATGCATGTGTGTGTGTCTGTGTTTGTGCGCCTTGGACAGCTGGAGAGGACTTTCGTCACTCGCACCTCATTCACATTTGTGATTTTTCTAGATTTTCATACATACTTATATATATTTATACTTTATTACACACTTTCCAGTCATTATCCATTATATATCCTAATAAGGCAAGTTCAATGAACTTTTGCATTCTTAAATATACATATTATTTACACAAGCATGTTCATTATTACGCGCATTTTAATGTCAGAACTCTCTGTGGTTTTGTTTGATATTTATTTAGATAAAAAATACTCACAGTTATTTTAAATATTGCAATAACACTTAATTTCAAAAATATTGTTCAAGTACGAACATGAACTGCACATTATTACACGGGGACACGCACATACACACTTCCAGATATATGTGTACAATTATTGCACTAATTCATTATTCAGTTAGTTATCACATAAATTAACACCAATCCATTGTTTTTCTTTAGATATTAAATATATTTTTCCTATACAGATCAAATTATTTGGTTAACTTGTGACTAATGTTAACTAGTAGTAGTTTGTTCATATATTTTTTATCATGCCACACTTGGGTACTAAAGTACCCAAGATTGGTACATTATTTATTCTTCACCAGTGTGAACAACCGCGACATAAGTGAAATCCCCAAGGTAAAGTCACATATACAGCCCTCTTAACATTCTGTTAGCTATCCGTACTGGTTTATTCGACAATTTTAAAAGAAAAACGGTCACATTAATATTGGTTGCGCGCTTTTAAATTGTTAATTTTTATTATTTTGCCGTTTTTGAAAAAACTATCCGCTGTCTAAATATTGTATTAATGCAATAGTGTTAAGTACTTTAATTGTACTAAATAATACGTGCTTGATTGAAATGCATTTCCGTCATTTAGTATTTACGATTAACCGAGAGTGATTGGACCAAATACACCTTTAGTAAAGGAACCATCAATCTATCGATAGAATTCTATTATCAACCCTGTATAGCTGTCGCGGTGAAAACAAGTCAATCGCAATTTATTATAACAAATTTCTCAAAAGGTAAAAAGCGGAACTGGTTAGAGTTATAATCAAGAAATATTTATTATTTTAAAGCATCCATATATATAGACATATTTATATAGATGTACAGTGAGTGTACTCGATATTAACCCAAATATCAATTTATATTCTTTGAACGCACGGGCAAAAAGGAAAAGAAAGTTGAATTGGCAGCAAAAGGTGACGACGCAAGCAAGACGAAGAGAAAAAAAATAGCATCGACGTATACGTAAAATTATTGAACGACAATTAAGGTAGGCAATGAAAATAATATGAAATAGTAAATGCTGAGCAAAAATAACAATCCAGTCATTATTTGGACCTGAAACAAGATTTGTGCAAATAATTAAAAAAAATTTATTTCGAAACGAGGGAAACAAAATGTCCGCTACATTGGACGAATTTGCAACTCTCGACGTAACCGCAACGGAACATGAATGTGATTTGCATTTTTAATTTATTCTAATTTGCGTTCATTTAAAATATATATATATATATATATATATATATTTGCATGTATTTCTTTTTACAGTTTTTGAGTCCGACGCCGCTACCGCTATGTCATGCCGTGCACCCTTCGAACCCGAGGATCAATACAAGCAACTGCGCCGACCGAATCCTGGACCAGGTGCTGCGCCACAACTTACCGCGGCAATGCCTCTAGACCAGCAGGCTCACACTTTTCATGATTTCGTCAGTGTGGGCTACGGTCCGGCTGGCTATGCAGCTGGTCCAGCTGTAAATTATGCAGCTCCGACACAGCCGCCAACCGAAGTGCAGAACAGATTCATGCCGTCAAAGCTTTCGATTACCGCAAATGTTTTTGTGCCTAATCGAAACGAATCGAATAACAGCAACATGGATAAGCGTGGCCCAGCACCACAGCAGCAATATCAACATCAACATCAATCGTCTGGGCCAACACCGTACGCACAACAACATCAACAACAACCACGCTATATGAATGGATATAAGCAACAGCATCAGCATCAACAAAATTATAATCATCATCAGCAGAATCAGCAGTTTAACAATGAGATTCAGCAGCTATCTAACTCTGTGAATACTCGTCTGTATTTTGGAAAACAGACAACTCATAATGGTGCAGTTGGCAATTACTATCAGCAACAGCAGCAGCAGCAGGTACAAACACTGCAACACCAACAGCACACACAACAATCACAATCGAAATTTCAACGTCATGCGCATTTAAATAATTCATTCCAACAACTTGCACAACAGCCGCAGCAGCAGCAATATTTCCATCAGCAACAACAACATCAGCCACAGCCAAAACCATCGACTTCATCGGCTGCAGCGTCTACTTCGTCAGCTACGTCTCATCCCGACATGGAGACCATTGCTTTAGAATATCTTGATACTGTAATACATTGCCTTAATCAGGTGGGTAAAGATTCAAAAGAACTCAAAACATGTGCGACCATACCACATTTTCTTAATAAATTTGTAATTTTATTCAACTCTAGAATCCAGGACAATTCGATACCATTGCATCACGTTTCCTAACCATCTTTGATGGCATGGAGAGTAACAACTATGTACTCTCGATTGCCATGGAGGATATATTTGAAAAATCAATTGAGCAGCCCAATTTTCGATACATGGGAGCTAAATTGTATAATCTATTGCACATGCTGAATCTCAAGCCGGATTCTTTGTTCCATACCTTGCTCAAATGTAAGCTAGAATATCACCAGGCTGAGGTAACCAAGTACATGCAATCAGTTGAGCAGCAGCAAAAAGTACGGGAGACAGCCCTATTTCTCGCCGAATTATATATGCAATTGCGTGGAGATGATGATGCCCGCATTCAATTGATTGCCGTAAATATAGTGTACTCATTGAGGAAGCTTTTAGCTTGTGAGAGTGCTGAGAATGTGCGTTGTATTTGCCAGACACTGAAACTGGCCGGTTATGATCTAAGCGCCGACTGTCAACAAGACATGCAACTTATAATTTCTGCATTACAGGCGATTGAATCGAAGTCGCCAGGTAAATATGCCATGGCTGCCAGTGTGATTGCATTGCAACAGAATAATTGGGGCCGAAAGGTATTGAATGCCCTTGGTGGAGATGATGGAGATGTGGCCAAGCCACCAGAGCCACCACGTTTGAGCGACGAACCCGTGTTCTATGGCCCCGATGGGCGTGAACTAACAGCCGAGGAAAGTGATTTTCTTGCTGCTGAAGATGATGCCGCCGGCAGTGATGGCGATGACTTTGATGTCAGAGATAATGATTTGGAATTCGACCCAGAAATGGACGAAGAGACTGAGCGTGCATATAAGGACTTCTGCAAGCAAGGCAAACAAATGCAGGCAAACAAAAAATCTTAGATTTTATATATATATGTGTGTAAGAAACTGTGTGGTGTTGATTTGGTGTGGCAGAGGATGGAGAAAGGTTACCTTTAGGTATATATACACTAACTCGGGTATTTAAACAGAATGTCTGACAAATTCTTAGTTGTGTGTAGTTTGCAATATTTCAAGTTTTACGTTCGAAAGTCATTTTATTAATTGATTCTTGTTAATTGGTTAACACATTGTTTGTGATATATCGCATCTATGCTTTACTTTTATTATATACAAAACATATTTATTTATATATGTGTGTGTTTGTATATACATAGTATGTATATGCATCGAAAGTCACTTTTTAAATGGCACATTTATAAGCTGGTCTCAAGTTTATAATTTTAGCACAACCTGTTTTAATGCGAAAGTAAACATTTTAAAAATTTCGAAACGTTTGTTGAACCATCTGCTAATCTCTGCCATGCCGGTGCATAAGAACACAAAACACATTTAGAGAGACTCGTACACATAGTATTCGCATGCCTGCACATCCATACATATGTAGATTCATAACTGCAACACATTCAATTTAAAAAAAATGCATTCTCCTGATCATATAAATCTAAAAACAACAGCCACGCTTAATTTTTTAATTAATTGTAATTAATATTAAACGAAACGATTTAAATATATAAATAAAACAATGAATTACGATTGCGTTCAAAATAAATGCATTTTCTTTTCTTTAACTGAAATAATGACTCATTGGCGCTCACTGAAATGCAATCGAAATATCGATAGCATTCGATACATATCGGCTCATATTTGCGTATTGGTAAACTACCTCTGCGTTCTGTTCGCTTCTTTTGCGTTCTGTTTGGGATCCAAGATGTACAAAGTCAAATTTATATTTAAAATGGTTTTAATATGAGGAAAACAGTGTCGAATGTGAAATAAATGGTTCAGGGTGTAGTTTGGACAATGCCACATCCAGATGAACGCGTAGAATAAAATTTGGCAACCAAACTGCGCGTGATGTCATATTAGTGATATATACATATGAACGTATGTACATATGTATGTGTGTATATATAAAAACATACTTAAAGAAATGTTTCGCTATGTATTTATTATCTTTGGGGATAATAATAAAACAATAACAACGTACATACAAACAAAATATGAATATTTATGTGCAACGAGTAGTCAGATAAACAAGAGCAATTGTGCAGTTTTTATGTTTCATTGAAGAAGCGTTGTCTGTCCCCAAAGCAAGTGAAAAGACAACAAACTGACATATAAAGGTCATATAATGTGTATTCTTACATACATACTAACGTATCTACGTATATGTATGTAGATATAGTTCTATAAAATCGAGACAAGAAGACACCAAGGCATTTTAGTGTAGTGCGAGTGATTTTGCAAACAAAGCCGACGCGAAGTTGATCGATGTACGCACACACACACACACACACATGCATGCAAATGTAAATATGTGTGTGTGCGTGTGTCTGCATCTAGATATGTGTGCATGTATCAATGCTTGTATCTTAAATAAACAAAAATTAAACAACGTGAGAGATAACAATTTTATTATTATACATACGCACAAACATATAGTGTGATGTACGGCATTTGAGCATGAATAGTGCATCAATTTGTCATGCAATCAACCCTATTTGCCGGTTGAGTTAAAACAATGATATATTGAATTTTGTATCGATGGAGAAATTTGTCAAATGACAATACATGTGCTCGTAAATTAATAACAATTAAATACAACTATAGCTCGCGCAACAATAATAATAACACACAACCAATATTATGAAGGACATCATGGAAAATATAGTAAATACGTAACAAAGCGATAGACTGTCTTGTGTATGGTTGTTGTTAATGTGAAGATTAAAATATACTTTTTACATATATTTCAGAGGTGTTTTTCCTGACGGAACAATAATATTTGTCCAAAACAGCAGCTTTAAATAAAAAGAGTAAACGAAAGACAAATATTTCAGTTGTCGTGTGATCAAATTTACAGTAGAATTAAGAAAATAGACCAAAATCAACGAAACTGCATTGAGTTCGTGCCTTAAACAAACAACAGACAAACAAACAACAACAACAACAACAATCAAAGCAACAAAGTCGCTTGTGGATCGCAATGGGGAGCGTGTGGAAACGTTTGCAGCGTGTTAACAAACGTGCGGCAAAGTTTCAATTCACCGTCTCCTATCATGACCTACGATTGGAGACAACCGCCAAGTGGTAAGTGTGAACCCCTTCTCCATTGTACATTGTCCATTTCCTGTTTCCGTTTCCCGTTCTCTCATATAACAATCATAAATGAAACTTAACATATGAATAAAACAATGCCTATATGATTTATGATTACATCTTGCCCGCATTTCCTCGCTTCCTCTTAGTAACCGCCTTAGCACTACAATAAAAGTATTTTTGAAACGATATTATGTATATTATAAATATAATTTATTATAAGCGATAAATAAAATATATAAAAAGAAATTGCATTAGTCATTAAAACTGCATATTTTAAACAATTAACTTATATGGAGTAATCATTGTCTCAGCACTGATAAATGCTGACAGTTAAATCCATGAATAATATTTAAATATATAATAATAATCGGGGCATGTTCCGAATTCCGTTTTCGTTTAAATAAAGCGGAAACGTAATTCTGTTGTTCTGCCAAATTCAGATAAACTTTACGGTTGTAAATTTTGTATATTACAAGCATTGATCTATGAAATAAGTCTTATATAAGGTCATTTATTTAAAGCCCCTTCCAATTTCCAATTTCGTTCCAAGTATTTTCGAAATATATACATATATAGTATATAAATATATATATGATCATTAAGTCTTTAAGTACTCTAACCATTAAGCAAAAACATTGCTTTTTTCTCATATTCTCTGTTTTATATCTTAATGGGTTTGTGTATGTATTTGCCTCTTAAATATATATATTTGACAATAGAGCATTATATAAGTAAAATACATATGCAAATACTTAGGCACACATAGTATATAATTTATTTTGTTAAGAACAAAAACGCGACAAGACACAGATCCAAAGATGAAAACAAAGTGTGGAATTTGTGTTTCTACTTTCTCGTTTTTGCGTGTTTATAGTTCTTATAAAAATATTCCTATTTATATATATCTATATATAAAGTATACAATTTTCGCACAGTTCAAATTGTCAGAGTCAGCCGATGATGTCTTGAAAGGGGTATTGACATCTTTTGATACCCTGTAAATATTAATAGATATACTGCATAAAAACTAACAAAGTATTAATTAGTTAACACAAGTAAATGTACTTCGTTTATTCATAAAAATATTCCTCTATTAAATCGATTAATATTCGTATTCTTACTTTCTTAGGCGACCCTCAAATCTATCCGTAGTTTGGACGAGACGTTCGAGGCGTGTTGCCAGCTCACCGTTACCATGGGAGCCCGATATGATGAACCCATTGGTGGGCAACATATCGTGGCCAGTGCCTGATAATCATTCGATATCGGTGACATTATTCAAGGATCCCCGCACTCACGAACTTGAAGACAAAGACTGGACATTCGTAATTGAAGATGTATGTAATTCCCCTAGTTATATTAATTATAAATATATTAATTACTTATCAAATTTCCTTATAGATATCATTGTTGGGTAAAAAGCGAATCTTGGCAAATGCAAACATTAATATGCGAAAATACGCAAGTATCGAGTCGACCCAGCAGAGTTTTAAATTGAACCTCAAGCCGGTTTCTCGGAAAATAACATCCGCTGATTTGGACTTGACAATCAGTTGTGTTTTCCTGCGCGAAGGAAAGGCAACGTGAGTACATTTTCATTCATTTTCTTGCTCTTATCAACAACTCTAAGCATTTATTTGTTCAACCACAGCGATGAAGATATGCAGAGCATTGTCTCATGGATGTCGGTCAATAACTGTGATGTTGCGCCACTTGATGATCTGGAGGATATTCCAGATTTGGAGAACTCTGGCGATATATCGGATAATCTGTATGATTTCACGCAGCAGTTGGAGCAATTGACGACAAGTTTGAATGGTTGCATCGATGTGCCGACGCCTCTGAGTGGTGAGTGTTATGTAATACAGTATTCATTAACTATATTCTCTAATATTGTAAAATATGTGAGAATTTCCTAGTATATCTGTATATTAGTTTTAGTTGTAAAACAATAATTCTTAAATCGGCATTATATGTACGTATACTTGTAGTATTTAGATAATTCAATATACTTCTAAAGATCTGTTTCGAATTCCTTTTCCTCATCAAGTAAATTAAGATACTATAGAAAGGCAATTTAACAATAAACGTATTTATTGTATAAAATCATATTTTATTTTGTATTATCTACTTTATGCCCTCTTGCCACTACAAAGTTTATGAACATTTTCAACTGTGTGTATAGTTCAGGCAACAAAGTGTTATATTGTATATTATAAACAAAAGGAAGCTAAAACGAGAGCAAGTCGAATTCCATTTGTGATCGGCTTAGGCTCTACTATGCACCAAGAAGCAAACGCAACTGAAGCCTCCTGCCGGCAGGATGCTGTACTTGTACGTTTACGACTGTGGATACTGTTTGTATCACTGCGCTTACTGTGGATCCTAGGCTCGGTGCAGTCAGCTCAGTCGCGCTCAGCTGCTCACCCAAACACATTTGTGGATGCTAGCTGAAGAGAACTTGCCCTTCTGATATATAAATACATATGTGCACACACACATAGAAATGCCGATCTGTTTGCTTAAGCAGCAGGCTCGCTCCCACTCAAGAGCGAAGGCTCTTGCAAATAGAATACAAAAACTCACTTACAGCTTTTTTAGATGTTTAAAGAATAAAACACTTGAAAGTTTCCAAAGAAAGCCACTTAGACAATAAAATTTTAATTAAGAAAGAAGTGAATTGCGTTTGCTGGGCAAATACATATGTAATACATTTGCCATAAGTAGAGCGAGAGGTTGGCAGAGTAATTAATCGGCACGATATCGATTTATTTATGTACATATGCATGCACATATATATATTAATATTAAATGTTGTTAGACTGAGTAAAATGTACATAAACTGTGTAGTGGAAAGACGGTAATATACGTTATTATTCTATTTTGTGAAAATCGATTATATAGTAATCTAAAATGAACGTAATCGTAATTCAGAAGAATCCTAAATATGTATTTGTAGTTGTAGCGAATAAGACACTTACATTTACTTAGTTTATGTATTTTGTTTCTTGCAAATATTTTCACTAAATATGTTCTATTTGTTTGTTTTCTTTATTCATTTAAATCTGCTCCAATACGACACTACTTGACCCCATGCCACAAAATGTAACTCTCTTTCGATGTTGTTGTTATCGTTATCATTGTTGTTCTTGTTGGTAGTTCCTTCGTTATCCGAAGATCCAACTCCATTGGCCGAGTCATATAATCATTTACATTTTGAACTAGAAGCGGACCGCGAAAGCAAAGTGGAGGCACAACATCCGACGGGATTGCAGTCCAATAAGGGGCAAAGCATTGAAACGGATGAATCACTGAAAACGCCAAGTGCCAGTGTTAATCCTGAGCCAGTTACTCAGCTACTCAGCACACCTACCAAAGCGGCAGTCGAAGATAAACTAATATTGAAGCCGAATAACTATGAACGATTCCATGAAGTACTCACCTCCACGCCCGTCGACCAAGCATCAACAGTGACAGTCACGCAGTCAAGCAAGGCAAAGAAGAATACATCAAGTCGGGCCCTCAACTTTGACAAGCAGGATTCCTCAAGTGGCATCGACTTGACCAAGTCCCAGCTTACAAATTCATATGCGGATCAATCGACGGCAGTGTTGAGCAGCAACAACAACAGCAGCACACTTCCCACCATCACCAAGACAATCGAGCAGTCAGCGGAAATTGTAGCTGTAGCTGTGTCCCCAGAGCAACCAAAGCCCATCATTAAGAACTCCAATGTTATATCATCCACTGCCAAGCGTTCTGAGCTTCAACCGTTGGACTTGAAGAAGAGCTATGAGTCGACACCTGCCTTTAACAATATGACAACGAATAAAACTAATTCGGCAAATAATACTACGAATAGCTTAAAACCAGTGGAGAAGATCATGCTGAAGGATAACACGCCTGGCCAAGATCTACTCGAGTGGTGCAAAGAGGTGACCAAAGATTATCCAAATGTTAAGGTTACAAACCTGACAACCAGCTGGCGCAATGGCATGGCCTTCTGTGCTATAATACATCACTTTATGCCCCAATTGATGTGAGTAGAGAACATAAATATCTTCTTCTGCAAACTAAATTAACTGATATTCCTCTACTTTTATAGCGACATGTCGAAGCTAAGTGCTCATGATGTGGTTGGCAATTGTCGCATTGCCTTCGATGCGGCGGAAACACTGGGAATACCACGTGTAATTGAGCCAAGAGACATGAATCTGCTGACTGTGCCCGATAAATTGGCAGTCATGACATATCTGCATCAGCTGCGTGCTCACTTCACTGGCAAACAGTTGCAGATTGAGCAAATTGGTAAGTTGCACAGCAATAAACAGATATATTGTATATATATATATTTAACAATATTTATAAACTTTCTAGGCCAAACATCGGATGAGTCGAGCTATGTGATTGGCAATTACAAGTCGGACAACTTGTCGCAGAATCTTATAAATTTCTCGCACCTGAAGACACAGCTTTTGCATCAGAACTCCCTTGACGATGAGATCATCAATCAGCAGCAACAATTGTCGCCGTCTAGTAAAAAGGACGTTAAGAATATTATACTAACAAGTTCCAAGAGCATTATTGGTAAGGTTCTCTCACCGACAAAGGAGAAAAACACAATCAACGCGTTGCAGACGACAAACAAATCGTCAACCACGATCGAAGGTTGTGTCGAGTCGCCGGAGGAATTGCAGAAATTTGGGAAGGAACCTTTGTCACCCACATCGTTGGATGCCAATACGACAAATGTGAGTTGAGCTTAGGCATTAGATAGTTTTTGCTTTCTTATCCGTTGATTTGCTTGTTTGATTTATATAATTTACATTTATTATGCGCCTGCTTCGGCTTTGGCTTCTGCTTTTGTTCTTTTTTATTTGTTTTCTTTATGATTTCTATCATGATTTTCATAGCGAATTATAACGCGCCACAAAGAAATGAGCGAAAAAGCTAAGCTGATGATGGAAAAGATCAAAATTTCCAAATCAAACGATGCGAATGATGTAAGTAAATATGGTGACGCTAGCTAGCTGTGCACGGCCTGCATGTGCCTCACTTCATGAACATATTTCAAACCCACACTTCTTGTTATACATAATCCTAATGATGCATTTGCAACCAACAGGAGGAGCGACAGCAACGTTTGCGGGAACAGGCACGGCGTCTGATATCGGAGACACGCAACAAGTCAACGGGCACCAACGACAGCCCGACGAGCCCCACAAAGCTCAAGAGATTCAACTATACGCCTGAGCGTACCATTTCCCCCTATACACAATGGCAGCAGCAGCGGAGAGTCGTACGTTGATGTGTCCACAAAGAAGACAGCCCCCAGCTGGGATAAGCTCGAGTCGCATCATACGAGTCCTAGTCATAGAATAAGCGATGGCAACGCCACCAGTCCATTGCAATCGTTCAACGCAGTCATGGACAGAATATCACCAAAGCATGAGAAGAGAGTGAGTTGAATCTGAACGGAGAAACGAATTGTCAACATTCAGAGATTCACTTATTGCGATTCCTTTACAGAACGATAAGCTTACATACATCGAATCAGAGCTGGAGGCATTGGAGCGGGAACAGGAGGCAATCGACCAAAAGGCGAGCAGTCTGGAAGCGAAACTACGTGCAGTTATGGGCGGCAATCCAAGTAATAATCAAAGGGGCACAAATCCTTTCCTTAGGCTAATACGCAATAGCATTGGTGGTGGTGATGTTATACGCATTAAACTCCTCGACTCCGACGATGAAAGTTTATTTGGTAGTGGTGTAAGTGATGATGAGAATGAGAGTGTGGATAATGCGCTAAGTGATACATGCAGTAACTCCAGCCTCGAGATGCCACAAATACGCGAGGATCAAGTGATTGAGATGCGGCCGCAATCAAGGCAACGACAACGACATCAACGTCACCGGCCTCGAGCCCATTCTTGTTTTGTGAATACGAATGAAAGCTGTACATTGATTCGGCCCACATATCAACAGCATCATTTACATCAGCATACGCATTCGCATCCGCATCCACACCACGTGCATCACGTGGAACCCTATAACCATAGCCATTTCTTGGGTGACCCTTCTGCCCCAGTTGCCACGTCCCGACAATCCTTCTGTGATAACCTGCAAAATTATTATGCTGATCATGATGATGATGATGATGATAATAATGATGATGATGATGCACTGGTTATGGCGTCCACTGGTCATGCGGCATCCGCTCGTCGG